>OU696596.1:5065694-5105694 GCA_916048095.2 Sacculina carcini
CCTATGCTATTTGTTTGGCATGATGTTGACATTTTGAATAGAGTATAAAAAAGGTCAAATAGCAGACCTCGTGTGTTGGTAGTGTGCATTAAATGTCTTCCAAAACACCACTTCAAATCAAGCGAAGTTAGCACAAAAAGCAGAACATAGGTTATAATGATATTATTCGTGTATAAGATACTCCTGTGTATTAGACACTAATTCAGTTGTTAGGCGAAAATTCGTGGAAACGTTTTTTAATAATGAGTAAATTTTTTCATCGTAGAAATCATTGAATAATTTTCAGCACTGTCATCCAAAATATCAACTGGAGTTAGTGTTTCAGCAATATCAGTCAGTTCATTATCATCAGAGCAGTCATCAAATGATATCTGATGAAATCTTTCATCAAATCTTTCATCAGATATCATTACATTCTGATGCTAAAAGACCTATTCCTATGTATATGACACCTCCTATATTTAAAGTGGAGATTTAGACCAAAAAATGAGTCTCTTATACACATTAAAATACACGCAAAATAATCATCACATCAAACGAATATGTTACATTTGTTAAGTCTTAACATCAATGCAAACCTAAAAAATATAATTTTAAATATGCAAGCTATTACACGCACATTTTATTGTGGTTGTAACAGAATTTGAAAAAAACATTCAAACTCATGCTAAATCAGTATGCCTGTAGGAAAGAAAGTTATTTTTTCAGAGATAATCTGGTGTTTTTTATTATACAAAGCCGAATTGTGGACGTATATTGCGCACGCTTCAATCTATATTTGTTTTGCAGTGGGTCGTGTGAAAATGGATGTCCGTATTGATGTTTCTGTCGGCTCTGCGGAGTTTTATGCGTGTGTCGTGACGGATTGTGCACGGCTCACAGCTATGTCAGTTCGGCTCACACACACACACACACACACACACACACACACACACACACACACACACACACACACACACACACACACACACACACACGCACACACACAAAAACAAAACACACTCACGCAACACATATAACACGTCCACATACAAACACCACACACACACATAAAACACACACACAGCACAGACACACACACACACACACACACACACACACACACACACACACATAACACAACACATTGTGCAATCCATGTGAGCCATCCCCATCTATTTCGCATTTCGGTGTCAATTCGGTGAGCGCTGTCATTTGTTGGATGCAATTTTGCCTGTCCATGCCGCAGTGTTAGATAAAGTCGTGTCAGTGAGTGAGCTAATGTGTGCGTATCACACACACACACACACACACACACATACACATCTGTTGCGAAGTGCCTTTATTATGCGTACATATATATATATTTATATATATATATATATATATATATATATATATATATAAAAATTTTGAATGAAATTTTGGTAATTAATTTCGCGTCGGACAACTGAACTTGATGGATTTCTCAGCGATGCTGTGGAAAATCAAGAGCTGGCTCAACACGAAGACAGGCTGGCTCAACACGAAGAATATATATATATATATATATATATATATATATATATATATATATGTACGCATAATAAAGGCACTTCGCAACAGAATGTCCTGTCTTCGTGTTGAGCCAGCTCTTGATTTTCCACAGCATCGCTGAGAAATCCATCAAGTTCAGTTGTCCGACGCGAAATTAATTACCAAAATTTCATTAGAAACAAAAATATACAAATTCATATTGATAAAAACACACACATATTTGTCCTACTGTCCGACTTACAATTTCCCCATTTGGCAGCCCTTCAACTTGGCATCAGAAGCAAATTACCGACGGGTTACCGGACAAATATTACGGCCAGGGACTTCTTTCTTCCGAGAAAATTGGTCTCAAATATGCGAGAAACTGCAAACGATCAAAGGATATCGTTTGGGTCATTCGTTTGGGGCGCGAATTTGTGTGAAATCATAGTTGCATTGAAATAATTTTCACGCGAGTGGATTGTTTGTATAATGTGATTTGCACGCTGGTTTAGAAGTGTTTGATCGAGAAGACAAATATCGATTAAACACTGTGTGGATTCAAGAAGCGATAATCCACCTGGGTTGGCTCCTGTTGTACTCGTTGGATGATTAAATAAAAAAAATGTGCAGAATTTGTGTGATCGTGTATCAAGGAGTGAGTGGAAGAAATATGTAAGTGTGTGTGTGTATTTTTTCCTTCAATATACAAGCAAGCAAACATGTATTTAATATAGCGTTCAGTTAAGCAGAGGCGCGTAAAACAGTAAAACTTCTGGCAGCAATATAAAAGAGTAATACCTCATAGAGGGAAACATATATGAACCAGCAAAAATGACTCAAACATGACATTGAAGGAAAAAATTAGCGAGTATACAAGTAGCAATAAAAACACATTACAC
Source organism: Sacculina carcini (assembly GCA_916048095.2). Lineage (NCBI taxonomy): Eukaryota > Metazoa > Arthropoda > Thecostraca > Sacculinidae > Sacculina > Sacculina carcini. The sequence continues at coordinate 5,068,091 of OU696596.1, forward strand.
ATTTTGGTTATTTATCACCGGTGCTAAGTGCTGAAACATGAATTTAGAGAGGACAAGTTTGCGCTGTCGGAATGGAGGTATTAGAGGTGTGGACAAGGATAACACAAATGTGTACAGAACAGAAGAGAATGAGGAGTATGATTTTTACTTCAGAACATGACAAGGAAGAGAATTATAAAGGCCTATAGAGAATATACTTGATACAAATCGTAATCCACTTACAATGTACATCAAAGTCGGCGGAATCGGACATAACCAGCGACGGAATGGCCGGATTAACTGCCTGACATTCAAGACGACATTGTGTCCGACTGGTGTCCACTGTGAACTGAACTGTCGATATACTCAACTTATCACCGGCTCTCACCTTTCACAACACACACACACACACACACACACACACACACACACACACACACATACACACACTCAGACACAGACATTCATTAGATCACGAATTAGCAAAATACATACATTACACAAACACGTATTCACTCACACACATATACATGTATATCATTTAAGGATAGTGTAAATTCATATTATGTTTTAATTATAATAAATATTTATTGTTGGTTTTGTCAGTCGTGTTGTGACCTTGGTTGTGTGTGGTTGTGCGCGCTCCTTGTGTGTATTTGGTGTGCTTTGCTGTGTTTTGCGGAGTTGTATCCACTCATTCACCTTGTTTGTGAATATGGCGAATGCGCACCCTCAACACTCGTGTTGTGTGTGCAAATCTAATGTCACGGGTAATTCGAACAAAAATATCGCCTGCAAACTGTGTGAATGCTGGAGCCACACGAAATGTGCCAATCTAAGCGGCACGAAGACAGAGCTGCTTAAAGCCATCAACTGGGTGTGCTCTCCGTGTCTCAACAGGGCCACTCAAGTCCTTTCGGGCACTGACAAGCTATCGGAAGTGGCATCTCGTCTATGTGCAGTGGAGTCATCTTTGGCGCGGCTTGCGAGCAAATCCGAAATTGCTGATACTGGACCTTCGGCTGAACAGGCACCTGCCAGGCTGTCATATAGTGTGGTTGTAAAGTCCACCTCTAAGAAAAACGTGACCACTGGCGATATTGCCCCTGCTCTGGCAGCCATCCCAGTGAAGAGTTCACGTGCTGCTCCTGATGGCGGGATTATCCTGCAATGCAAGACGTCGGATGAGGCCCAGCGTGCGGTGGAGTGTGTCCGATCACAGGTAGCTGGTGTGGAAGTGCATGTCCCTTCACGCACTTTACTACGCCCAAAAATCACTATGGTGAATGTACCGCCTGAATCTACCGCTGAGTCTCTTCTCGAATCAATTCGTCTCAAGAACCCGGAGCTGACAGCGACGCCAACGGATGACTTGAAGGTGCTCTTCGTCACTAAGCCGCGTAACAATGTGACACACGCGGTACTGTCAATTTCGCCGAGGACCCGTGACATTATACGTCGTCTCGGCGACCGTCTGTTTGTCAGCCTCCGAGTTTGTGCTGTATACGACAGATTTTGGGTAACGAAATGCTACCGATGCGCAGGTCTCGGGCACAAAGCCGCTCGCTGCTCCAACGCGCTGACGTGTGGAAAATGCAGTGGCGCTCATGCAACTAGGGACTGCTCTTCTACCACAGTGAAATGCGTCAACTGTTCTCACATGGAACGTCCCCACGATCATTCATCTCTGTCTTCATCTTGTCCCTCATTTATTGCGGTAAGAGAATCGATTCGTGCTCGTACAGAAATAACTGAGTCACCATCCTGTACACTCATCTCCTGACGTTCAAGGCTTGCTGGCATACCGCGCCACATCTCTGATGCCTGCTCACCGTCATTAGCTTTACTAAACATTCGTTCAGCTCGAAATAAATCATTCTACATATCCGAACTCCTTATTTCACATAACCTTGATATTCTCTGCCTAACTGAAACCTGGCTTCTGGAATCCGACTCATCAATATTATCCGCATCCATTCCTTCACATTATTCTTTCCAAGGCGTTCCTCGACCTTTGTTTCTAAATCGCTTTTCAGGAGGTGGTATTGGTATCATTTATCAATCTAAATTCTCTGTTACTCGCTGTACACTCCTGGCCACACCACCTAGCTCTTTTGACGTTCTCTCACTTGTTATCAAAATTTGCTCTCGCACTGATGTTTGTCTTAACATTGTCTACCGCCATGACCACCGCGGTTCCACTCCCAATTTTCTGTCTGAATTTCCTGTCCTTATTGAATCCTTAATCTCGCGTTTCTCACACTCACATTATTCTTGGTGATTTCAACTTTTGGACTGATTCTCCTTAAAAAAAAACCTTATACCAATGAATTCCTCTCTATTATAGACTGTCACGCATTATATTTTTCTCCGCGTGTTCCTACGCATACTGCCGGTCACATCTTAGACTTAATTATTTCACCTTCTCCGTCTCATCACTCTGAGCCATCCCTACCGGTTGTCACTGTTCTTCCCCCTGATACAAAATTTACCGACCACAGCCTCCTTCTTACTTCCATTCCGCTTCCTTCCGTCACTTCCTATACCAAAACCTTCTCTTTCCGTGATTACAGGGCATACAACCCAGAACGATTTACCGCTTACATCCACCATTATCTATCTCCTTCTGCATATTTGCATCTTCTTCCCACTAAACTTGAATCCTTCTTCAATTCTCAGCTTACGCTTATTGCTGATCAAATTTTTCCACTCCGCACCATTCGTGGTAATAAACGGCCACCACCATCTCCCTGGTCCTCACCATTCCTGGTCTCACTCCAGCGCTCCCAACGTCGACTAGAACGACGCTGAAGACGCATCCGGTCTCCTACTGATTGGTCTGCATTCACTTCTTTTCGCGCTCATTACATTTCTTCTCTCCGTGCTGCAAAGGAATCATATTACTCTAATCACATACCATCACTATTATCTTCCCCGAAATCACTCTGGTCAACTCTTAACTCTCTTCTAGGTCGTAAACCGAATCGTCCTGCGCCCACCATCACCTGTTTTGATTTTACCGAATTTTTCACCGATAAGATCGTCGCTTTACGCACATCTCTTCCAATATATACAAACCGCGTCTTTCCCCCTGCCCCCGTATCTGGTTCATTTACTGCTTTTAGCCATATACCAATATCCACCACAATACGTCTCATCACTAACACCAAAAAATCATTTTGTCCTTCAAATCCAATTAATTTTGCCATGGTATCTTCCTCTCTCCACCTTCTGGCTCCTATTCTGACACACCTTATAAATGCCTCTTTTCTTCATGGGACTTTTCTTACCAGTAAAAATGCCATTCTCATTCCTATTCTCAAAAAGCCTTCCCTTGACTCAAACATTCTAAATAGTTACCGACCAGTTTCACTTCTTCCATTTTCATCCATAATTCTTGAGTCCGCCATTTATCATCAACTAGCATCTTACCTCTACAACAACCGTCTTCTTGATGACCTACAATCAGGGTTTGCTCCTTTGTAGCGGAGTCGTTAGGCGACGCAATGCTGAGATGTTAGGCATCGCGCCGCCTCGCTACACCAGTGAAACACAAGTACTTCCGCGGAAGTTTATTTGACGACTGATGAATTGACTGATGAATTACACACAAATACACACACACATACAAACACGCCAGATGCCGCAGCCAGTGCCTGTGGCGGCGCCTGGCGGAAACGTCCGCAAACGCTTGAAGCCACGCCCAGTGGCGCGATGCTCCTGCAAGCCAGCAGCGCGTGGGCGCTCTGGAGAGAGCGGAGAGAGTGCAGCCACGTGGTGTGTAGGCAGCGGCGCCTTGCTGATACACCGCGCTACACATCTCCCCCCCTAGACGGGCGGCCACGGAGAGGACGAACGACGAAGATGTGACGGTGTTGGAATGATGACGAGTGGTGGAAGATGTGTGACGATGAGGTGAACGATGCAATTTGAGAAAGGCGAGCGGCGAAATTTTGGAGCTGCAGGAGGCTTATGCGTTGTGGTGTGCTGGCTAGGGTGGGAAAACTGAATGAGGCCCAGGCTGAGGCGCCGCCAGTGAGTCGGCGAGGCGCGCATATCTGGAGAGCAGACGTCGTTGCCGGGGGCCGTCCAGCTTGGCTGTCACCCGTCGAAGCCGGCCGCTGTCGCTGCTGTGTCGAGGTGACGCGTCCGTGCAGCGATAGCGTTGATGGTGATGGCCGCGTGCAGCCTCCTGAGCCGGCAGAAAGTCTTGACAAAAATTCGAAAATGCTGAAGATAAAACGCGAGGATGAAGACGATGAAAAGTAAAGCAAACAAAACAGAAGGAAAGAGTGTTCCCACAGGGGTCACCAATGTAGCGGAGTCGTTAGGCGACGCAATGCTGAGATGTTAGGCATCGCGCCGCCTCGCTACACCAGTGAAACACAAGTACTTCCGCGGAAGTTTATTTGACGACTGATGAATTGACTGATGAATTACACACAAATACACACACACATACAAACACGCCAGATGCCGCAGCCAGTGCCTGTGGCGGCGCCTGGCGGAAACGTCCGCAAACGCTTGAAGCCACGCCCAGTGGCGCGATGCTCCTGCAAGCCAGCAGCGCGTGGGCGCTCTGGAGAGAGCGGAGAGAGTGCAGCCACGTGGTGTGTAGGCAGCGGCGCCTTGCTGATACACCGCGCTACACCTTATCGTTCCAATAAAACTGCTCTTGTCCGCCTTTATCACGATTTACTTTTTCATTTTTCTCAAAAATCTCCCGTAGTCATCAATCTCCTTGATATGTCATCCGCATTTGACCTTGTTGATCACAAAATTCTTATTCAGGATCTCTTCTCCATAGGAATCTCTCATTCTGCTCTTTCTCTTCTCACTTCCTATCTCACTAATCGCTCCTACTCAGTTCTATTTGATAGTTGTCGGTCTCAAAATTTTCCTCTTTCATCAGGTGTCCCCCAGGGCTCATCACTTGGTCCTATCCTTTTAATCATAATCATAATCATAATCATGTATTTATCAAAAGCATCCATTACAAATGGCTTTTCAGCTCTGTCGTTTAAGTACATAGTGAAATTCGAATAAAAAGTCGATGAATGAAATGTATAAAATTGGTGAATGTGCTAAAACACAATAGAACGCATGGAAATGGTAAGGTGAAATAAATAAAAATCAGATAAAATCAGTCAATATGATGCTTCTTGGTGTTTTTGGCGTTAATTTGGTCACATTGGTCTCTGGTTTAATAGCTCTTTGTGCAGCTTGGACTTGAATTCAACTCGCAGTTTGTCTGCCTTGACGTTGTTGTAAAGCTGTACACCGCTGTAGAGCAGCCTCCGCCTTCCAGTTTCGGTCGATATGCGCGGCAGCAGACACTGTGTCGAGCCTCGTGTGTTGTGCTCATGCTGTGCGTTTAACGTGACCTCGCTTGCGAGTTGATTAGGCACGCCGAATACGCAAATGTTGTGCACAGCAATAACACGGTGATAATCAACAAGCTGTTCAGCAGTTAGCCAGCGGAGGGATCGGTATTGTTGTGCGATGCTGTCGTACTTCCTCCGCCCTGTGACTACTCTGGCGCAAAAATTCAACACTTTTTGAAGCTTGTTCAGTTCGGCTTTGCCACAGGTGCCGTACACTGAGACACAATAACGCAGTCTACTGATCACAAGACACTCGATTATTCTGCGCAGGCAATTTTTAGGAATGCTGCTCTTCGCGTGCGATATTCCGATGAGCATACCTGTGCATCCGCGGACGAGCTGGTCAATGTGATCAGTAAAACGCAGGTGTCGGTCAACAGTCAGTCCCAGTGTTTTGACTGTCCTGCTTTCATGTATCGCGCTGCCGTCGCACGAAACAGTCACAGGTGGAATGCCTTGAAGTTGCTGTTTCGTACCGACAAGTATGAATTTCGTTTTCGCCGAGTTGATCTTCATCCGGTTGGTTGAGCACCACCGGATTATATCGGAAAGTGCTTCCTCTACGGTCCGAATCAAGTGTGATAGGTCTTTTTTGTCGCCAGATATCGCCAGCTGTAGGTCGTCCGCGTATTGTACTGCAGTCATCCCGCTGTATTTGGCAAGACATGAAGTCAGGTCGTTTGAGTACACGGTGAACAGAATGCAGCTGAGTGCTCCGCCCTGGAACACCCCGAGACCGTTTTCCCTGATACTGGAGTACCGAGTCTGACCGGACGGATCCCTGAGCTGCACCTGCTGGGTGTGCGCCTTGAGGTAGTCTTCAAACCAGTCCGTTTCTACGCCATATAGTTGGAGCTTATCCACTAGCTCTCCATGCGGAACGGTGTCGAAACATTTCGAAAAATCAAGTGACACTACTAAGGTCACTTTTCTGCTGTCCATGGCGCGCAGGCAGTGCTCTGTCATCGTGTGTAGTGCGGTCTCAGTGGAGTATTTACGCCTGAAGCCGTGATGACTGTCAGAAATCAGCTGGTGTCGCTCCATGTGCCTCAGCAACTGCACCTGCACAACTTTCTCTACAATCTTTGTGATTGCAGGCAGTATTGAAATTGGTCGAGTTGCGCTAGGTTTGGACGGCACTGTACTGGATTTAACGTTTTGTACTGGATTTCAACGTTTACATGACATCTCTATGTCCAATACTACGAAATTTATCTATTCCTTTTCACATATACGCAGATGACGTTCAGTTCTTTCTTCCTCTGTCTGAGCAAAACTATATCCCTCATATCATCAATAATATCTCAGCGTGGGCTTCTTCTCGTTCGCTCATAATAAATTCCTCAAAAACTCAATACATCGTACTTCACCCGCCTAAGATCCATCCTCCTCTATCTGACTTTCCTCTTTCCTCATCAGTACGTGACCTCGGTGTCTTACTAGATCCTCATTTGTCATTTCAAAAACATTTTACTTCTACAGCTGGCACCTGCCGTCTAATCCTTCGAAACCTCTACCTCATCCGTCCCTACATTGATTCATCAATTGCACAATCTCTGGTATCTGCTCTCATCATTCCTCGTATTGACTACTGTAATTCACTGTTTCTTCATCTTCCACAGAAGTCACTCAACATTTTACAATCTATCCTTAATCAAGCCTGCCGCTTCATTATTCGCCTTCCTCCGCATCATCCCACATCATCCCATCTACGTGATCTTGGTATTCTTCCTATTCCTTATCGCATTCAACACAAAATCTGCACACTCACCTATAAACTCTTGCATTCTCCTGACTCTCCACAGTATTTACTTGAACTGCTTTCTCCACATCCGTGTCCTCGTGATACAAGACAAACTAAAATCCTTCTTGAACCTCGTTGTCACTGTGAATCTTCTTGGTTTACACGCTCCTTCCAACACGCTGCTCCTCGCATATACAATAGCCTCCCATCTCACCTACTGTCCTCTCCCTCGCTTAAATCCTTCTCGAAACAGCTACATTCTCACCTTCTTTCACAGTTGAATTAAACATATTGCATGTATTGAACTATTTGAATGCTGCTGTGCAATTTGATGGCTTGTATGTGTTTGTTTTTCAAATGTATATATGTGTATGTATATATATATATATATATATATATATATATATATATATATATATATATATATATATATATATATATATGTATGTGTGTGTATATGTATATGTTTATGTATATATATAGCCTGTTGGAGGCTCAATACATTGAATTGAAATGAATTGAATTTGTATTGAAATACGTGCAGGAGCTTAAATATGTTTCACCATTTATACACTTAGTTTTTGGTATAGGAAAGGTTTCCTTAGAATAGCAAAAAGACAGGACAGAAACGAGTGGATATTGGAAGTTGTGTTTTACCTGTTCAATTCCTCATACACATGAGAGAGAATTATGAGGTTGGCTGGAATTGACGCAGAGGGAAATTATAGAGAAAAGTTGAAAACCACTGGCTCACTACAAGACCCCTGACACACTGACACACTGACACACTGACACACTGACACAATGGCAAACTTACACACTGACATATTGGAATATTGACACACTTACATACTGACACACCGACACACTAACCCACCAAATCACTGGCACACTGACACACATACACACACACACACACACACACACACACACACACACACACACACACACACACACACACACACACACACACTGACTCACACTGACTCACATTGACACACTGACAGATTGACACACTGACATACTGACACAAAGACACACTGACACAATGACACAATAACACACTGACACAATGACACAATGCCGCAATGACACAATAACACAGTGACACAGTGACACAATAACACAATGACACAATGACACACTGACACAATGACACACTGACACAATGACACACTGACACACTGATACAATGACACAATGACACACTGATACAATGACACAGTGACACAATGACACAATGACACAATGACACAATGACACACTGACACAATGACACAATGACACAATGACACAATGACACAATGACACACTGGCACAATGACACAATGAGACAATGCCATAATGACACAATGACATACTGGCACAATGACACACTGACACAATGACACAATGACACAATGACACACTGACACACTGACACACTGACACACTGATACAATGACACAATGACACACTGATACAATGATACAATGACACAATGACACACTGGCACAATGACACAATGACACACTGATACAATGACACAGTGACACAATGGCACAATGCCACAATGGCACAATGACACAATGACACAATGACACAATGACACAAGACACAGTGTCAATTGTCACTTGTGCATTGATGTGCTTATATTCCGTTTGTCTCACTTGCTTGACTTGCCGCAAAATGTGTCCATCCATGGTCCACGTGACCTGTGCTTCAGGTCGGGAATCGATCACGTGACAGGTCAACTGATAACTCCTGCCAGCCACCAGGGGTCTGCCTGTGACGTTTCCTTTGATCTTCACAGTAAGTGGAGGATCTGTTTGGTGAGCACAACGATGTCTATGAGCTGATCCAAATTAAAAATCCCGCTCTCAATATTATATCACATCACCGGCGGGTCCAGGGGGAGGGGATCAGGAGGCTGAAACTCCCCAAATAAAATATTTCTATCAACTCCTCATAACAAAGAGATTCAGTAAATGAGGTCAAGAAGAAATATTGTTTCTGTATAATTTGTTAATATAAGCATTATCACAAAAACGGTGCATAGTGATGCATGTACATGACTGATCACCCCCTAGATTCAGGCCTCCCCCCAAATTAATTCAGTTCCACCCAAAATTGCTCTCTGGATCCGCCACTGTATTATACGACACTGCAATTTAATGTAGTTTATCAGTCTGAGCAGATTTTAAATTTATGAATATATAAACTGCATGAGCTATCGTGTGTGTATCCTGTGGTTAGATAGAAGAGTTAAAAACCTTTCTTCTAACGTAGTGGTTCTCAACCTGGATTGGATCAAAGCCCAGGGGTTCGCTGCGTCAGTTTCAGGGGCTCGGTGGTTTGGTTCATCCACTCGTATGATTCGTGACATCAAGCTCTGCTTGGTAATCATTGACTACAGTTCTAATCACGCCACATCGCTTGGTCTTGATATCTGTGCTGCAAGCAACTCGGTCCACTCAGTAGTAGCCTACTTGTGTGACTGTCTTGATCGTACGTGATTTGTGATGTCTCTTATAATACTTCAAACACGAAGGGTTTGATGAACGCATGCATGTAATTTGAGTGGGTTTGAGTAGGTTCAGTATCTTAATTTGAGTGGGGTTGAGTAGGTTCAGTATCTTGAACAAGGTTGAAAACCACTGCGATATTAACAGCGCATGCTCATGTGAATAGCAAATCACTGACAGAACATATCCAGTCGAATGCTGGCCGTTTTCGGAGTGGCGTGCTGCGTGTTAGTCGCTACACACGTGTACACACTGTGCAAATGTGAGCGACGCACGTTGCTGAGCAGCAGAACATTGGAGCTGACACCGCGCTCATACTGCCAGCTGCTGTCAATTAGTGCCTGCTGCCACCACCAGGTAACATTTGGCGAAGGTAAGCCTGAGTGGAATGACAGCACACACAACACATAGCGGTTACCGACCAAATCGTTGTGTCTATATCATAATACGCGTGACATATGTATGTGATAGTACAAAATCACACGGAAAATTGAAAGGATAAATTAATATTGTGAATGAGAAAATGATGAATTTCAATATATATTATCTACATAAGAGATAAATATCACCATCATGAATTTCGCCACCAACATAATTTTCAAAATCGTTGTGACAGGGACCCACATAAGCATGCGCTTTTTCATGTCGGACCTTCAAAATGAATAAGTACAACATACGAAAAAAGACAAAATACAAATAATTGGAACTGCTAAAGGCACACTGCTGAATCAGTCGATTGTCTCCCGAAACGTTGAACCATCACTGATTTATTTATTTGCATTCATCTTATTCATGCCTTCAATGAACTTCTTTTTGAATGCCTTTATTTTCCTACTTTGTTTAATGCATTCTTTTATTCCGTTTCACACGCTCATTCCTCCATACGGTATATATTAGAGTCAAAAGATTACATAATTTCGAATAAGTTACCATGCGAATTGGATATTGCGATATTTGTGTATAATTCTGGCGAGAATAAGGAATATCGCTCTTTACCTCTTGGATACGGCACGAAGGAAAAGGCAAGATCACACCAGAAGAGAAAAAGGAGGTATCTTACACGATACACAACATGTACGGCGGCGGTATTCTTTTCTCCTACCGCGGTGGTGATCAAAGGAACATTAATTACTGCCGAGGGACTTGCGATAATTGACATTGAAACCTTACTACTAGTAATGGAAACCTTACTAATGCAATAAGGTTTTCCCATTAGTTTATTTGACAGTCCAGATAAATTTATCCTATAGGTAAGTACTCCTAACTTTCTCCTATAGGTTCTGATATATTGAGTATTAATATATCTCAATATAATACGCGTGAATACAAAATCCAGTGCAGATGAAATAAACATTTGATATGCTTGATAAATTTTGTTTCTGGTTGCCTCTTTTATTAGTAAAGTTGTGTATCAGCGCAATATGTTAAACCAAGTGCTCTTATTTCAAAATGTTTTTCTGAAAAAAGTATACCATTTCATCAGAAAGCATTTCAACACCTTCACTAATTTGCCGCGTAAAAACTTGACGCAAAATGCTTTGTCAATGGCAGAAAACGGCTTTTTCTATCAAACAAAATCTGATGTCCCACCTCCGTGCGTTTGACACATAATTTTGACGTTGTCTCCTTCTCGATACGGTCCTGCTGTTAGCTTCAACAATTTGCCGTTGATGTCGGTGAGCTGCACATCGCTGGGTGGAACTGAGATGACGACAATGAAAGAGAAGATCAGTCAAAAACCTGCTTCAGTATGGAGTTTTTTTATAAATATAATTTATCGGCATTTTGTTGATCTGTTTGTGCGATGATTTTTTTCAAGAAAAAATGTTTTTCTGATAAGTCTACAGTAATGTATGGAGCCAAGATATGATTATTAGTGTTATCATCATTCATATTGTTATATATCAGTATTCTTTCTCTATCATGTATGCCTGTGTGCACAATGCACAACCACATTGCATGTATTGCATGCAAAGCAGAACAGAGGTGAGAATTTGTGGCGTATCATTTGTGTGTAGGACAAGCTAGACGGGCATATTTGGTTCCGAAGTGGGGCAGTGACCTGGACGTTAAACTTTCATGTCAGAGGTTAGGAACTATGCTGTTACGCTCCGGATACGTTTGATTCCGTTTCTTTCTGTCCCAGCTCTCTTTCTTTCTATATTAGGTAGGTTTAGCCTAGGCTAGATAGGCTAGGTTAGTTAGGAAACTCAGAGGGACTGAAGCCGGACCAAATGTATCTGGGGCGCGATGACCTTAGCTTCCCAGAGTTTCCAGAAGTTTAGTGAGAATCCGACAGAGCACTCTGCATTCAGTACCTGTTACGGTGAGGGCTACTCGTGAGTTGAGCGTCGGGAAGTTGCGGAAATCCGCGCGACACCGGTACAACGCCGCATCGGACCTACGAAGCTGATGCAGTAGAAGTGTCGGAATGGTCGGCTTGACGTCGAACTGACTGCGTCGACCCAGCGACGTGTCTTCAGACCAATGAGCCCCGTCCAGCACCTCTCGTCCACGAGTATCGTAGCTGAATTCACCAGATATCCCCATACATAAACAGAGAAAGATACACACGATCACAAAATGACTGCATTCCCGACAACCAGTTGAAAAAAAATCATGAAATTTGGAGAACAAAAATTAATCAATAAGCACAACGGCGAAAGTAGAAGAAATAATGCAAAAATTGTGTGCAGAAAGAACAACGTGTATTGAATTAATAATTAACAATTTTATTACACTTATCCACCACAAGCTATTCAGTTTCCTTTGCTTTCACTGTTTTTATTGATATGTGAAAAAATACACGAATCAATGATTGAATCAATGAATGAATGAACTACCTGTAGAATGGAGAGCCCGAGTCATCTTTGTACCACAAGATGAGGCGCATTGCACTCTTGGATAGATGAACACCGTAGCGACAAGGAATTCTTGCCGTGTGACCTACACTAGCTGTCACTTCAAACAGCTCACCTGGACAATTTACACAATAAATCACACACATACACACACACACGAATGATTTTAGCAATGACACATGCAAATTAGCCGTCTCAAGTAGTGGCGGCGCCAGAATTTTGCGGTGGGGGGGAGCTGATGGGGGCTGGGGAGAATTGTGGGGGCTTGGCTATATATGAACATCAACACTCGAAATAGTCATGGTCAGGATTTTTTTTTGAAAAGAGGGGTTCAGAGGAGCTTGCCACATTTTTGCCAAGATTCAGCCGCTTTAAGCTCCTCTTGGCGCCGTTAATGATCTCAAGACATACTAGAAAATCATGTATAATACGTAATATATGTAATACCACATAAACATATACATATAACACAAAATAACCCACAAACTATACTATTTAAAAAAGAAAATGCAAAATATAAGCATATATAATTTTTCATATAAATATAAGCCCATTTAATTTTTTCATATAAGCCTATAAAATTCTTGTTCAATATAAGCCTATAGAATTTTTCTAAATATAAGATAACCAAAATTTAGTTAATATTTCTTCCGTAATGTTGAAAGCAAGAAAAACTGGACACACCATTTTGATATAATTGAGTCTCGGTGTCTTGTAAAAGCAGATAATTATACGGTAGTTAATTATAACTTATTGTTTTCTACAAATGTTTTGATATGTGCATAACATTATTAGGCTGAGTGTACAACACAAATCACGCAATAATTAAGGATCATTTTGGCCTCATATTACATATAAATATAAAAATGACGTCTCTTTTTTCATTTCATATCTGCGCACACAATTTTTGTCGATATGTTGTAATCCCATATCTCATTACCTTACAGCCTATGTCAAAATTTAACCGCTCAATATGAACATTCATCAATTGCTTTTTTTTTATTTTGCTCTCACGTGTTTTGCATCCTGTAATAAGATTATATATCCTTTTTCTCGACCTGAACATTTTTGTACTGAATTTTCGTGCTAATTTTAATGTGGTATTTTTCCTGTGTTTGTATTTGGTATCATTGATTGTGCTCTGTGTTTGTTTCATATTGCGTCCACATGTAGCTGTTTTTGTCTGTGTTGGTTTGCGTAATCACCCAAGTATAACGTTCCCCCTAAGTTTTCAGACTCTTCTGTTAACAAAGTTTTCAGGGTTTTTTTATGAAAAAAACATTTAATTTATTAAGTAGATTTATCGACTCCAGCAACTTGTCTCCCTGTATATATTATATTTATTATATTGATTGATAAAATACCACAAACGTACCAATATAATTTATTAAATAATTTGATCTCCCCTTACGCACAGTTTGTCTTTGCAAACTTGGGATTTCTCACATACTCAAGTATAATGCTCTCCCAACATTTGATGTTGAAATTTGGCACAAAAATGGAAGCAAATTATACTGGGGTGATTACGATATATTTGTATTCGTGTCATTGTTGTCATATGCGCTAAATCAAATATATGCTGTTGTTGTTGTTGCTATTAATATTGTTATTTGATAGTTGTATTTACTTTGTGTGCATAATTTCGCTGGCATAATATGTGCGCGACAAATTCAAAAGTACGGCTTTATATTGGACGTCAGCCAAGATCGTATTTGTGTGTCGAGGCTCTGGGGGGATGACAGCCATCATGCATTAGTGTTAAAAGTTGACTCAGTTGGTCAATTGCATGGGACCCTCATCCATTTTATGCCTATTCAATAACAACACACATACCTCAATTAAAAATAATTGCATACACACACACTTGTTGTGTATTGTTACTTTTTTGCTATGCCAATTTTGATGACAATATAGCCAATGAACTGAACTCAGTAGAATTATCGACGGTATATAATTACATATTCATCCCCCAGCCAATTTGTCAGGTGTATTTATACCCCCATACTCCACCCAGGATATACGCCCATGGCACCAGCAATAATATTATAGCGATTAGTCAATTGTGCCGGCGTAGCGCGCATAATGAACACCTACACTGACACGCACACAAACAAGCACACGCGCACATAAATCAACCAGCGGGCGCTGTAGCTTTGTGTGTGTGTGTGTGTATGTGTATGTGTATGTGTGTGTGTGTGTGTGTGTGTGTGTGTGTGTGTGTGTGTGTGTCAAACAGTATCGGGTCAATTTGGGTCCAATTCACGCGAGCCATAGGCGGAGCAAGCGCAGGCAGAATAGAGGCAGAGCGTAAATCAACATTCAACGGAGCTGGCCTTTGAGTCAAATCAATGGCGTAGCTAGGAGACTAGAAAAATTATATGTAAAACACCTTTTACAAACAAAAAACACCTTTTAAACAGCGCAAATATTATTGGGAATATAAACTCTTTTTGCATGTTGATTATATTTGATTCTTTATAATATTTTCACGTGATTTTAAATCAATCAATATAGTTAACAACGGAAAATCCATTGAAATTTTGGCAAATGCTTTTAATGAATTACTAGCTTAATCTCATTGGACACGCAAGCACACAAATACACACAGTCTCGTACAAAAAGAGAAATTAAATAAAAATTAAAATAAATATTTGTTGGAATGAAATGGCATTTTGTGTGGTGTTCTTATGGAATTTCGCTTGTTTCAGCTCGCTAGATCCGCCGATGATGGGTTCCATGTAACTTTGAGAGCACATTTGTGGCCTCACGAAGTTAGGGTAAACTTGCGTCAATCGCTATGGACTGGTAGCTTTTGTTCAGCGTGAAACTTATGGACACACACTCTATAAATTATATTTGCACAGTCCACGTGCTTCAAAAGACTCTTTGTCTATCATTTCTTGTTTGACTTTTGTTAGAATCTGCTAGGTTGAAACGTAAAAAATATTGTTTGATCTATCAATAAATTGAAAAAACAACTCTCTAAGAAAACTATACTTTTCACACTTTAAAAACGAACAATGTTTTAATGCTTAGAAAAGACAGTATTTGTTAATTCAATTAAAATTTTGGTGGGAAAAATAATACATAATTTTCTCACCTGTATCGAGGTCCTGATTGTTGACTGATAAATTATTGGCTATTTGCAGTTCGCGGGGTTGATTTTGCTTCAAGGACAATTCTGCCATCGTTAGCGATAATGACGTCATGCTCACATAACTCCAAACGAATATCCCACACAACAACACTGTGGAGGAGCTTCGCAGAATCATCTTGTGTAGACTATTTGTCACAGAGATAGTTCAGAACACGTTGAAATCCGGTGTGTGTGTATGTTCATAATCCTTCCACGTCACTGATACATGATGTTGTTGAAGAGAATTCAGCATTGATCAGATGAACACTGCCAGACTGCTACACGAGATATTTTTCAGTTGGGTCAAATTCCTCGTGCAAAGTTGGATATGCAGACCAGTGAGGTTTCACTCTGAACAGGAAGCGTCCTTTTGTATTTCATGGCATTTTGCTTGAGCGTACTGATGAGTACCATGTACTGTAGAACTCATCATCTGAAGAACATAAGCACAAGAACAGACATTACTGATTGAACAGAGAAGAACACAACGTTTAAGAACACACAAATTGCTGTATTATATTCGTGTGTGATTTTATTTTACAATGTTTATTAAACTCTTTTCATTCACTGAGCTTGCTTGAATTTAATAATAGTAATAATAACAATAATAATAATAATTATAATAATGAAATGCTGTGACTTTTTACAGCAAGAAAAGGTCGTTATTAAAACCGATATACCCATATGCGCCGCTCGTGGCGAAAACACAACGCTAGAAATAGGGTCATTCCATGTCAGTTCAGCCACTGATTTTCCGGACCTGATTCAGATTTTGTTTTTTTTGGTAGGCTTATAGAACTCACTGGTTTGAATGGAAATATAGAATTTTAGTATTCTAGGTTGCACCGTTCCCGAGATATGACACCGTAAAGTTTGACCTCGAAGGTCTTTTCAGCTAAAATCGCCGTCGGTCAGCAGTCAATATCTCAGCTGTTTGACCACCTAAAGACACTATTTGAACACCATTTTAAAGCTGCTGAATAGGTCTACAACATAGCGTAATTAATTTTGTCTCTGCAAGGTCAAATGAAAAAGTCTACCTTATGCCATAAATACCTTATGCCATAAATACCTTATGCCATAAATACCTTATGCCATAAATACCTTACGCCATAAATACCTTATTCCATAAATACATTATGCCAAACTATAATCCTCTATTGTCTCATCCCTTTTGTGATATTATTTAAGCTATCCCATCGTTTTCATCGTTTACTTGCTTAGTTTGTGTTACTATACATGTCGCATATTTGTCTTTATGCTGCGACCACGCCTCACGTTAACGTTCTGTCTCATTTTTTGCTTGGCTAGCGTGTGTGTTGCTTATATGCGCTATAATTATACGTTGTTGTTGTTTTGTAACATACCCGAGTATGTACAGAATGGTATCGCTGTCACCGCTGTTGTGGTGTTTATATAATGGTTAAATGTTCTTGATGTGCAGTGAACGTGGCGCGCGAGAGAGGGCGACGCGGGGAGTTTCTTTGGGGACGGTTTTCCTTTCTTCATGCTCTTGAATATTTATCGTTGTTGGTCGCTTCCAATATAATCAGCATTTGGATTGAGTGTGATGTCTCAACCAGAACATGGCGCAGTCGGTAGTGGAACCACCGAAAACCCTTTTTTGGCTCAATCGCAATCACAGGGATGGGCGGGAAAAGTTAACCCACCACCAAAACTGAACCTTTCAGTGGATAAAAGTGGATTCTCATTGTGGAAATCGCGGTACGATGATTACGTTCTTTTATCAGGTCTTTTACATGCTGATAAATTCATTCAAATGGCGGTACTCAGATCAATGATGAGCGATGAAACATTGCGCGTAATGCAAAACTTGGATTTGTCTGACGCCGATTCAGTGCAGCCTGGAAAGGTACTGAAAGCTCTGGAAGCTTATGCACAGGGTCAGATTAATGAAGTGGTGGAGCGCCGCAATTTCAATATGCGATCGCAGATGCAAGGGGAACTGTTCGATGATTTTCTCGTTTCTTTACGTGACTTCAGCTCGTCTTGCAATTTCTGTGATTCGTGCAGGGACAGTTTGATCCGCGACCGAATTGTCATTGGCTTGAGAGACCATGCAGTCATCAAGCGTCTCTGCTCAGAGAAGAAACTCACTTTGGACAAGGCCATCGAGATATGTCGAATTCACGAGGCCGCTGAGAGAGACACCACTGTCATTGTCGGTAAGGCACACGATAGTGATGCCGCAGTTTGCGCTGCCGGCAAGAAATATCAGCCGAGTGATAAACCGTCAAAATGTCAGAAATGTGGACGCGCACACAGGGGGCGCTGTCCTGCAGATGGCAAGACATGTCACATTTGTAAAAAGCTTGGTCACTTTGCCTCAATGTGCCGATCGCGGAAAATGAAAAAAACCGCGGACGCTAGTCACGCAGCCGTAGTAGCCACTATGTCGGACAAGCGCGCACCGCGTATCAATGTGTGGGTAGAGCAGGATGGTCAAGGCTCTCACGTTATGGCACTCCCGGATAGTGGGGCTGACATTACTGTTGGTGGAGTCGACTTTCTGCAC
This sequence comes from Sacculina carcini, assembly GCA_916048095.2. NCBI lineage: Eukaryota > Metazoa > Arthropoda > Thecostraca > Sacculinidae > Sacculina > Sacculina carcini. Next base: position 5,086,235 of record OU696596.1, read on the forward strand.
CAGGTGGGTGGTCATATCGACAACCTCTTGCCGCCGTCAGTGATGCCGCGAGCAGCCGATGGACACTCCATGAAATCCCACGGTATGCTGTCAATCAGAGTCAAGCTCGGTGAAGCTGTAGTTGATACACAGGCTCACATTCTGAAAGGCGCATCTGGTCTTCTTCTATCGTGGGACGTGGCTCGATCGTTGATGGTTCTACCTCCAGCGTATCCCGCTCAATTGTTGAGAGTCGAGGAAAACAAGTGCAGAAGCCCTTCGACCACATCAGAGGTCGCCGCCGGCAATCGTGCGCAGCCCTTAGTACGCAATGCAGAATTCGGTGCTCACGTCAATGCCCTGCCGGCGTCACCAGACAACGCTAGTCTCTCAATAATGGTCGAGTTCTCCGACGTCTTCGACGGAGTGGTAAAGGTGCTCCCTGGCGAAGATTACCAGATCCACCTGCGGGAGGGCGCTGAGCCTTTCTCCATGAAAGCGCCCCGCAGAGTGCCGTTCTCATTGCGAGAACCTCTTCGAGCGGAACTCGACAAATTGGTCGACAACGGTATTATATGCCCAGTCGCTGAGCCCACTGATTGGTGTGCCCCAATAGTGGTGACCAAGAAACGATCCGGAGAAGGCATTCGTTTGTGCGTGGACTTATCACGTCTCAACAAATCTGTTCGTAGAGAGTTATACCAGAGTGGCACACCCATGGAATGTGTATCATCCATTGAAGCTACTAACGCGAGGTGGTTTGCTGTATTTGACTGCCTAAAGGGATATCATCAGTGTCCACTAGCGCCTAGCAGCCAACCACTGACAACCTTCATAACCCCCTTTGGACGCTTCATGTTTCGCAGAGCCCCGTATGGCGTGTGCTCGATCTCAGAACACTACGAACGGCGCATGACCCAATGCTTTGATGGCTTACAGGGCATTCAGCGTCTGGTAGATGACGTCGTGGTGTACGGAAGCAACCCTTCTGAACTTGCAGAAAGAACCCGTGCCTTGCTACAACGCTGCCGTGAGAACCAGGTCTCACTAAACCGCAACAAGGTGCAATACATGCAGGAATCCGTCAAATTCGCTGGTTTCATCCTGTCTGCAGACGGATACCGCCCCGATCCATCGCTAACAAATGCGATCGTGAAATTCAGCACACCGCAGAATTTGTCAGAACTGCGCGGATTCTTCGGACTGGCGAACCAGATTGCCAGCTTCAGTGATCGTGTATCGAGGGCTCTCATGCCGCTACGTTCACTCCTCAGTCAGAAGAACGAATTCCTCTGGGAAGTCCAGCACACTGCAGCGTTTGAGCAGGCAAAGTATGCCTTGTCCACACCCGGCACGTTGGCGTTTTTTTGATGCTACCAGACCGACGAGGCTCTATACGGACGCCAGCAGGTTGAATGGCGTTGGTTTCCTGCTTCAGCAGCAGCAATCTGACGAATCATGGAGACTCGTGCAAGCTGGATCCAGATTTCTCACCGATGCCGAGTCGCGATATGCTGCGATCGAAATCGAACTCACTGCGGTGGCGTGGGCATTCAAAAAGTGCCTGCTGTTTCTTTACGGTATGAAAATGTTCGATGTATTTGTCGACCACCGTCCTTTGGTTCCAATTCTCAATAACAAATTGTCATGTGACCTCGAAAATCCTCGTCTTCAGCGATTGAAGCTAACAATTGACGAGCTCGGTCCTTTCTGTGCTCACTGGATAAAAGGCACAGAACACAGTGCTGCTGATGCCCTCTCGCGCAGTCCCGTCGACCAGCCGGTGGAGGGGGATGATGTAGGCGAAGATGGAGGCGAGAACGTGCTGTCTATCGTCGTACAAGAAGCTGAATCAACGGGCGCTGACTTACACCTGCAAGACATACGGAAAGAAGCTGCGAGTGACGTCGAGTATCAGAAGCTGAAAGAGATAGTTCAGAAAGGCTTCCCAGATCACAAACATGCTACGCCGACGGAGTTGCGGTCTTTCTGGAACGTGAGGGAACAGCTATCAGTTGATGACGGCCTGGTGGTCTACGGAAGACGCCTGGTGGTGCCTCGGGGGGCACGCAAAGTCATCCTTCAGCGACTAGACGACGGTCACATGGGTCAAGAGAAGACGAAGCAGCGGGCTCGTGCCATCGTATATTGGCCCGGCATGGACCTGGACATCGACAACGTCGTGCGCAGCTGTCCGTCGTGCCAGCGTCAGCTGCCGTCACACCAGCCGGAGACCATGATCAGCCGTCCAACTCCCGCTCGTCCTTACGAGGAGGTCTCTATGGATTTTCTGGAATACGGCGGACGCAGGTTTCTCGTGGTAGTTGACCATACTTCAAACTGGCAAAATGTGATCAATCTCGGACAAGCAGCCAATACCGGTAAGCTGATCTCTGCTCTGAGGGACATCCTCTGCATGGCCGGTGTTCCGTGCAAAGTATGGACGGATGGTGGACCTCAATTCACTGCGAGAGCTTTCCAGAGCTTCCTGAGGGACTGGGGCGTCGAACACCGTACTTCTTCTCCGCACTATCCGCAGAGCAATGGACCAGCAGAGGCCGCAGTGAAAGCGACTAAGAAACTAATCAAATCATGCTGGGACTTTCCGTCCGGCAACCTCGATGCTGAAAAGTGGGCTCGTGGCATCCTGCAGCGCCGCAATACTCCTGGTCCCTGCGGTCGTTCGCCGGCCGAAGTGTTATACGGCCGACCAGTACGCGACATGGTGCCAGCCCATAGGCGTAACTTCGCTCCTGAATGACAGAGGGCTGCCGACGTGACGGACGCGGCCGCAGGGTCGCGCCAAGAGAAGATCGAGCAGCACTACAATCAGCACGCAAAGGATCTGTGTGAGCTGCGTGTAGGCTCGCACGTTGCACTTCAGAATCCTGCTACGAAAGAGTGGGATCGCTATGGCGTCGTCGTCGAGGTCGCGCCTCATCGACGCTACTCTGTACGATTGCAGAGCGGACGGGTCTTAGTGCGCAACCGGCGGTTCCTTCGACGCAGGTTCGCGCTAGTCATGCCACCGCGTGGCGACCGCCCCGCACCAGAGACGAGCCGTCCTCAACAGTCGACCTCGTTGAACGACAACAGCGAGAGCAACCACGCCCTTCGGAGAACAGGCAGGCGACGGCGTAGACCTCGCCGACTAATCGAAGAGATGGAGTAAATTTCTTCAGTGTAAGGTGTATGCGTGTGTTGTGCCCATCTCATTGCGCTGGATGGGCAGGGGGGCATGTTGTGGTGTTTATATAATGGTTAAATGTTCTTGATGTGCAGTGAACGTGGCGCGAGAGAGAGGGCGACGCGGGGAGTTTCTTTGGGGACGGTTTTCCTTTCTTCATGCTCTTGAATATTTATCGTTGTTGGTCGCTTCCAATATAATCAGCATTTGGATTGAGTGTTATGTCTCAACCAGAACAACCGCAGCCATTTCATTGTCAATATTTTGCAAGACTCGGACAGAACAGGGCGTGTATTTGTTGTTGTCTTATTGATAATATAACAGGGGATATACAGTGTTAAGCTTTAGCGCGTTTTTGGCTAGGGATGAACTCTCGGAAAAAATGGAATGTATCAAAGATACATAATTTCATTGATTTATGTTTGGTCGTTTGTCATAGCATATTGAATTGCCAGCAAGCCTAGAAAGATTTCATGGGTAATTTCCAAATTGAAACGCTATAAATATCAGTTTAAAAAAAATTGTTGCGAAAACGCAACGAGCGGCATCTCTTTCCAGTAAGTTGTGATCTATCACATCTGGTTCAATTAGCTTAGGGAAAGAAAATCGAGGCAGTGTGGGATTTTTTACAGATGAGGAAGTCAATATCGTTGTGACACGCTGGAATGACAACGGAGTAGTGACTATGGTCTCCAGTGAGAACTCTGCTCTTCCTTTCGCAAAAACGGAGAGATATTGTGCGAAAGCAAGTAAGAGAATACAAGTGAATATGCTCAATATGATAAAGAAGTATAATTAGACATAGGAGAAGTTGATGGTCTGGATGAGAATGCCACCAAATAGATAGCCTCAATCAGGAGCAATAAGTGGTATATTCCGATTTTATGTTACCTTTTACATATCTGTATGAATAATGTGTGGCTGTTTGCGAGAAAAGGCATTTATACCGGGGATTTGCTCTCATTCACGAGATCTGTCGCACAGGACTGGCTAAAAACCTATGGAAGTCTAGAGATGAATCCACTGAGACCAAGTATCATACTGAACAGTGATAGTTCATCTGAAGACATGAGTTACGATAATGTAGGTCATGTCATCGTCAAGATAGACCCTGCTTCTGCTTGTAAGGTACATTAACATACCAAGTGTTTCATTGAGTTTCACACGCGTCGATAACTTGTAATATATGTGTGTTTTCAAGTGTTTTTATCGAAAAGATAATACATGACTGATCCTTGACTAATCTGCATTTGTTTTATGAAATTATATTGTTGAATAATTGATAAGTTACGATACATATCGTCATTTTATGAGACCAACATAATTGAGCATTAGACAATGCCAAATTTCATTACCGATGATTGTGTTTTAATAACATTGCCGTGGATCCGTGTGCCGCTTGTTGCCTTTTTGCAACACATGTTTTTTCATGTCTTCTCTTATATGAATCACTTTAAATTTGTTTTGTAAGCGTTCTTATGTTTAATAGAATGTCTTTGACAGGATATATTCAATCAATGGATATTGCAAAACTTTGATTTTTCTCGACTTATATCTGTTAAATATATAAACACCAGACGAGAGAACCAAACGAAATAGGTCTAACCAATATCAGAACAAACAAACAAACAAATATATGAAATGCAGGTACTCAACAAAAACAACAACAAGATACATTTGATATAGCGCACATATTTAAACACAGGCGCGAGAGAGAAAAACACAACTGACAGAAACATCGTAGCGATCAGGGAGAAGGCACAAATAGAAAAATGAAGACACGCTTGCAGAATGGGAGCTTGCTAGATGACCGCTGGCTGTCCGATAGTTCATTCGCTCTTGAAACAGGTTTTGTTTTTATTCCTGTGGCATGTCTAGCCACCCTTCTCACTGCAGAACAGTGGGGGAGCCGGTTTACTCACCAAGAAACCTCTAGACTTACGTGTCATTCTCACCAAACAGGTACACATAATTACTTGCCACAAATTACATCAATGTGGCGCTTATTGCGCTTCTGCGACAAGCAATATAATAATTCATAATGAAACGATTGTTATGCACAATAGGCACTACATAACCCTCCCCTTAAAATAGAATATAATTACAAGGTACGTAATTACAAGAGGAACACTGGCTTGAACCGCGCTAACAATCGTACAGTGGTCAAGTAACCACAATAATCTATCAAGTAGACCTCGCCGGCCTCCGGTGACGACTCCACTCCGAGACGGCGGAAGCTCTGAGATGTTGGTGGGCATTTGACGGCTGTCCGGCGTCAGACTTGATGCGTTCTGCAAGAGCCTTGTTTTCACCGAGAGCTTTGTTGAGTCCGTGGTGTAGTGATTAGCACACCCGCCTCACAAACGGGACGTTGGTGGTTCGAAACCCGGCGGAGCAGAATTTCTTGGGTGAACTTTATAGTCCAACAGCCCCTGTCCACCCAACAGTAAATGGGTACCAGATATCAGTCATATGTTGTGTCATGCATTCTGGGGAGGTGGCCCTCTCTAACACGTATTTCGTCCTTGTGGCCACATAGCGTGGAAAGGCTCGGTTCTGCGGTGGCAGCGAGCTGCACGGGGCACACCTGTGTGTTCATAAGCTTCAGCCTCTTCCCGTGTAGCAGCTGTCACTTAGGCCTATAACCTTTAAGCTATGCCGTCTGCGCCGGTCTTCTCGGCCGTGTCCGTCGATGTGGCAGCTCCTCCAGGGTTTACGTCGACCGGCAGAGATGTCTTCGCACTGAAATCGAGAATATCATGCTGCTCATAAAGTACCGTGAACGGCCAACAGCTGGATGCTGTAGCGAGATGAGCCACGTTGCGAGCCGATCCGCGCCACAAGTGATACCATATTGGTCCGCTGTGTCGCCGAGCCGAGAAAGGACCACGAAGCTTCAAGTCGCCCTTGGGGAAGTGCCGTGGCGACGGACGTAGATCTTGTCGCCGATCTGAAAATATAACTTGCCTACTGGATACTGTGTGTTGTGGGCGGCAGTGTTCCTCCGCTACTGTCTCCTCACGCGCTTGGAGGGTCACTTTAAGCCAGCTGTTCGCCCATCACCGACAAGGTCGAAGAGGATACGCCGGTGCTGCAGTAAGGCGTGCTCTTGTAGTGCGACACCTGATGTCTTCTGCGAACATCGAGCTATAAAAGTGCTAAAATATTCCGATTCCTAAATAACTTCACCAAACATGCATAGATAGCAAATACATAGAACACATACACAGCTTATATAACATATTCAATGTACATATGGCTGCATAGAATTATTTAAATAATTATACAAAACCTTATCGACCCAATAGAATAGTTTGGCGACCCAGAAGTAAAAAACCACTGACATAGGCGCATTGCGGGCTCCCTGAAATTTTTTGACTGGGTTTTCCGCTAACATATATAGGACTACTACTGCTCTAATGTAGCAACACTCGCATGTGCGCGAGAGTTGCATGCAATCAGCACTTGAGCAAAGTTTCCCGTTGCACATCTGCCTATGCCTGAGGCTGAAAAAGCAATAATTACATTGGCCCAAGTTTCCAATTAGAAATGGGTCTGTCACATTCACATAAAGACGCCTAAATAGACACACACATACGCACATACACAAACACACAAACACACATACATGCACACACACACACACACACACACACACACACACACACACACACACACACATACAATTACACACAGATGTACATATACATTTGGATAAAGTCTACTTAAAGAGGCAATTATATTGAAAAACCAATTTGCTTGTTTCAAACAATTCAGTGACAGTCGTAGGCGTTGCGTGTCATTCAATAACACGTATGCGTGTGCGTATGTGTGTATGTGTGTGTGTGTATGTGTGTGTGTGTGTTTGTGATAAGTAATTTATTTAACGTGAGTCATTGCCTACCATAGCAGTCAAATAGTTCTAAACAAGCAAATTGGTTTCCCAAACAATCATGACTGTTTGGGCATAATTCATCGGAATGTACGTCTGTGTGTGCATGTGTATGTGTGTATGTGTGTATGTGTGCATGTGTGTATGTGTGAGTGTGAGTGTGTGTGCGTGTGCATTAACTAGATATGCGGCTCAGTTTACAATGAAACAATGCAGCCACAATAATATTTCCAATCCACAAGTCTTCGTACACGCTATGCAGCACCATACGAAATCTACCGACAAAAGTAAAAACTCCATAAAAATTTCATTTAGACCTTCATAAAAAGGACACACAAAAATTTGTCAAAAAAGTCACAAAAAGGTCACAAAAAGGTCAAAAAAGTCACAAGACCTCCCTGCACCTGTCTGTAAATCAATTTTAATTTTTCAATTCTGCTACCTGCTCGATAATTTATTGCGCCAAATTTGTCATCTCCTACTTTTCACAGGCTCAAATGCGTCGACAGGCAGATGGCACTAAAGTGTGAATTATGATTTACAACCAGAGCTAAGAAATTGTGCATAATTTAATTTTATCGACTGCTGGCTCTAAATATCCATTGTTTTCAGCTATGATATATGTGTATCTGTTATGTATGATAATATGATAGATTGCGCGTACATATTGCACTGTCTTATTCAAAAAATATTCTCTTGGGCTGCAAGCGATAAGCGTGCTGATAACACAATGAAATACGACTCCCCATTGTGAAGGCGATATAACTTATGGCATCGAACGAACCACAGGCGGATCCAGAAGGGGGCACAGGGGACTGAAGCCCCTCCCAAAAATGTGGCCATCATAACCATGAAGTTCAATTAAAGAGGTCAATAAAAATATTGTTCTGTATAATTTGTTGATTAGGTTAGGTTGAAGCATTATTGTAAAATCGTTGCCTAATTATACATGTACATGACTTATTACACCCAAAATTTAGCCCCTCCTCTCCGAATCAATTCAGCTCCTCCCAAAATTGCTCACTGGATCCGCCGCTGGAGCGAACGTCTATCCATGCAAATTAGTTTGAGTCATCGTTGATTTCATTTGCTTCTTTCTTAATCAGCTTTCTCTTTCATGACTGAAACAACTTAAACAATTGAAAAAAGCGATTATTTGCAAGGCAACGATGAACAAACACACGATTTGGCATTCATATACAGCTAAATTCTTTAGAACTGGTGGAAAATTACCTACGGGTAAACAAATGGTGTGGAAAATTGGAGACCAGTATAACCACTATAAGGATAATTATCTTTATAGTATATGCTTATAATTATGTTTTGCTACCACTGATTATAATCAGTGGTGGTAAAACATATTTTTATATTGTTCATTAAAATGTTTTAAATCATATTTAAAATCATTAAAAACGTTAAAATCTTTACAAAAAAGTTTCAATATAAAAAATATGTTTACTTTAGCAGAAAGTCACCTTAAAATGGTAATTTTTCTCACTGGAAAAATATTTTTATTTGCAACGAGGTTTATTTCTTCAAGTATTTATCGTATAAACTATTCAAAATCCATGAATCCAACTGCAATCTCGATGGCGAGCCGATTCAAGTTTGCATCTAAACTCTTCGACCAATGCACTGCTGAGAATTTACGAGCCGACTTTACAAAGTTAATTTACCTAACCGCAGCGGGATGTCGCTATGGCCAGCCAATGTAGCTGCGTATATCTTATTTACTGTCAAGCGTTCGTGGCCTGGGTGAAACGTAGCACCCGGGGCTGCCACGCGGTTAGTCCAAGTCTACTGCTCGCTAAATCCTGCCGACAAGCGTGTCGATTTAGCCAAAATAGCCACAAAATCGGCACAAAAATAGCCAAACAAATAAACAAAAATATGACGAGAATTTCACGCATTTATTGGACCAGGAATCCTCTAAGAATTTCCCTTCGGTAAGACCAACATATTAATCACAGACAAGAAATTATCAAGGATGACTCATTTATTCCTTGTAGTGAGCCAATGATGGCATTCATAAAGCCACGTTTCAGTCACGCACGCGCTATCACGCATCATTGACACGCTGCGTGACACAACTATCATACCACACAAAACGTGGGCGCTGCCTGAAATTAGGTTGAATTCAATTTTGAATCAGGTGGTCGTAAATATCGTGCATTTTGCAAACAAAACAAACAACCCAGTTTCTTTTGTTGGGGCTTACATGTTCACGTTTTGGAGTTGAACTTGCCTTTATAGTCAGAGCCAAAGAAAGGTATTTCCCCTCCCCCCGAAGCCAATACCGGGAGCCCCCATTATAAATAAAGCATACTTATAATAGAGGTTCGACTTTGGGAAAATGCAGTTTCGAGCAGCCTCTCGGCTTCCTGGGATATATTTTAGTGTCATGCCTCAGCCAACGGGGCCATCAACACTGGCACCGCCCGGCCGGGAGATTTTGAAGACACTTGGATCGGCAACGACAGTGTATATAGTTGTAATCCTACTTCATCGTATTGCATTTCAAATGTGTTTTTCATATCTAATAGTATTGCTCTTCTCTATGTCTGTTGATGATCAAGCTTCATCGAGATTAGAGTCACGCAACTTATCGATGGTGAGCTCGATGGATTCCGTAGTATTGTGGTAGCACACTTGTCTCACAAGCGGGAGGTCCGTGGTTCGAAGCCCGGCGGAGGAGAATTTAATTGGGTGGATTCTGTAATCCAACAGCCTCTGTCCACCCAGCAGTAAATGATGTTACCCGATATCAGTTATGTGTTGTGTCATGTATTCTGGGGAGATGGCCTTCTCTAATACGTCTTCCGTTCTTGTGGCACCATAGCGTTGATAGGGTCGGTTATGCGGTGGCAGCGAGATGCACGGGACACACCTGTGTGTTCATAAGCTTCGGCTTCTTCCCTTGTAACAGTTGTCACTTGAGGCCTTTAACCTTCGAATTTCATAGCATTTGAGGACATTTTTTTGTTTTAATAATATTATTGATAATGATATTAATAAAAATAATAATAACATGAAACGAGCATTAAATACGCGCAGAAAATTCCGTACAACTTGAATATATACACACAGTTTATATGCGTGTATATATATAAATGTATGTGTGTGTATGCGTGTGTGTGTACGTATTTGTGTAATGCATATATATGTGTGAGTGTGTATAAATGGGTACAATCGTATATGTTGTTTCTGTGTGTGAGTGCCTATTCATGTTTAGTTTATGTGCCTTAATGTGCAACATGCACATTGCAAGCCATATCACCTCGTGAGTGTGTATGCGTGTGTGTAGGTGTACGTATGTGTGTGTGTGTGTCAACTATAGATGAACATGACTGTACACTCCATCCAAGACACACATACACATACACACACCCGCATACATACACACACTCAGCTAGTACCATGGGTGCCATTTTGTTGACATGCCTAATTTACTGACTAAGCTAAATTTAAATAAATAGATGCCGTATAGCTCGTAAAGATCTATGGACGATGTCCCAATTAAACGGTGCCATTTTATTGTATCAGAGATGGAACTACACATGGGTGCCCAGTCGCTCGCTACTTACAAGAGGACAATGCTTGCCCCCTGCATTTTTACCCCCTAAAATGTGTGTCCTCTCGTATATTAACCTATATTTTACCTATTTTCCCACACGGGAACATTTGTAGGCCTCTCTTCAGCCCGTTTTTTGAAAAATTTATGTATTTACTTGCCCTATAATATTCATATCAGTGGATGGAGAATGAATCGCTCTTTCGTCTGAGCGTAAACACTTTACGTTAGAAATATATTTATTTGCACTAAAATTACCTTGAAATGACGTGATTTTAATTTCTCGGAGTAATTCTACAATTCTGCTCAAAAACTTAGTAAATATTAATATATTTTCCTTATCTTCTCACAACATATTCACTAGACTTAAATCGATATATCAAAGCAAATTACAGTAATTTAGATAGTATATTTTGGGTTTAAGAGCAAGTCAAAGTTCAATGTTTCCGTGTGGGAACAAATGGACAATTTCAACGGAAACTTGCTAGCAGCGCTCTCCCTCTTTAACTCTCGTGCTCTCGCGCAAGGCAGCCTGAATGAGTCCCCTTCCTGAATGATGCAATCAATGATTGTTTGGCTTAATCTTTTTGAATTTCCAAATGATGCTGGTAACATGAGCACACTCCAGTTTTGTTCTACTTGTTACGGAGAAAGGTGCGATAATAGTGTGATAATCATGGTGCCTGATAACAATTTTGTTACTTTGTCCGAAGCAATAGAAAGTATTGAGCATTCGACCAAGGTTTAAAACATTGTGATACTCCCTCCAGACAGTGGTGATAATGTTATGGATAGCGACGTAGAGGATGCCGACAGTATCATGGCGAGTGATGAAGAATTGTTTGAACCAGCCGGCCGACTGCAGGTTGACGTGGACGATGAGGGTAAGAGTGAGGATAATTCACTGGCGGATAAAAGGACAAGCCAGCAACCAAAATCGCCATGGAGAAAAGCTAGTCGTTTTTTGGCTGATATTGAGTGTGATGAACCGGAAAGCTTGCTTAAGTCACACACTAATTTGGCTGGCTTTTCGCCCGTCCAGCTGTGGGAGTGCATATTTTGTAAATCCATTATGGACTTGATTGTGTGCCAAACCAACACATGTATGCCAGGAGAGATAAAAACAACTCTGATTTTGAGGTGAACCACGACGAAATTCTCACTTTTCCCAGTATTTTTGCGTTTATCTGGCTACCATAAAGTGCCGCATGAGCAACACTGTTGGTCCACGCAGCCAGATTTTGGTGTGAAACTGGTGTCGAGCGCAATGTCTCGAAAACAATTCAATAATCTAAAAGTAATGTTGCATTTCGCAGATAACAGGCATCTTCCTTCCGTTGATAAGCTCGCGAAAATTCGCCAGATATATACCAAGTTGAATGAAAATTTAATTAAGCATGGTGTTTTCGGGAGAAAACTCAGTATTGACGAATCCATGGTGCCTTATTATGGACGCCATTCTGCCAAAATGTTCATCAAAGGGAAGCCAATACGGTTTGTTTACAAATTATGGGACTTTGTGGAAGTGATGGGTATCCATACCGGCTGGAGCTCTTCGCTGGCAAGCAGACATGCCAAAAACAACTCCCTGCAGCACGATAGTAGTTGACCAGCTTCTTGCTCATTCATCGCCTACAAAACACGAGCTGTTTTTGGACAACTTTTTTCACTTCACGCACCTTGCTGAAGTCACTCTCTGAGAGGAACGTAAAGGCGACCGGCACCATACGTGAAGCAAGGTCTGGTGGCGCATCAAAATCTATAAATCCAGTGCTGCCATGAAAAACCTACCAAGAGACTTCCGGTTTGACTACCGGTGTGATTGGTACGTGTATGTGTGCAAATGGCACGATAATTCCATCGTGAGCATCGCCAGCAACCACCAAAATCATATGCCTGTGAAGTAGGCAGCTCGGCGAGTGAGAGGTGCAAACTCAATAAAAGTGAAACAACCACACCTCATCCGCACGTACAATGAGGGTATGGGGGGTTTTTGATCTTATGAACAGTCTCCTGGCAGAATATCGGCAGTCAATCAGAAGCAAGAAATGGTACTGGCCTCCTTTTTCGAATGCGCTCAACGTATCTGTTGTGGCTGTATGGCGGTTACATTATCTTGTGGCTGACACACCTCTGTCCCACTTGGATTTCAGGAGACAGATAACCCTCTGTTTATTGAAGACAGTCAGTCAGTCAGTCAGTCATGGTCGTGATCAACGCCACATCGCCACTGATACGCCGCTTGATGTTCGACGTGACGGTCGCGATCATTACAAGCGACCGTGTAAGCAAGGTAGATGTGTGGTTTGCAAGAAAAACACCAGATATGAGTGTGCTAAATGTCAAGCATTATGAGGCTGCATTATGACGGAAACACCAAGTGCGGTCTTATTTTTAATACGAGGTAACGTGTTTTGCAGCGACTTTTGTGCATATATTTGTGTATCAGCATTATGTCAATGAATTGTAATTGTGAAATTAAATATGAGTGTTGATCGCAAATTTTACTTTTATTGTTTCATTGTATTTCTATAGTAAAAATGACAATGTTATTTCTATGCCGAAAACAAGAGCGAATAACTAGTGCGACCAAATTGGCAAGTTTTTGTTGTATAAAGCCATTTGTTCCCACACGGGAACATACCCATATCTCAAAATTTTATGGATTAAATTGCTTGATTTTTACTGAAAATATTTAACTGACCTATTGTAGACGATTCACAAAATGTTGTGGAAAAATTCCAACTCTAACCAAATGTGGTAAAATATAGGTTAAGCCATAATTGGACATCATTAATCAAATATGTCCACTATTATTAATAATTTTGAGTGCAACAACTTTGATATGTTCAAGCTTGTATATTTATTGATATATATTATTTACATTATTTACATTACTTACATTATTTACATTATTTACATTATTTACATTATTTACATTATTTACATTATTTACATTATTTACATTGTTTACATTATTTACATTACTTACATTATTTACATTACATTATTTCAATAATTTTACTGCGCTCAGTCAGCCGATAAAAATAGTAATTTTCCTTGTGATAAACTTTAATTTTCCTTGCTTTGTTAAACTTTGCGGTAGGTATAACAAACATTGACTGATAAAGCTGTAAAGATGAACAAATTCGTCAGTGCTGAAATCACTTGAAATTAATTATATACTAAAAATGTTACAAGTGCTTTATGTGCTTATTAATAATGCTTTATGAATACAATGTTTGTGTGGGAGCTTACGAAGAGAGAAAGAGAGAGATTGATGTGTGTGGGTGTGTGTGAATGCTGGTGTGTGTGTGCGTGTGTGTGTGTATATATGCGGGTGTGTGTGTATAGGGAATAATCCAGGTCATGTCTATTTGTCCTAGGCAAACACCAATACAGGAGTGATCTGGACAACAAATCTCCACAAATACAGGTGTTTGCTATCTAAAAGTCAAACTGAATATATATATATATATATATATAATATTCCTTTTTTCATTCAAAATCCTTTCAAAATCGGCCACCATTTCGCTGCTGGTTGGTTCCATTCATAATAATTTGGTTCCATTGTGTGCATACATATCTGCCTACATACATATGTATGAGGGAGAGGACGAGAGAAAATCATAGAGCCAGGGAGCAGTGTAAACAAATTTTCAGCCTCAATTATCGCAAATTTCGAAGCCGTTGCTTACCAACCTTCAAGCTTTGATTAACCAATGTAGAAGTTATGTGCATATAAGTCCACACCACTCAACTGACGCATTAGTGTGTGTGTGTGTGTGTGTGTGTGTGTGTGTGTGTTTGTGTGTGTGTGTAAGTATTTGTGTTGTTTTCCGGCACAAAGCACAATGAGTCGTTTGATATAACCGTTGGCAACCAAAATGTGTTCTATTCATTACTGTTTGTGAATGCAAGCTGATACACGCACGAACGCACACAATCACACACACACACACACGCACTCACAGACGTACACACACGCACACACGCACACGCACATTCATGCATAGTACATGGGGCCACCGCAGGGTGGTAATAGTGCTTGCACTCTTCCCATGCTACTGACCGTGCCTGTAATTAATAATAAGAAAAATGATATTATTATTCTTAATAATATAAAATAATATGATGATGATGATTATTATTATTAATTTTACCTGGGCTCTCGTTTGTATGAGCTTAGTGTGCAGTGATCAATTGCAATGAATCGCACTCACTTTCTCATTCAAAAATGTTGCATGAATATACAGAGCAATGTGAGGTTTCTTGAAACAACACTCCACATACACACACACAGACACACACACACACACACATTCAGCAGTTCACACACTCATAGGCTCAAACACACAACCGAACACGCTCCCAGCCAGAAATACACTGAATGCCCGCTTGCGGAGCCTGTATGTATGTATGTGAGTGTCGGTGTGTGTGTGTGTGTGTTGGCGTCGGTGCCGATGATCCCACGTGACACAGGCGAGTCGACGGCGACGAACGTCGATTCGACATCACGAAGCCGAGCGGTCGTGTTGACGTTTTTACCGCTCGCACACACACACACACACACACGCACACACACACACACACACACACACACACACACACACACACATACACACACACACACACACACACACACACACACACACACACACACACACACACATGACACTTGGACAATTCAGCGCGGTTTTGCCGTCAGCGAAGTGGAACGTATTTTGACAGCTATTCCAGCTCAGCTCTCTATAACCTTGTGTATGTATGTGTGTGTGTGTGTGTGTGTGTGTGTGTGTGGGTGTGGGTGTGTGTGTGTGTCAACACAGTGAGGTTAGGGTGTTTGGAAAATGACACGAGGCAAAGTAATTGACAGATGGTGGAGTTACGCTGGGTTTGAAGATCGGTTGATTTGATGTTGCTACGAGGTTTGCAGATGTTGTTTGGCTGCAGAAAATAGTTTTTTTGCAAGAGCAGTAATTATTTAGAGTAGCTTTATCATTTTTTGGCAAGAGTCGATTGATATAACGAATTATGCATATATAAATTTTTCATCAAGTATTATATAATTCCTGTTTTGAATATTGATCTTCTTTCTAGCTATAAAAAACAAAAATAATTTGAAATCGTGATAAAATATATTAAATTAATTTGATAACAGTTGGTTGTAATTGTTAATAAATCCTTGAGACTACACTGTTGAATGAACAGAAAATCGAAAGTGACAATCTGTGAGAATGAATAAAGAATTCAGAGTGGGTTTTACAAGCACCAGACAATACAACAACACAACCATACCAGCCAATGTCCAAATACACAGCGACAGACCTAATCTCAAAGAATTACCAGCACACCAACACACTCACACACGAACACACACACACACACGATCACATAAGCACATTTGCGTTCCATGTTAGTCCAAATTAGTGGAATATATATGTGAAATGTGTTGTTATATTATAGTGGAAATAAATTGAATATAAAGTGGATTTTCTACTCTAGTGTGTATGTGTGTGTGTGTGTGTCTGTGTGTGTATGTGTGTGTGTGTCAGTGTGTGTATGTGTGTACGTGTGTGTGTTAGTGTGAAGCTTTGTAACTGTCATGCCGTACAATTAGCGATGATTGAGTTGCTTAGTGAATAGACTGTGTGTGTATGTGTATGTGTGTGTGTGTGTGTGTGTGTGTGTGTGTGTGTGTGTGTGTGTGTGTGTGTGTGTGTGTGTGTGTGTGTGTGTTTAAGTCTCGTGAATAAGTGCATCTCGTGCGCCATTAATGTCGCATTCTACAATAATTATTCCATTTACATTCGCAAGTTCGATGGAGCCTGCATTTATGTATGCACTCGCACCACGTTGGTACTAGCAAATTTGGCATTAACAAAACATTTTGTGTTAACGTATAAATGCCAAACACTAGCCTACCATAAGGTCTCACTGACCTCTTGAAACTATCCAATCACAGCGCACACTGCACGTGACGTCATGACTCCGCTGTACGGTTATAAAGTTGCGGTATATAAACAGAGTGCTACACTCTATGCAGTGCCTCTGCACAACGTTTTTATTTCAATTTATCCGAATTAAAAAAAAAACTCTATGCAATTTCAGTTCTGTCCCTGCGGTCAGGGGATAAGAATACTGCCGCCGTACCCGCTGCGTGTCGTGTAAGAGGCGACTAAAAGCGGACCCTCTGCTTCTTCCCTTCGAGCAACTACTGTCAGGACCGGGGGGAGGGCGATAATTCAGCAGAGTTGATGCCCCCCCTGTAACGACAGCTTTCTTCTGTCCTATCCTTCTCCCGGCACTAAAAACAACTCAATGGAATTTCAGTTAGTTGGCTTTGTTGCGCTCACGCGTCTTACGTGCGTCTGTGTGTGTGTGTGTGTGTGTGTGTGTGTGTGTATGTGTGTGTGTGTGTGTGTGTGTGTGTGTGTGTGTGTGTGTAAGTGTATGTGTGTGTTTTTTTTGTAGGTGTTTATTTTTTTTTCTCCCACATTTTTTATATTCTTGATATAACAATATTCTTGTTATATCGATTTTGTCCGCTGTATTGATCGTATTCCCAAATGTTTTTTTTAAAATTAACGTTGCTTTCTTGATCTCTCTTTTATTATTGTCTAAAACAAACATTCAAGTTTCCTAGCGATATATGATTGTTTGAAATCACTGAATGCGTAGCACACCAAATTATTCCTTCAACTTCCCACATTTATTATGACCTTTAAATTGATTCAACAAAGTTTGTTTTTGTGATTATTACACGTAACGTGTGTGTTAGTGTGAAGCTTTGTAACTGTCATGCCGTACAATTAGCGATGATTGAGTTGCTTAGTGAATAGACTGTGTGTGTATGTGTATGTGTGTGTGTGTGTGTGTGTGTGTGTGTGTGTGTGTGTGTGTGTGTGTGTGTGTGTGTGTGTGTGTGTGTGTTTAAGTCTCGTGAATAAGTGCATCTCGTGCGCCATTAATGTCGCATTCTACAATAATTATTCCATTTACATTCGCAAGTTCGATGGAGCCTGCATTTATGTATGCACTCGCACCACGTTGGTACTAGCAAATTTGGCATTAACAAAACATTTTGTGTTAACGTATAAATGCCAAACACTAGCCTACCATAAGGTCTCACTGACCTCTTGAAACTATCCAATCACAGCGCACACTGCACGTGACGTCATGACTCCGCTGTACGGTTATAAAGTTGCGGTATATAAACAGAGTGCTACACTCTATGCAGTGCCTCTGCACAACGTTTTTATTTCAATTTATCCGAATTAAAAAAAAAACTCTATGCAATTTCAGTTCTGTCCCTGCGGTCAGGGGATAAGAATACTGCCGCCGTACCCGCTGCGTGTCGTGTAAGAGGCGACTAAAAGCGGACCCTCTGCTTCTTCCCTTCGAGCAACTACTGTCAGGACCGGGGGGAGGGCGATAATTCAGCAGAGTTGATGCCCCCCCTGTAACGACAGCTTTCTTCTGTCCTATCCTTCTCCCGGCACTAAAAACAACTCAATGGAATTTCAGTTAGTTGGCTTTGTTGCGCTCACGCGTCTTACGTGCGTCTGTGTGTGTGTGTGTGTGTGTGTGTGTGTGTGTATGTGTGTGTGTGTGTGTGTGTGTGTGTGTGTGTGTGTGTGTAAGTGTATGTGTGTGTTTTTTTTGTAGGTGTTTATTTTTTTTTCTCCCACATTTTTTATATTCTTGATATAACAATATTCTTGTTATATCGATTTTGTCCGCTGTATTGATCGTATTCCCAAATGTTTTTTTTAAAATTAACGTTGCTTTCTTGATCTCTCTTTTATTATTGTCTAAAACAAACATTCAAGTTTCCTAGCGATATATGATTGTTTGAAATCACTGAATGCGTAGCACACCAAATTATTCCTTCAACTTCCCACATTTATTATGACCTTTAAATTGATTCAACAAAGTTTGTTTTTGTGATTATTACACGTAACCAACAGGATAAGTGTACCTATAACATGTTGGTACGCATACAGTTATACACCAATAATATAACGACATCACACACACCCACACACGTACACACAAATACGCACTTCTACATACAGCACAAGCACAACATATTCACTCACCTACATACTACACGTACCCACACGGAGAGACAGAATATAAAGAGATGGATTTTCATAGAAGTCACGGTTCAATGACGATGAAAAAAATTATCACTGGCAGTTGAGAAATATATCGTTCATTATGCAAATTGGCGCTTAAATTTGGTCCAATGTTTTTCAAGCTTACGCGCACACCGCTTCCAACTTTTACAAGCCTTATCCCCTGGGAAATAATTTGAATTTCAAATCGTCAGCACGTGTATTTTGATAAATATGCTTGCTGGGAATATATTAGCATAAATCCGTCGTGTCGTGTCCAATTTGTGATATAAGCAAAATGCAAACTTACTCGACTAGAAAAGCTACAGCAAAGCTCGCAACATTGGGAGTTGTTCTTGAATTTGAATGTCATCAATGATAACACGCAATGTTCGTTTGTTCAAGCAATAAAAAACAAAACCGTCAAATAAATACGAATAAGCACCAGAAATAATTGTATCAACGGATATTAATGCAAGTTGAACACACTGATCAATTGAAACTGAACACATAAAGAACATGCGATTAATTCATTTTCACTTTTAAAGCCCCGACCAATGCTAGAGCTTATTTTGTTAGTGATTGTGGCCACTTGAAACTACGTAGTTGCTTTCATATTGTGAGTAAATAGTGCAATATCCATAAGAGCCACAATTTAGATTGCAATTATCACTGGGTCAAGTTTGCAAAGCAAAAAACTTCACCACTCAA
>OU696596.1:5110694-5400694 GCA_916048095.2 Sacculina carcini
TGCTGGATCTTCAGTTCTGCTTCCTTCAATCAGCACTTCATCCGCTGATAAGTGTCTTTCTTCTCTCTCTGATTCATTTTCTATAATTTCTCGTTCTAAATCTAATAATGCAATTGGTTTATTAAAATGTGCTTTCTTGAATTTCAGGTCTATTAGGTCTAAAATATCACTTTTTGCGTCCATCCTTCCTAAGTATGATATTTTTCTGATTATTGAGTCATGGCTCTCTGTTGCTGAAATATCCTCCTTTGACCGCTCTCTTCCTGTTGGCTACTCAGCTTTTCATAATTGTCGCCCTTTGAATGTATCTAATCCTACTAAATGCTCTGGCGGTGGTGTTTCTTTTGTCTATAATTCTAACATCATTAATGCCTATCTATGTAGTGTAGAAATTCCTATTAAGTCATTTGAATACATCTGTTGTAAAGTAATAGGTGAAACTACTCTGCCTGTATGTATTGTCAACATTTACCGTCTTAATTCTTTCTCTTCCTCAATTTTTCTTGATGAGTTTTCTTCTCTTATAGACACACTTCTTCCAATTTTTTCTTCTAGAATAGTGATTTGTGGTGACTTCAACCTTTGGGTTGATGCGCCTCATCTCAAGTCTTGTTCTTCTATGTTTTTACAATTAATCGATTCATTAGGTCTTTGTAATCATATCTGCTGCCCTACTCATGTTCACGGCCACACACTTGATCTCCTCCTTTCTTTCTCCGATTCTACTATTCTTATTAGAGATCTCACTGTTTTTCCTATTGATTCCTTCATTTCTGATCACTCATTAGTTGAATTTTCTGCCCGCCTCCCTATCACTTACAAATCTCCCAAACTTATTAGTTTCTCGGATTATCGTAACGCTGATTTGGACTCTCTTTATGTCAATATGCATTTGTCTTTTGCTACTGAATGTTTCTTTCATATACCACCTAATTCTCTCTTAGGATACTTTAACTCATCCCTCGATTCTCTCAAATCAACCTTTATTCCTATTAAAGTCTTTCGTTCCACTAATACTCGCTGTCCTTGGTTTAACTCTGATATTAAAAATTCAAAAACCTCCCTTCGTCGGCTTGAGCGCCAATGGCGTTGTCTCAAGACTGACTCTTCCTGGCAATCTTTCTGTTCTGCCCGCCGTCATCATCATCTTCTTTGCGACTCCGCCAAGAAATCTTACTATAATTCTAAAATTTCTTCATGTCTTAACTCTAAGAAACTTTGGAAGCTTTTTGACAGTCTTTTAGGTAATTCCCGTAGTCTTGTTTTCCCAGATTCTGCCTCTAATCGGTTGCCTTCTTTATTTATGAATTTCTTCCAGTCTAAAATCGATAAGATTCGCTGCTTGTTCCCTGCTGCTCTACCATTATCCTCTCCGCCCTTACCCTCCTCTGTTTTTCACTCTTTTACTTCAGTTGCCCTCTCTGATTGTAGGACTATTTTAAGACGTGTTCATATTCATTCTTCATCTCTCGATCCCATTGATCTTTCCAGGATTCCTCACTCCATTGCATTACTTCTCCCTTTCTTAGCTAATTTCATCAATGCTTCTTTCACTCTTGGGGAATTTCTTGCATCTAAAACTGCCAGTATTATCCCTATACTTAAGAAATCTGATTTAGATACTAACACGCTCTCTAACTATCGACCAATCTCTAGAATTCCTTGGCTGTCTAAGGTTCTTGAAATGGCTGCCTACATACAGATATCTGAATATCTTGAATCTAACAATTTGTTTCTTCCTGAGCAGTCTGGCTTCCGTCACTTTCACTCTACAGAAACTTCTCTAATTTTTCTCTATGATTCTATTGTCAAATCTACTCTCTCTGGTAATGATGTTCTACTTATACAACTAGACTTCTCTGCTGCATTTGACACTGTAAATCATCTGCTTCTTATTGATACTCTGTTAGATTTAGGCATTAGCGGCACAGCTCTCTCTTTCTTTCGCTCTTATCTTTCTGATAGACTTCAGTTTGTTTCTACCTCTGCTGATTCTTGTAGTGACGCTTGCCCACTAACTTGTGGTGTACCTCAAGGCTCTGTCTTAGGTCCTCTCCTCTTCAATATGTATCTTACCTCTGTAGGGAAAGTTCTTCGTCGTCACGATGTGTCCTTCCAAATATTCGCTGACGACATTCAAATCCTTCTCTCGTCTGAGTCTATTTCTCACTCTTCAGTCAGTACCATCCTATCTGATATAGAAAGATGGGCGTTCACTCGTCATCTCAAGCTTAATCCTGATAAGACTAAGTATATTCTCTTTCCATCTTCTAATAGTACTACTTCTCTTAGTATACCTCTATCCTGCTCTGTACGTAGTCTTGGTATCATACTCGTTAACTCTCTTTCTTTTGATCCACACATATCTGACATTATCAGGTGCTGTAACTATCAACTTAGGCGTATCTATTCCATTCGTAGATATATAACCATCTCTGCTGCCTTTAAGTTAGCTAATTCATTCATCTTTAGTAAAACTCAGTACTGCTGTTCTCTTCTACTATCTCTCAACCACCGCCAGCTTAGGAAACTTCAATCTATTATTAATAAAGCTTGTCGTATGATATTTAATCTTCCTTCGGGTTCTCATGTATCTTCTTCTTTACAAAAACTTAGGTTACTTCCCATTAAGGCTCTTGTTGAGTATCGTATTTGTTTAATTATTCATTCAGCTCTTCATCTTCGTAAGCCTGCGTATCTGTTTGACCTTCTGTCTTATAAAACCTCATCTCTTTCTCTTAGGTCTTCTAACGATCCTTTTCTACTAGTTGAACCTTCCTTTCCTTCTAGGCATTCTCACTACAATCGTTGTTTCTCTATCTTAGGACCTCGTATCTACAATAGGCTCTCTCCCTCAATACGCTCAATCAAATCTCTATCTCTTTTCAAAAAACATACTAAAAATTTCTTTCTCACTAAGTCTTATTACTGTCTTAATAATATTGTATATATTAGTACTGAATATAAGGTCTGATTGTTTCCTAATTCTTTCTTCTATGTGTATGTGCTTCATGCGTGTGTCTTCTGTTCTTGTGTCTTTATGTTTCTCCATTGTATGCTGTATGTGTGTTGTTGTGTTGAGCTCTGTTATCTGTGTTTGTGTGTCTGTTGTGTTGTGTTCTCTGTCTATTTGTTTGAGTGTATGTCGTTGTGTGTCTGATATGTTGTGTTTTCTGGTTTGTATTTGTGTGTCTATTGTGTTGTGATTTGTCAATCTGAATGTATGTCGTTGTATGCCTGTTGTGTTGTCTTAATGTGTTGTATGTTGTGTTGTCTTCTGTGCTGTATGTCGGCTTTGCTATCTTATTCAATATGTATGTGTGTGTGCGTGTGCATTTTTGTGTTTTTGAGTATGTAAACGTGAGTGTATGTTCGTGATTGTGCGTATATGTACTTGTCTATATGTCGGTTATATGTCTGTTTTTTGTGTGTGTATGGGTGTGTGTATGTAGGTGAGTGTGTGTGTTCGTGTTTGTGTATGTGTATGACTCGTGTGCTTGTGTGTGTGTGTGTGTGTGTGTGTGTGTTGTGTGTGTGTTATTATTTTTTTTTTTTTGAGACACACAAATATATTTACAAACACGTACACATATTCACAATACTACTATAAAACAATGGAGGCGGCGTTGCCACGAATGACGGCCAGGCTTATTCGCTGTCGAAGCCAGGCCGTCTCTCGCGGCTCCCCTGAACGCTCACTTATTCTGCCGCCCAGGAGCTTCACGAAGTCGTCCAGGGGCGCCCCCATCACGCCGGTGGTCTCGATGGCCAGCGGCACGAAATCGTACCGCTGGCACAGTTCTGAGTAGCGCCGCCGCTTTCGGACTTCCGTCGCCTGCGCTGCTGCCCCGGGAGTGACCGCGCCGTCCAGCAGATGTGTGTCACAGAACGTGTTGACGCAGGTCACATCCCAGAGCAGCGACTTGCCGTGCCGCACCGGGAACACGGTGATTCCGTCCGGTCGGCGGCCGTCGCCGCGGTCAAGGCCTCGTGGCTCCAGCACCGCGGCGATTCCTGCCGACGCCAAACTGCGGCGAATGATGTTGCTCAGCGCTGTGTGGCGTGGCAGGCGGCCGGCATTGCGACTGCAGGAGAGGCTATGGTGGCCCCACCTGTCAGTTGTGGCACCGCAGCGACACCTGTGCGGTTCCTGCACTGCGGCACCGAGTCGCAACGCCACGCCGACTCGGACGGCTTCGTCTGGCAGCAGCAAGCCGAGGCTGGCGACAGGCAGCGCTGACAGCCAAGCGCCACTGTGAGGAGCGGCCGCGGCCAGGAGACGGGCTCGGCACAGCTGGTTCGCGCTTCCGAGGAGATGTTGTTGGCGGACGGAGGAAGATCGGTCGTCTAGGTGGCGCTGTTGCAGTGGCTCGCTCGCGCTGAAGTCCGGGCACATGGTGTCCACGAACTCCTCGATGGCTGCCACCAGAGAGCAGGGTCTGTCACCGCTTGTGCGGTGGTTAATGAGACAGACCAAGTCTCTGGTAGCTTCCAGCGAGGCGATGTGGGCAGGTAGTGCCACGTCGCTCAGCCGTCTGGCTCCGATACCTCCGTGGCGGACCGGAAGAGAAGCCTGCAGCCACTGTGCGTCTGACATGGCGATATTGCAGCAATCGCTGATGGCCGATCTCAGCTGCTCGTCGATGTCACCCATTTGTTCGCGGGCCTGGTAAACCGGCGCTGCTCTCAGTAGATATATTGCCCGCGGAACCGATGCGTACCTGCTGAGAAAAAACAGCGCCGGGTGCGAGCCGATGTTGACTGAGCGCTGGATCAGCAGGGACGTTTGGTGCTGGATTTTGTTGAGCGCCTCTGAAATGCCGCCAGTCTGCACTGGTGCGCCGAGCAGATGGAGGTCGGAGAGCGGCGTGACTGTGGCCGAGGCAAGCAGTGATGTGGCGGCCTCGTTCGAGTCGTCGGTCTCTGCTGGTCGTGTGTCAGTGGCTGGACCCAGACTGACAACTTCGCATTTGCCGGCGTTTAGCTCGAGACCGATGCTGCCGAGGGCCGGGATCAGGCGGCTGACGTCTGCAAGCACCACTTCCCTGGGGCCTGCCAGTGTGGCGTCGTCCAGGTACCACAGGTTCAATGGCGACTGGAGAGACTGGGCCACTGGGTCGACGGCGAGGGCGAACAAGATGGGCCCGAGCGGGTCTCCCTGCTGTACACCGCGACATGACCAGATTCGCGTGGTGCCGTGGTACAGTGGGGTTGGCTGGCCGTACGCCTGCTGGACGAGCGGCAATGCTGCGGGTAAACGACGGGCGACTTCGTCGAGCAGCGCGCGCCGACTGATGGTGTTGAAGGCGTTGGTCACATCCAGCTTCAGCAGAATGTGACCATGCCGACCGTTAGCCTCATTGACGAAAGCGCGCGTGGCGTGCACGGCCGCTTCGCAGCCCAGCTTGCACCCCACTCCGAGCTGAACGGGGTGCAACTGCTGTGCGACTGCGCTCGTCATTTTGCCAGCGATCAGTTTGCTGGCGAGGCGCCGCAAAACACTGCCGACGGCTACTGGGCGCAGCCCGCCGGACTTCTTGCGCAATGCGATTAGTCGCGCGCTGTAGAATGCGCCGAGCACGAAGTCCGGGATGCGACCCTGTGCACAACAGTTGCACAGCTGCGTCAGTGCCTTCAGCAGCTGGGCACCCGCTTCAGCCGTCTGTGGCGCGATGAGCTGGCGGAGATGTAGCGGCCGTATTCCGTCCAGTCCTCCCGATGAGCCTTTGGGCATCGAGTGCACGACGGAGCGGATCTCGTGCTCCTCAAAAATCGGCAGTGTTCCGGCGTCATGCATCTGCAGCTGCTCGCCCGGCAATGCAGGCGGGTGCTTGCGCTCGAGCTCGGCGGTCACTGCCTCGTCGTCCCCGGCCAAGCAGTCGCTGGATGTCAGCAAGCGGAGAGCTGCGCCAATGTCTCCATCGGCGCACTTGGCTCTGACGCCGCGGGATCTGGCCTCGTTTTCGTCGTGCTGTGATCGCCCTCGGTTTTGTGTGCCCCGCTTCTTCCTTGCTGCTGCGTCGGAGCTGATCGGACCCGTCAAGGCGTATGACAGCAGCTTCCACCAGGCCGAGAGGGAGCGCTGTTCCAGAGCCGCCGTGATGTGCTGTGCGAGGTCGGCTGCCACCCGATGACGCAGCGCACGTGGGACATGCTGACGCACTCGGCGTTGCTTTCTGAGCTCGGCAAGCGCCGCAGCCAGGTCTGTCGGAGTAGTGTTGTCGTTACCGTCGGCCGGCTGGTGTGTGTGTGTGTGTGAGTGTGTGTGTGTGTGTGTGTGAGCGCTTTTGAGACCCTCGGGTGAAAAGCGCGATATAAATGTCTTAATGTAATGTAATGTAATGTGTGTGTCAGTGTGTGTGTGTATGTGTGTGTGTGTATGTGTGTGTGTATGTGTGTGTGTGTGTGTGTGTGTGTGTGTGTGTGTGTGTGTGTGTGTGTGTGTCTCTCTTTCTTTCGCTCTTATCTTTCTAATAGACTTCAGTTTGTTTCTACCTCTGCTGATTCTTGTAGTGAGGCTTGCCCACTAACTTGTGGTGTACCTCAAGGCTCTGTCTTAGGCCCTCTCCTCTTCAATATGTATCTTACCTCTGTAGGGAAAGTTCTTCGTCGTCACGATGTGTCCTTCCAAATATTCGCTGACGACATTCAAATCCTTCTCTCGTCTGAGTCTATTTCTCACTCTTCAGTTAGTACCATCCTATCTGATATAGAAAGATGGGCGTTCACTCGTCATCTCAAACTTAATCCTGATAAGACTAAGTATATTCTCTTTCCATCTTCTAATAGTACTACTTCTCTTAGTATACCTCTATCCTGCTCTGTACGTAGTCTTGGTATCATACTCGATAACTCTCTTTCTTTTGATCCACACATATCCGACATTATCAGGTGTTGTAACTATCAACTTAGGCGTATCTATTCCATTCGTAGATATATAACCATCTCTGCTGCCTTTAAGTTAGCTAACTCATTCATCTTTAGTAAAACTCAGTACTGCTGTTCTCTTCTACTATCTCTCAACCACCGCCAGCTTAGGAAACTTCAATGTATTATTAATAAAGCATGTCGTATGATATTTAATCTTCCTTCGGGTTCTCATGTATCTTCTTCTTTACAAAAACTTAGGTTACTTCCCATTAAGGCTCTTGTTGAGTATCGTATTTGTTTAATTATTCATTCAGCTCTTTATCTTCGTAAGCCTGCGTATCTGTTTGACCTTCTGTCTTATAAAACCTCATCTCTTTCTCTTAGGTCTTCTAACGATCCTTTTCTACTAGTTGAACCTTCCTTTCCTTCTAGGCATTCTCACTACAATCGTTGTTTCTCTATCTTAGGACCTCGTATCTACAATAGGCTTTCTCCCTCAATACGCTCAATCAAATCTCTATCTCTTTTCAAAAAACATACTAAAAATTTCTTTCTCACTAAGTCTTATTACTGTCTTAATAATATTGTATATATTAGTACTGAATATAAGGTCTGATTGTTTCCTAATTCTGTCTTCTATGTGTATGTGCTTCATGCGTGTGTTTTCTGTTCTTGTGTCTGTATGTTTCTCCATTGTATGCTGTATGTGTGTTGTTGTGTTGAGCTCTGTTATCTGTGTTTGTGTGTCTGTTGTGTTGTGTTCTCTGTCTATTTGTTTGAGTGTATGTCTTTGTGTGTCTGCTATGTTGTGTTTTCTGGTTTGTATTTGTGTGTCTATTTTGTTGTGATTTGTCAATCTGAGTGTATGTCGTTGTATGCCTGTTGTGTTGTCTTAATGTGTTGTATGTTGTGTTGTCTTCTGTGCTGTATGTCGGCTTTGCTATCTTATTCAATATGTATGTGTGTATGCGTGTGCATTTTTGTGTTTTTGAGTATGTAAACGTGAGTGTATGTTCGTGATTGTGCGTATATGTACTTGTCTATATGTCTTTTATATGTCTGTTTTGTGTGTGTGTATGGGTGTATGTATGTAGGTGAGTGTGTGTGTTCGTGATTGTGTATGTGTATGACTCTTGTGCTTGTGTGTGTGTGTGTGTTGTGTGTGTGTGTGTGAGTGTGTGTGTGAGCGCTTTTGAGACCCTCGGGTGAAAAGCGCGATATAAATGTCTTAATGTAATGTAATGTAATGTGTGTGTGTGTATCTGTGTATGTGTGTGTGTGTGTGTCAGTGTGAGTGTCAGTGTGTGTGTGTGTCAGTATGTCAGTGTGTCACCGAATTGACACCGAAATGCGAAATAGATGGGGATGGCTCACATGGATTGCACGGATGTGTTGTGTGTTATGTGTGTGTGTGTGTGTGTGTGTGTGTGTGTGTGTGTGTGTGTCTGTGCTGTGTGTGTGTTTTATGTGTGTGTGTGGTGTTTGTATGTGGACGTGTTATATGTGTTGCGTGAGTGTGTTTTGCTTGTGTGTGTGTGTGTGTGTGTGTGTGTGTGTGTGTGTGTGTGTGTGTGTGTGTGTGTCAGTGTGTGTGTCAGTGTGTCAGTGTGTGTGTGTGTATGTGTGTGTGTGTATGTGTGTGTGTGTATGTGTGTGTGTATGTGTGTGTGTGTGTGTGTGTGTGTGTGTGTGTGTGTGTGTGTGTGTGTGTGTGTGTGTATCTGTGTATGTATGTGTGTGTGTGTGTGTGTGTCAGTGTGTCAGTGTGAGTGTCAGTGTGTGTGTGTCAGTGTGTGTCAGTATGTCAGTGTGTGTCAGTGTGTCAGTGTGTGTGTGTGTCAGTGTGTGTGTGTGTCAGTGTGTGTGTGTCAGTATGTCAGTGTGTGTCAGTGTGTGTAGTACTGACTCCTGGTTGGTGTTCCAGTTCGTGCAGAGTGACTGATATCATAGAGCGCGGATACTGAGTAGTAACCACAGCAGTCACCAGTGTCTCACGAACTGTCTGCTCCACACACCGCTGAGACACCTCTGTAACTCACAAGCATACACACATGCCCACACACACACACACACACACAAACACATTTACAGCTTCAGTTACGAAGACAGGCTAAATGCGTTGAAATTACCGACGTTGGAAGATAGGAGGACACGGGGTGATCTTATTCATATTTTCAAGAACGTGACAGAAACCACAGCTCAGCAGGAAATTGGACTGATAAAGCAGGAAAAAGGAAGGGGACACGGCAAGAAGCTCAGAAAACCTCGGTGCAAAAAAGACATAAAGAAACACAGTTTTCCATTCAGGCGAATTGACGTTTGGAATAAATTACACAAGACTATCGTAGAGGCCAAAACTATATGAGAATTCAAACATATATTGGATATACAGTGGGAAAAAGACAGGACGGTCCGAGCGTAAGCTCATTTCCTGTACCACAACTAGGTAAGCACATATAATACACCAACTAGTGTTGATTGTTGATGAGCGGTGATCAAACAACAATATATAACTCGACAACAACGACTCAATCGATGACACCTGTCCAGATTGCAATTCAGCACCACACACCATCACACACGTATCATGCAACACTGCACAGCACACACACACACACACACACACACACACACACACACACACACACACACACACACACACACACACACACACACACACACACACACACACACACACACACACACACACACACACACACACACACACACACACACACACACACACACACACACACACACACACACACACACACACACACACACACACACACACACACACACACACACACACACACACACACACACACACACACACACACACACACACACACACACACACACACACACACACACACACACACACACACACACACACACACACACACACACACACACACACACACACACACACACACACACACACACACACACACACACACACACACACACACACACACACACACACACACACACACACACACACACACACACACACACACACACACACACACACACACAACTCAGACGCCAACACAAAATTACATCCATCAGGGACCTGTGGAACAACCCGGTCGGTGCCGTGCCTTTTCTAAGGAGCTCGAAGTTACTCGGCCAGACAACCTGAGGAACGTCAACAACAACAATAGCAACAACAACAACATATATAAAATATAGCGCATAATAGCAAAGAACAAAGGCGCGATGGACAGACTAAAGTAAAACACAGCACACAAAATATTAACAGGCCCACAAAGCTAGATCAATGGTGCAACATATATAGGAAATACCAAATAAGAGTACGAGAGAAATAAAACATAAAAGATGAGGTAGCAGGGATAGAGCCGGGCCAAACGGGAGTGAAACGGACCAGCAGCTGGTAGCTGCAATTAAAAAAGTATTTGTGAAATTCAGAATAGAGGTTAAAAGTTGAAGGCCTCAAGTGACAGCTGCTACACGGGAAGAAGTCGAAGCTTATGAACACACACAGGTTTGTCCCGTGCAGCTCGCTGCCACCGCAAAACAAACCTAAACGCTATGGCGCCACAAGGACGGAAGACGTATTAGAGAGGGTCATCTCTCCAGAATACATGGCACAACTCATGACTGATATCTGGTACCATCATTTACTGCTGGGTGGACAGGGGCTGTTGGATTATAGAATTTGTCCAATGAAATCATCCTCCGCCGGGATACGAACCACGGACCTCCCGCTTGTGAGACGAGTGTGCTACCACTACACCACGGAGTCCAGAAAATGGCCGAAATTATTTCAAACAGAGCATATGAACGGAGTGTATGAGCAAGACCTTGTTCTCCGGTTGTCGTTCGAAAGTTGACTTCGACATAGGCCCGATCAATCAGCTCCTTGGACTGTGGCACACCAACCATATAGTGCACTCCGCACAAAACCACACATTCACCTGTACCACAAAACAATTTGAAAAAACGCAAGCCAACTGACAAGAAATGAGTCCACTAAAAGCGACAACTAACGAAAAAACACATTTTTTCGTAAACATTAAATTGAATTCACGCAAGCTTAGCACATATGGTTTTCAAAAATATGCCCAAGTAAAAAGTCGTTGAATAAAAGCTGCGGAACGTTGCAAGAACAATAAATTGTTAGACTATCTAAAATCACAAGGTCAACAGTCATGATCTATGAAATTGTTGTCATATATGAGCATGAACCATTTGACGATACATTATAAAGATTAACAATGACAATATCTGACAAATGCAAGCACAACAGTATAATTAAAATAGTTGAACATGAATAACGGTAAAGTCGATGGTTTTACCTGGTAGTCAATGCAAAACAACAACACTGAATATGTAAACGTTCCCATAAATTAAGTTAGTAATACATTAGGGATGATGTCAGTCAGCTGTGGCTGTTGTTGCGCAATCATATTGTCCTGTGCAAAATGTCTAATTCACGTGACGTTAGTCGTATGCTACTTCTCTACTTACCGCTTCGCAGTAATGCGGATCCGTCACACTGCTTGAGAATGCCAAGCTCACAAGAGAATGGATGTTCGCTGTCCTCGACTTTCATTGTTTCATTGGATAAAGAATATCTGATAAACAAAAACATGACACATTAAAAGCACAAGAAACATCAACTCAATAGCAATGTAATCAATACTCTACGTGAATACTCTTTCTGATTCTCACGTTTTACTTGTGTAGGTCGTAGTCGTTCTTGTCGTTTTCACGCTTGTGACCACGGGCACTATAATAAATACATCTTTGAATTGAATTAAATCAACACATGAGCCCAAAATCAACAAGAGAAAAAGTTGGAAAGATTGTAAACATTAAATGGATCAATATATCAATTTATAAAATAATACGAAACAATGCTTATAGTTTAGAACACATACCCACCAATATTGGCATGCAAAACAATCCTTAAAGCCGTTGAGCAAGCCACAAAAAATTTAACTACTCACAACGAACTCACGTGGAAAACACTCATCTGTTTTGCGTGTGTATTTGTGTGCGATGCGCCATAAACGTGTGAGTTGGCTCATGTTTAGAGAGGGAAAACACGTTTTTTATGGTTTTTTTGTTGTTGCAAAAAACATGTTTTCTAGGTTTTTTGTTGTTGTTTTTTCATGTTTCTTTAGAATTATCCCCAATTTTTATCGGATGTTGGATTTTTGTACATAGAAATGAGTTCATTAGATGTTTTGTAAATCTTTACGTGTCATATTTAATTGATAATTTGATAAAAGCATAAACAACAAAAATATTGATCAATAAATATCCCAGGAGACTGTTTGAAAGTGCATCCGGGTCCGGTGGTTGAGATTTTTTCATTGAGAAAATCCATGTTTTTTTAAAGATGGTTTTAATGATGTGGATAATTGAAATAATTTGTCAGCAGAACCAGTGGCGGCGCCAAGGGGGAGCTAGCGGAGGCTGAAACCCCCCAAAAATATGCAAAGCCTCTCCTAAGCTCCCCCAAAAATCATAATCATGGACATAAAATTTCTTACCACTGTAAATATTCCTCACTAATTTCTTACCACTGTACCACAGTTTGAATTTTGTTTTTGTAAGCAGAGAAGCAACGGGGCAAAGCCCTCTCACCTTCGCGCAGGAAAACCCCGCGCACACGACGAAAATACGTCCACACAGCGAATATCTCTCAAACGCTCGGCAACGATGCGTATAATGCGCAGGCCACCAACCGAATGACGCTCGACCGCTTGCAAAGCCAGCTTCACACACGCCAGCTGATACACGCCTCCGGCACTAGGCTCAAATCGCGGCCAATCAGCGCGCAGCAACGTGCGACGTCATACCTCGCACCAGTCGACTCAAGTGAACCGCTATGACGTCACACCGCACGCCACTCGACAACAACGCCACATCTCCCCCAGCTTTTCACCTGAAAGCTCACAACAAACACGCTTGCAAACACGCATGGTTAAACTTCATCATCGGATAGACACACGTACTCGTTTAACCATGCCGGCGGTCGACGTCTCCTCGTTGACCGCCTCGGCTGCTCGACTGCAGCCTCATCCTCGACTCTCTCAGCCGCGACGCCCTCTCCGACATTCTCTCGAGCAGTATGTACACTCACGTCCTCTGAGGGCTCACCAGGTTCCTGCTCCACAGACACACGGTCCGCATCCACGCCCTCGCCAATAGCCAGTCGCTCAGGTGGCAGGCTGTCAGGTGTTTTGTCACCGCCGGGACTATCGGCCGCCTCGTCCCGTCCGCCATCACCGCTCAGGTCCAAGCTACACCGGGTGGCTCCACCGGGTGGCTCCACATCTCCGCGATTGCCGGTCGCATCCACATCCCAACCGACGCTGGTCGGTTCCACGTCGCGATGAGTGCCGGTCTCGTCTATGGCTCCACTATGGCCGGCACAGCGACGCTTGCGCAGGTCGCGCACATGGCGCGGCATGCCATCTACGCACACAACGTGCTGTGAGACGACCCTGGTCACCTTCCCGAGGGTCCACGGCGTTGTACATGACGGGATCGGCGGTTTCACCCACACCTCGTCACCAACGGCAAACGCTGCTGTCTGGTCATCAGCGTCCCTGCGGCCGGTCTCAAATGGAAGACGCCACTCGTATCTGAAAATACACCTCGAGGGAATAGTGCTCACCTGAGTCTCTTTGCGCGGCGTAACGTTGTACCAGAACGTCGCCTCCTCCGGGGAAATATGTCCCCTCGCTGCGATCCTTTTGATCGTACGGTGATTTCGCTCCACGATCCCGTTACCGCCCGGGGCGTATGCGGCTCGGAATCGCAAAGAAATGCACCACTCGTCGGCGAACTGCTCCATCGCCGCCGACCGGAACGCCGTAGAGTTGTCCAGTAACAGCTCCTCAAACGGCCCACGCTCAATCACAATCTGCCGCAGCTGAGCTATAATGCACAACGCCGTCTCATTCGGCAATCTGCGCCATACGGCAAGACGTGATGGACCACAATCCACCATCGACAGGTAAACGCCGGCATCGTAATGAGTGACGTCCGCTGCCACTCGATACCAGTCCCTGTCCACGGCCAGACTACCCTGACCTACGAGGTTCTCCTCTCTCACCGCTGGATCGATACGTTGACAAGCCTCGCATCCAGCTAACTCCGCATTCACATGGGCTCTCGTCAAATCACTCCGCAATTGTTGACCCAGGTACAGCGTCCTCTCAACACCTAAATGATGCGGCAGATGAGCCGCCCAAACGGTGTCCTTAATGCTTTTCTTCGTAGCAATAGCTGCTGATATTGCCACCTCCTCCTCACCAGCGTCACGATGAACAAGGCACTTCTTGGCCACCCTGGTCATCTGATCAGCTTTATTCTCCACAGTCGTGACAAACCGGAGAGAAACTGTCAGGCCATGCTCGGCGATCGTCTCCTTAATCACCGCCAGTCGGCGCTTCACCAGCATCTCGGCAGAACCTTTAGTGCGAACACGGTTGCGCCCCTCGACAGTGCTGTCCATCCAACTAAGCACTGTCCTCGAGTCTGTCGCGACGGTAAACGTCTTGAACCCCCACGAAATCGCCATATTGATGCCACGACCGACTGCCTCCAGTTCGGACACATTGATGTGTAGAACGTCGGTCTTCTTACGGAGCCAAGTAGCATCCTCAACGATGCAGCCGTCCACCTCGACCACCACGCCAAGCGCCAACGTGCTCGCGTCAGTCCATACAGTGACGTCTCCAGCTGCGTTCACGTCCCATCGACCCCTTACCGGGTCCGCCTTCTGAACACGCTGCAACAGCTCAGACACAAGCACACACACAACATTCTCCACCGGGTTATCCCACGACCCGCCACACCCCAACCGTTTCAAAAAACTGCAATGGGGGCGTAACCACCCGGCAACGGGGTAATGGCCGACTAAACGACCACATACGGAGAACAACCCACGCTTGGTCAGCCCTGTCAATTCGGGTGCAGCGTCACGAAGAGCTGTCCCTCTCGACATATTCAACCACCCATCGGGTCCCTTCCTCAGAGCAATTCCCAATAATCGACCCCCATCTAGGCCCTCCGGCTCCTTAGTCTCAAAGCCATACCTTCGCAGATGCTCCCGAAGCTGCTGCACGCTCACATCGGACGTCCTCACGATGATATCGTCGACATAATGATCTGTCGCCTTTCGCACCTTCTCGTCCAATGACAGGACCTTTCGCAGAATCAGCGTCATTATTCTTGGTGCACATGACAGGCCGAAGCCCAGCCGCGTCAACGCATAATGCACACCATTATACCTCACGACCTGATACTTCCACAGATCTCGGCTCACGTGAATCTGCAGGTACGCCGACTTGAGATCAACTACCTTGATCTCCCCCTGCCATTGCCTCCACTCTCTGATCTTGTCAGCACACACTGACACACCGTCATCTCCTGTGTGACACTCGACAAAGCCGTTCAGCTCACGGTAATCCATAACAGGACGAACTTTGTCTTTCGTCGGCTGTACGACGGCCAACAGCGGGATGATCCCCTTTACTGGGCCGTGCCATGTGATTAACCAGCCTTTCTCGATCCAGCTCCGGATCTCGGCATTGTACCTCTTGCTCACTCCGGGAGCTCTCGTACATCTGTACTCCGCCACGCTGTTCTGTAGCTGGTCCGGCTCTTTGTCAGACCACCGCCAGCTCACCGTCCATCGGCCCTCAGCGAATGACGCTACGAAGTCCTTGTCGACAACTTCCAGCGGCTGCGGACTATCCGTGGAACCTGCCAACATAAACCTCACACACTTCGTCGATTTATTAGACACACTCTTACGCGCCGGTGCACGACAGCACCCCTCGGGGTAAGGTTTCCCCCACTCAACGGTGTATTTAGAGTCAACACCCCTTTTCACTGTCACGCCTCCCATATGGTCGATAACATCGTTGCCCAGGAGACACTCCACCCCAAGGTTTTCTAATCCCTTAACTACGAGCCCGGGAACTCTAAAACAGTGTCCCTGCAGCCCTATTACTACGTCACAGGACTTCGTCTCATGAGAAGTCCTACCATCCGCTGTAATCAACGGTCGTCCTCGACGGGGAAGTGAACCCGCCACCACCCGTGCACTAACAATTGTGCACTCACTTCCCGTGTCAACCAGACACCGGGAGCAACGACCGTTGAGAACAGCTTCAACGACCGGCATACGACGCGAAGTCAATACACCGGCCGTCCCTCGAATCGCCCGGCGGGCCCGACGCACCAAATGTGCTCCGCTGATGAGTCCACGCGCAGAGCAGGGACTCACCGTCGCCCCTTTACAGGGGCCGCCGCTTAATTGCGGTCAACTTCCATGTCGGAGGACGCTGCGCCCCGTGCTGCGCACTCCGCATGAAAATGCGAGCTCGTCCAAGCTCGCGAGCGGCGTGACGTCGACGTCGACGCCGGCTCCTCGCAATCACGAGCGAAATGCCCGTGCTTGCCACACCGGTAGCATTGCGCTCCCGGGCACTCGCGGACCAGATGGTCGCCGCCACATCGGTAGCAGCGGAGCGTCCGGCGCGCAGAAGAGCGCGCAGAAGAGCGCTCCGAACGGCCCGCCCACCGAGACACAGAGCCGTCTCGCTCGTCCGACGCTTGAGGACCAGGAGAGCGGTCCCTCGAGCTGCTCGCTACTTGGGCGTAGCTGACTCGCTACCTAGATGCAGCCACCACCCCAGATGGGCGGTTTCTAGCTGCAGCAGCCCTACGCGCACCAATTCTGGCGCGCACCGCGGACAGCACGCTGTCGAACTCGGAGGTATACGCCCCCTCTCTCGCCATAGCCCACTCATAGATTGAGTCGGGTAGGGCCTCATAAAATTTGACGCGGAACGCCAAGCTCTCGGGTGTTAACCCTATACGGCGACCTAGACGCTCTAGGTCGTCCACAAAGGCGTCCACTGACTCGCCAGATCGAAGCTGACGAGTCGAGAAACGCCTCCACGCCTCTTGGCGAGGCACGCCAAACTCGGCGACCAGCGTGGCTTTCACCACGGCCCACTGTGAGGCGTCGTCCACGAGCATGCGCCGGTAAAGCCGGCGCGCGCTCACATCCAGCATATGGTCGACCATTTCGCAAGGGTCGACCTGCTGGACACGGCATAGCCGCTCAAAGTCGGCCAGCCACTCAGTGACGTCAAGGGTGACGTCACCACCGAAACGCGGTAGAGCCCGCCCTATCCTGTCAAGGATCGGCCCTCGGGCCTGCATTAAGATGTTGGCCAACTGGCCAACATCTACCACGGGTCCTGCGGCCCGCTGCTCGGGTCTCTGACCCTCCTGACCGAAGTCATCGGATTCGCTTCCGGAATCCCCTTCGACAAACTCACGTTTGCCCCCGCCAACGACCTCAGCCATAAAGCCGAAATAGCTTGTAATCAAGCAGAGAAGCAACGGGGCAAAGCCCTCTCACCTTCGCGCAGGAAAACCCCGCGCACACGACGAAAATACGCCCACACAGCGAATATCTCTCAAACGCTCGGCAACGATGCGTATAATGCGCAGGCCACCAACCGAATGACGCTCGACCGCTCGCAAAGCCAGCTTCACACACGCCAGCTGATACACGCCTCCGGCACTAGGCTCAAATCGCGGCCAATCAGCGCGCAGCAACGTGCGACGGACGTCTTTAAGTCGCTTGCGCAATTTTCCGTTAATTTTTCCGTTAGGCTATAATACTGAATTTGAAATTGTTTCAAGACGGTTCATTTATAAGTTAGTGTGAGTGTATTTTTGTTGGAGTTGCTGTTTGAAGTGAGAGGACTTGTGAGCTTGTGTAATTGTTATAAAGTAATTTGATTTAAGTAAATATTAGCATGGCTCGCACAGCGGCACATTCTGCGGATTTATTGGAGGCAATGTTGGAGTGTATGAAGAATGAGAAGATTCTTGAAGCCTTCCGAGACAAGATCGTGGCCCCGGCTGTTGAGGCAGCAGTGACGGCTGCAGTTGCTGCAAAGAA
The DNA here is from genome assembly GCA_916048095.2 of Sacculina carcini. Lineage (NCBI taxonomy): Eukaryota > Metazoa > Arthropoda > Thecostraca > Sacculinidae > Sacculina > Sacculina carcini. The sequence goes on from OU696596.1 coordinate 5,128,537, forward strand.
TGAAGAACTCGCCGAAATAAGGGAAGAACTACAACTGGCACAACAAAAAATATCCATGCTAGAGCAAGCTAGTCGGCGAAAAAACCTGTGTGTGGCATCTCCGAGGGAGCAGGTGAGAGTCCCGTCCAACTGGTTAAAGAGCTGGCTAGCAACATTGGAGTTGAGGTGTCGGCGGAGGACATAGAGTATGCTCACCGTCTCGGGGAGAGAAAACCTGGACGATCTCGGCCTCTTTTGATCCGCTTCGAGAGAGCGGGAAAGCGCCAAGAATTTTTTAAGGCGAGGGCCGCGCTGAAAAAACGGCTAGAAAGTACATATATATAAACGATCATCTCACTCCACAAAACAGTGCGCTCGCATTTCAGTTGCGACAGATGAGGAAGGCAGGCAAGGTGCACTCTGTCTGGACAGACCAATCAGGAGTGGTATTTCGTCTGACCGAACACGCCCGTCCAGCCAGAGTGACATCGATGGAGGAGGTCATCCGTCACACTGGTCCTGTGGGAAAAATGACTGAACTGCAGCCCTCGACGACGAAAGCCAGTGGTCAGTCTGCCGAGCGGAGAGTCAAACAAGATACGGTGATCACGAGGTCGCGATATACAAGCCGACATAAGGCACGGTCGGAGGGGCGGCGTGACAACTTGCTTGGTGGTCAGCAGTCAATTAACATCTAATATCCGCTCTTTCACATTGTGCAATTTATTCACCGCTGCATCAAGGTATTCGAATTGGTATAAATGATATTTTAAATGTTTGCGTCAAAGTGAGTGTGTATGCGAATGCAAGAGCTTTTGTGTGTGTGAGGATATGTATTGTAAATATCCACATTCAAATTGTATATGTGCGCAGGATTGTTCGTGAGCTACATTTTCTAATCATCCATATAGGAATTTATCTGTGTAAGAGAGTGATTATTGATGGTTACGTGAGTGTAGGAGTGTGTGCGTGTATGTGTGTGCAATTGTGTGTGTGCGCTCAAGTCTGCTGGTGTGAAAGTATGCGTGGGTATTGCTATTTTTGTATGAGCACAATCATTAGTATAATGCATGCTACTAACTCGTCGCACTGGGCCATATATCCAATTAAGTATGATATTTTTGTACTTCATTTGAATCTTAACATCTCGACATCAAAGAGAGGTAACTGGTCAGATTGTTTACTAAACCAATGTCTCATAATCAATGATTGATATAAGTTCTGGACATCTGGACAACAATGGAATGACTCTGAGTAATTTAGACAATCATAATTCTGAAACTTACACTGTAGATGAGTTTGTGAAAAACTTCGATGATAATCAGACACTATCGATGTTGCACGTTAACGCACGCAGTCTGTGCAAACATATTCATGAATTGGTTGAATTTTTGGATAGTTTACATCACAATTGGGACATTATTGCTGTTACTGAAACGTGGTCTAATCAAGAGTCAATGGATTATTGTCGCATTGAAGGATATACTGTACATCAACAACTTCGAACGCATATGAGAGGTGGAGGAGTGGCAATATTTGTTAAGGACAGTCTGGACGTTCAGGAAATATCAGCGTTTACGTTTGAAGTAGCACATGTTATGGAAATAATAACGGTTGAAGTCACGGTGAAATCCGGGCATAAGCCAGTGCGTGTTTCCTGTGTGTATAGGCAGCCTGGCACACCTGTTAGCAACTATATTGAAACAATTACTGGCATAACTGACGTGATGCACAAACACGAGTGGTTTATGCTTGGCGATTTCAACGTGAACTTATTCAACGCGGATACTCATCAGTCGACGCAGATTTTTATTAACACAATGATGGACTTGGGTTTTTATCCGCTGATAAGGAAGGCTACTAGGGAAACCAGGCAAAGCAGTACGCTGATTGATAACATATATACCACCGACGTGGCCAGCAATATCACCAGTAGCATTATACAGGACGATTTCTCGGATCATTAACCAATATTTGCTATTGTCAACAACATAATCACGGAAAAGGAGCCGGTGTGTTATACAAGAAGAAAATATACTGACAAGCGAGTACAAAGGCTCAACCGGGATCTTAATTCCATCAACTGGGACACAATATTATCTGATAATGTCAATCACTCTTATGAACGGTTTGTCGACCTATATATCCTGGCTGTTAATAAGCACTTACCGATGTATACAACCAAAACTGATACCAAAACCAAAAGGCGGTCATGGATAACAAGGGGAATTAAGATCTCCAGTGACAACAAACGAGTGCTTTACCGAAAGTTTATGACCACAAAAATGAAAGAAGACGAGAAAATTTACAAACACTACAGAAACAAACTCACACAAATCATAAATACGAGCAAGAAACTTTACTATGCGAGGCACTTCTCTGATAGAAATGTCAAAATCAGACAAAAATGGCAAACCCTAAAAACAACGTTGAATATAGAAACAAAAAAGAGAGAGCCGATATGTCAGCTACGCACAGAAAATGGCACAATTACGGACTCTCAGAGCATAGCAAGTCATTTCAACGAGTATTTTGTGAAAATTGGACCAGTTCTTGCCTCAGCAATTAAGACCAGCCCGACTAGCATAGATGACTGTCAGCATGTAAACATGGTTCCATCAACTATGTTCCTCTATCCCGTTTCAGAGATGGAAGTAAAAAAACAATTAAGTCGGCTAAAGGGACATGTTCAACAGATCATATAAATCTCAACATGAAGATAGTTAAAGACACCGCCAATCATATAGCCGCTCCACTATCATACATCTTCAATTTATCTTTTTCTACGGGAACGTTTCCAAATCTTATGAAAATTGCAAAAATAGTACCTGTAGTGTCGTGTAGAGTGTGTGTGTGTGAGTGTGCGTGTGTGAGTGACGTCACACAGGAAACCGATGTTAACTGTGAACGTAGTCACGTGAATAGTGAACTCCCTCTCTCTGTCTTCTCTTTCCTCAGTGAACAAGTGACCTGAGTGTTTCGCGGGGAGGTCAGTCGGTGGATTCACGGTGTGCGTAGTGTTGTGTGCTCGTCCTGGTTATGTGGTAATCGCACTCTGTACAAGTGCCGATTAGTGATAATGGCTGATAGTGTTGGGTTGTGTTATAGCTGTTGTTAGTCGCACATTCATTCGAGTGTCGACTCGTTATAGAATTGTTTTGTTGTTAATATATGTACACTACATATATATTTGGCGACGAGGATAAAACAACTTGTTGGCTTGGACAATGAGCTTCAATGGAGCGCCTCCACCCGCTTTTCTTCCGAATCCAGGCAAACCAGCAATACCATGGGTCGAATGGAAGTCCATATTCATGAACTATCTTCTGGCATGCGGCGGAGAAGAATTCTCAACAGCACGGAAACGAGCCATCTTACTGCACTGCATAGGCACAGAGGCTCATCGCGTGTTCAACTCGCTACCACCACTGATCAAGCAAGACGGAGAGGACGAATATGCGCTCGCGTTAAGACAGCTCGACGAATTCTATATTCCTCGAGTGAACGTAATAGCCGAGCGATACACATTTCGTCAAAGGCGCCAGACGCCACATGAGACCACAGCCGAATACGTTGCCGCATTGCGAATGCTGGCTAAACATTGCGAGTATGGGCCATTGGAGAACCAGTTCATTCGAGATATGGTAGTTGAGGCTACTATATATCCAGCTCTTCGCGAAAGATTCCTTCAGGATCCGAAGTTGACCTTAGAGTCGGTGCTACAGCAGGCACAGGCCTTCGAAAATTCAAGGCAAGACTCACGTCGTATGAGGTCGGAGGCCAGTGGTTCATATGACTTGGTACAACATGTACGACCGAATCTGCCAGCTCGCCACGCCGCTCCACCACGAAGATCAGCTTGCAGCAACTGTGGTCGGCAGCACGACCAACCGAGGAAGGACCACTGTCCGGCAAGGTCATCAAAATGTCACAAGTGTGGCAAAACAGGTCACTGGGCAAAACTTTGTCAGTCTAGGACGACTCACAGTGACAAACAAGTGAGGGGCGTCACAATTTTGTCCTGTGGCAAATCGTCTTCGCCGAAGATATATTGTCGTGTGAATGTTGCCGCCGAGAAAAAATCAGCATCGCTGGAACTACAGGTGGATACTGGGGCAGGTGTTTCCATCATAGCATTACCTGCCGCTCGTCGACACTTCAAGGGCTGTACCGTGTACCCAACATCAGTGAAGCTGTTCGGGGTTGGACAATCGCAGTTGGATGTCATCGGCACCCTGCCAGTGACAGCCAGTGTCAATGGAAAATCTGCTGAGACGAACGTATATATCGTCAATACCGACTCGTTCAATGGCCTCCTTGGTCTAGATCTACTGGCACGTCTCAACTTATCAGTGTATCCAGCTTCTGGTGAAGTTCTCGCTGTTTCGGCGGACTACAGTCAACAGTCAACAGTACAGTCTCAACAGAAGAGGAATAGTACAGACTATAATAGACGACTGTCCACAAGACAACCCGCGTTCAAAGTCGGGGACATCGTGCATGCTCGTATCCCGGGTGTGCTGTCCAAGACTTCTCGGCGGTTTGGTCCGAAGCTGAAGATTGTGCGAACCCGCGGCAAAGCATCGTATGTTCTCTCAGACGGTAGTATTCGTAACGCTGCCCATCTGGCCCTCTCGTCGGGCTCGTCTGAATCAATCTATCAAGATCCGAGGGATTCCGTTCTTCCATTTACTATACCAACCCAAACGACTGCTGAACAGGAAGCCGCTACGGGTTCTTCAAATTTCTCGCCTGAGAATCAGGAAGACGAAGTTGATGAGGCCGCCGCACGAGCGACTGGCTCCGAGGCGACTGCAGCGGACGCTATCGGGACTTCGGGCAGTATATCGGTCGACAGAGCACTGCCTTGTAGTTCAAGTGGTCGTCGTCGCTGGAAGCCGGCAAATTTGTGTGATTGAAATTTTTTGTTAGTCGGGGAGTGTAGTGTCGTGTAGAGTGTGTGTGTGTGAGTGTGCGTGTGTGAGTGACGTCACACAGGCAACCGATGTTAACTGTGAACGTAGTCACGTGAATAGTGAACTCCCTCTCTCTGTCTTCTCTTTCCTCAGTGAACAAGTGACCTGAGTGTTTCGCGGGGAGGTCAGTCGGTGGATTCACGGTGTGCGTAGTGTTGTGTGCTCGTCCTGGTTATGTGGTAATCGCACTCTGTACAAGTGCCGATTAGTGATAATGGCTGATAGTGTTGGGTTGTGTTATAGCTGTTGTTAGTCGCACATTCATTCGAGTGTCGACTCGTTATAGAATTGTTTTGTTGTTAATATATGTACACTACAGTACCCATACACAAGTCTGGAGATCAGAAGGAAAGCGGAAATTATCGGCCAATTTCTTTACTAGATCAATTTTCAAAAATTTTAGAAAAATTATTTCATCGAAGATTGATAAGTTTTATAAAAAAGCATGAAATTATACATGAAAATCTATATGGATTCCAAAGAGGCAAGAACACATCACAAGCCGTGCTTGATATGATCAACTACATAACTGAGTCTTTTGAGCAGCGTCAAATAACTGTTGGATTATTCCTGGATCTGAAAAAGGCCTTTGACACTGTCGATCACAAAATATTGTCGAAAAAACTAAACTAATACGGCATGAGAGGCACAACCCTACAATGGATCACAAGTTATTTAACACAGAGAACGCAATACACTGAAGTAAGTGGTTCAAAGTCTGAACAATTACCCATAGAATGCGGGGTTCCACAAGGTTCTACACTGGGACCGACACTATTCATACTCTACATCAACGACCTATTCAACATCATGAGACACACAAAAACAATAGCATTTGCGGATGACACCAACATATTCTACAAAGGCAAACACACGTATAAACTATATGAACAAATAAACTCAGGCATAAAAATATTACAAGACTGGTTCACGAGTAACAAATTATCGCTCAATGTAAAAAAGTCTAATTACATTGTTTTCAGTAACAGTAATGACACCTCAAACAGCTGTATAAGCATAGGGGCAGACAAACTTGATAGGAAACAATCTTCTAAATTTCTGGGAGTAATTATTCATAGCAAATTACATTGGAAAGAGCAAATATCCAATGTAACTGCCAAACTAAACAGAGTGAACTTCCTTCTCAGCAAAGTAAAAGAAATATTCGACACTAAAACAAAAACCACCCTTTATTATTCATTTTTTCAATCATATTTACAATACTGCTGTGAAGCATGGGGAAATACTTATTACACTAACTTGCAAACCATAAGAATTGCACAAAAAAGAGCTATCAGAATCATAGACAATCTGAAAGCAAGGGAGCATGCATTACCTTCATTCAAAAATGAAGATATTCTAAAATTTGATGATGTAGTAAAACTGAATAATTTAACTAAAATGTATGCAGCATATCATAAGAAATTACCATCTAACATTCAAGCATACTTCATAATCAATACAAGGCATACAGACAAATTCATCTTTCCCCACACACGAACCAAACTAAGAAGCTTATCATTTTTCTATGTAGGTATATCGCAGTGGAATGAATTGGAAAAAAACAGAAACAAACTCCAACGTTGTCCAGCTACAAGAAAAACTTGAAAAAACAATACATTCAATCTTACTCTGAAGAATCTGACCAATGAAAATATAGGATATGGTCGAGTGCGATATATCGTGATTGTGCTGTGTGTGTGGGTGTGTGTGTGGGTGTGTGTGTATTTGGTGTGTATGAGTGTGGGAGTGTGATTGTGTGCATGATATATTTATCAGTGTTTAGATGAGTGAATTAGTGCGCGTGAATATGTTTATATGTGAGTGTATATGTATTGCATCGTATTAACAATTTGATTTAACCCAGGCAACACAAGCTATTTAGCTTCAATTGCCTTTCCAGTTTTGGTTTAATTACATATTTTGGTTCTGTTGACATGAAGGCTGGAAAAATACATGAATGAATGAATGAATAAATGAAGCCATGTAATTTGGGTTCAAGTTCGAGGACTGAATCAGTGTGCCCCAGTCCCTTATTATAATATCATGTAGTCAGCGTTCGAGTGTAGCTCTTCATGCTTCTCCAAGCCCCCTCAACTTTTTCCTTAGCCCCCCCCCCCCCCCTCAGCAAAAATCCCCCCTCTCGGAAAAATCCTGGCCCCGCCACTGCACAGAACAACACAAATTCATTGAGAAATAATGTGTGTTTTTAAAGAAACCATGTTTTTATGGAAAATTGCAATGATGCTTTTAAAACTCGTTTTAAATTCGTTTTATTAATGTACAGATTTAGAAAATGTTGACAGCAGAACAAGACAAGTTAATTGGTTGGTCAAGTGTTTCTTGACAAACGTTAATTTAAACTAACACTTTTTAATGAAACAATGCTTTCTAGAACAGTCTCTATGGAAGATAGATTTGATTGATGTACGTTCAAATACCTTTTGTATATCAAGTAGCCTGATGGTATATGCGGCTGGTTAAATCACTTGATTTAAACTGTTATTTTAAACCATGGATTTTTTAAAGATCCATTTTTTTAAAGACGGGTTTCGTAGATGTACAGATTTTGAAACAAAATTGGCGGCAGATCAAGGAAAGTTGAACCAAATTAATTGGTTTTAATAAGTAACCTGTTTTTAGAACTGGTTTTATGGATGATGGTTTCTTTGATGTAGTTATTTGTGTTCAAATACATTTCTGTACACTAAATATGTTTCCTCATTCGTTTTTTTCACACACGAAAATATTGCCCGTTTTTCTAGTCAGGATTGCCACTCTGATTAATGCGACCGCCTTATATTATTATTATTATTAATTACAGGCAAATCCAGTAGCATGGGAAGAGTGCAAGCACTATTACCACCCTAAGGTGGCCCCATGTACCGGAAGCGCCCAAAAGATTCAGAGAGAAAGAGAGTTCGAAGAGAAAAAAGTCTAGAAAGAGAGTTGGAAAGAAAATAATAAATAAATAACAATAAATAATAAAAAACCATCATCCGATAACAATATATATTCGTAGTTTATAATCGTAATATATAACAATATTATATTCGTAGTTTCATTAGAGACACTAAGTTTGTGCGTATATTTGTAGTCTTTGGGTCAATATTTGCGGTGTTTGTACTTTTATATTTGCAAATAATTGATCTCTTGAATGAAATGATGAAAGTTAGTATAATCAACGTGGTTCATTTCTGGGAGGAAAAATGTTATGTGTAAAAAATAATAAAAATAATTCCACATGTTTTTTTTAAACAGTTTCAGTTTTTCAGGAGAAAAAACGGTTCTCAAACCCTGCTTTCTTACACAATGATTAACTCAATAATTGAATGCAAAACTGTACTGTACATAGAATGGCCGCACAGTACCGTGCAAACAATGATATCACGACTTTCAGACACATTATAACAATTTTATTGTGCACATTTGATGATAATTCAATTTCATAGGGTCACTAATAGCATGAATAACTCATGTGTTGATATAATAATATATATAACATCCAAATGTTGTGTTCCAACGAAGATTACACAATAGCACAACTCAGGCTTTATTCAACACTAGCATTAAAACCCGCCCGTTGTGCGGAGGAATTCATAAAATGGAATTAATATTCATAAAAATTCATATTCATAAAAAATATTCCTGTAAACCTGTAAACCTGTAAATACGGCCACCAATAAAAACTCTAAATGTGAATATTTTAATTATAAATTTGACAAAATATTATCCCTTAATCCACCTCATATTTAAACCTACCCGTCGTGCGGAATAATTCAGAACACTAACACGTACAAAACAATGAAAATTCTAACATGTAAACCCGCCCGTCGTGCGAAACAGCTCATGCTATTAAATTTGTATTCAATTCATAAGAGAAAATAAATATGAATTGATAAAGAAAAGGGTAAGCCCCAAAAAATCCTATTTAAACCTGCCCGTCGTGCTGAATAATTCAGAACTGACACAAAACAATGAAAAATAACTAATTTTTTATCATAATGTTTTATACATTATTATCATAATGTTTATAACTCAACATCACCATCTAGCATTAAAACCCGAGCACAAATCGGCATCTAGCACAAAATTAGCACGAGCATTTAGCACAAAATTATCTACACAGTAGTATATTCCTGTGTAATCGCAAGTGCGCATAATGGCTGTCAAATGGGCAATATGTCCTTTTGACTTTACACCGCCGTAACTTCCTTCAGATATACTTTGGAAAATTACAAATCATACCGTATTGTAGAAAAAAAGATTTCTAGCACGATGGTATAATTTATTTTTATGTGTAACAAATAGTTACTGAGAAATAGTAGATAAATGAATTAATTTTAGTCGCCCGGTGTTCAAGTGTAATTTTGGATGTATTTGAGAATTTTGCCAATTTTACACGTATTTTGTATCATTTGTGGGTATAAATTATCGTGTAGAACACAAAATTCTCTACACAGTAGTATATTACTGTGTAATCGCAAGTGCGTAAATTGTGATTGGACTTCGGTGAAATTAAATAAGTGTATATTCATGTGTAATCTCAAGTACGCATAATATATGTCAAATTGGCAACATGACATTTTGACTTTACACCGCCGTAACTTCCTTCAGATACACTTTGGAAAATTACAAATTATACCGTATTGTAGAAAACAAGATTTCTAGCACGATGGTATAATTTATTTTTATGTATAATAAATAGTTACTGAGAAATAGTAGAAAAATGAATTAATTTTAGTCGCCCGGTGTTCAAGTGTAATTTTGGATGCATTTGAGAATTTTGCCAATTTTACACGTTTTTTGTATAATTTGTGGGTATAAATTATAACTTATCTTGTAGAACACAAAATTCTCTACATAGTAGTATATTCCTGTGTAATCGCAAGTGCGTAAATTGTGATTGGACTTCAGTGAAATTAAATCAGTGTATATTCCTGTGTAATCGCAAGTGCGCATAATAGCTGTCAAATTGGCAATATATCCTTTTGACTTTACACCGCCGTAACTTCCTTCAGATACACTTTGGAAAATTAGGAATTATACCGTATTGTAGAAAACAAAATTTCTAGCACGATGGTATAATTAATTTTGATGTATGACAAATAGTTACTGAAAAATAGTAGAAAAATGAATTAATTTTAGTCACCCGGTGCTCAAGTGTAATTTTGGATGTATTTGAGAATTTTGCCAATTTTACACGTTTTTTGTATTATTTGTGGGTATAAATTATAACTTTTCTTGTAGAACACAAAATTATCTACACAATAGTTAAATTTTTATAGCTGTACTATTGCTGGTTTATGAGGAATAGATAGCGGAATATTGACCAAAATATTCGCGTTTTTCAGTGCTAATTTTGCCTTTTTGACTTTGTCCTTTTGACTTCACACCGCCGTAACTTTTTTTTAATACACTCTGGAAAATCAAAATTCATACCGTGCTGTAGAAAACAAAATTCCCAGCATGATGGTATTATTTATTTAGATGTTTGATGTTTAATTGCTGAGGAATAGAGAAAAAAATATAGAAAATCGGACACGTGGAGTATAAATATATTTATGAATGTTGATTGGAATTTTTTCAATTTACATGTTTTATGTTTCATTTTTGGGTATGAATTATAGCCTACCTAGTAGAACAGAATATTTTCTACACAGTGGCATGATCGGTTTGACTGTACCATTTCTGGTTTATGAGGAGTAGATGGCGGAGCATTGACCACAATTTTCGCATTTTTCAGGGTTCCTTTTGTGTTTTCACCGCGATAACTTTTTTTGGTTTTATTTTTGAAATTTGAAATTTATCCTATCGTGTAGACAAGAAAATTTCCAACGTAATGGTATAAATTGTTGGCGGGTACACCAAGTGGTTACCGAGTAGCAGCTTGCTGAAAATGGACCAAGGAGGGTGGGACAGACAAACAGACAGACAGAGTATCTCTTTTATATATATAGATTTTGCACAACTAAATGATAACAGATCTGTAAATATGAACAAACAATTGGCAAGCAATTAATTGATAAAATAACCGAACAAGAGAACAATAATCAGAACGTACCACGCTACAACTGGTGCACAACTGATATAGAGAAGAATAACAAACTTAGAGAAGTACTTAGAAACTTAGAGTATAAAGCATATCACCACAATCACCCACACAGGAAAATAACTCTACAAAATTATAAGTACAAAAATAGAAGCTAGCACGCGAAACAACATGTGGCTCCTCTTGACTTCAATAAATGAAGGGTACATCCTCCACCTACAAATAGACACAACACGAAATTATTCAGTTATATAATCATGCAAATAAGCCGGGGGTCTCCTGTTACGACCCGAACGCCGAGGATTAGATGACGAGGGAGACGGGCTATTATCCTGAGTCAGGGCATTATCAGACCTTTCATTTAGATCATCCACCGGAGTGTGCGCATCAGTGTGCTCGACATTCTCACTCTCTTCAACTGAGCTAGCCTGCTCTCCCGTAGGAGCTATATGACGGAGAGGAACAGTAGAATTTCTCCCATCCGGAAAACGAATGTGTGCGTACAAAGGATTAGCTTCTAATAGAGTCACTTCATCTACAAGAGGATCGTACTTGCTGTGGCGTATTTGTCTTTTATACAGCACTTTCTGGTCATTGTTTAGCAGCCATGAGGGAAGCCATGTACCGCTAGTTGACTTCCTAGAATGACTGAACATGCGCTCATGAGGGGTACAGTTAGTGGCTGTGGAGAGCAAAGAACGAATTGAGTGCAGTGCATCTGGAAGGACAACTTCCCATTGAGCGATTGACAACCCGAGAGACTTCAGGGCAAGAGATACATTTTTCCATATAATGCCGTTGTACCTTTCGAAAAGACCATTTCCTTCGGGATTGTATGGAGATGTCCGACTCGTAGCGATTCCACGACCATGCAAAAATTTCTTCAGCTCCACGGACATGAAGGCGGAGCCTCGATCAGTATGAACGAAGGAAGGCATGCCGAATACGGCGAATAACTGGCATAAACACTTGATAACAGTAGAAGAAGATAAATCAGAACAAGGGAAAGCAAATGGAAATCTTGAAAACTCGTCGACTATAGTAAGGAGATAACGATTTTTAGTGTTCGAGGGAACGGGACCTTTGAAGTCCAAGTTCAGTCTCTCGAAATCATATGTGGCTTTGATTAAAGGTCCAGTATCGGCACGGACAAATCTTGGTTTCAGCTCGGCACAAACACGACATGAATTCACAACATTTTTGACATCAGCGATAGAATAAGGCATATTTCGACTTCTCACAAAATGATAGAGTCGAACTATTCCCGGGTGACACATCACATCATGTATCTTAGCTAGTTCATCGGAAGAAGTGGCGGAGCATACACCAGAAAGAGCGTCAGCAACTGTGTTCTCCCGGCCTGGGCGATATACAATATCAAATTTATAGGGAGCCAATTCCAGCCTCCACCTAGCGATTTTGTCATTCTTTATTTTTGACTTATGTTTGGCATGAAACATGAATGACACCGATTGCTGATCAGTAATTAACTGAAAACGATTTCCGATGAGTCAATGTCTCCAAGACTTCAAGGACTCTACGATAGCATATGCTTCTTTTTCGATAGAGGAATGCCGCTTTTCACTGGGGTTCAATGTGCGGGAGAAGAAAGCCACAGGTCTGCCATGCTGACTCAGTGTCGCCGCTATGGCAAACTCAGACGCATCTGTCTCGACGACAAGTTGGGAGCTTGAATCCACAGCACTGACACCTGAGTTAGCAATATCACTTTTTAGCTGTTCAAAGGCCTTCAAGGCTTCATCAGATAGCGGAAAACTCTCAGAGCAGTTCAACACACGAATTTTCTCATAAAAATTGGAAATCCAATGGGAGTAATGAGCGAACATACCTGAAGCTCGCTTTAGCGACGACAAGTTAGTCGGAGGTGGAAGTTCGCGAAGAGCTGACAATCTCTTATTGTCGGGTTTTATAACTCCATCTTGGACAAGATAACCCAGTATTCTAAGAGAAGACATAGAATACTGACACTTTGTCTCATTAAGAGTGAGTGAATATTTAGCCACGGCTTCTAAAACCTTCTTGAGATTCGCATCATGTTCTTTTTGATCTCGACCACAAACAGTGACATCATCAATATAGGCAAAAGTACCCTCAAGTTTTTCGTCGTTAATTATCTTGTCAATCACTCTTTGAAAAGACGATACTCCGTTAGTGACTCCAAAAAGCACTCCACAGAACTGGAACAGTTGCTCATCGGCTTCAAATGCCGTATATGGCTTTTCTTCTGTAACGCTTAGACTCCACAAGTATACAAACACCGGCCACGGCGTGGAACAGAATAAGAATGTATTGCATTTCCTGCGGGCTTATATAGGGTCGGTCAGGTCATGTCGTGTCATCAGTTGATTGGTCCACGTCAGCAGTAACACGGTCACACATACAGGACAAATCCGTCAATACACAAAGCGCGTAACATTACATTAATTTACAAACATTAATTAAGGCGATGATTAATAAAAACATAATATTCAAACGTAATTAAATTAAATGATCACAAATCAATTCATAAAAAGAAAGAACAAACAACCGCAGCTCACACACTCTCGATGAGGGATGCCAATTGAGACCAATCTGGGTCACAAATTGTTGCCACTCACTATAGGACTCCCCCTACCAGAGCGGAGCTAGGCGATACACGGACAAGGTACATGATACATAAGACACACGAGAGAATACACACGACGTACGTTCACGCACTGCACCAGCTGATTACACATACAAACTAATGGTGATGACGGTGATGATGATCATGATGATGAAAAAATGATGATGAGGACATATGTATAACAAATATATAACAATAAACACTATATGAAATATTGCACAATAACATCAGCACGCAGGAAGCAGCAGTGAACGACGTGCGCCCCACTGTACTACACAGGCCTACTCTGGCATACAGCAGATATACGGAGTAGCCCGTGCAGAGACGTGAGACGTGGGTGTTAAAGGTATACACGAATAAACCTAGAAATATAAATGGAGACAATGCGACAAATGAAACAAAATCAGCAATGGACGGAACACGAAAAAACTATAGAGATAAGTCAAATCAAAACGTCAGTCTCGAAATCAAGGGTATGGTCAAGAATAGTCAAAGTCTGGGTCTACCTTAAACCGGACTTTCCGACCTGCCCGGGTGGTCTTCTGTGGTGGCGGCTGCGGTGGCGGCTGCGGTGGCAGCTGTGGTGGCGGAGAGGCACGAGGCGCCGGTACAGGGGTGGGAGGCGGGGCGGTTGCAGTCCTCGGAGCTGGTGTGGGAGGTGCGGACGGCGCCAGTTTGGCGGCAGACACTGCGGCTGGAGCGACGGCCGGTTTGAGGCGGTCGATTGACACAGTCTCCGACCCGCCAGTTGGTAGGGCGATCTTGAACACCTTCGGAGACCTCGAAACGACGCGGAAAGGACCGCGGTAAGGCGCCTCTAGCGGTCTTCGCACTCGGTCCACACGAACCCACACCTGCTCACAGGACATCAGCTTAGCCGGCACATAAGACGGAGACGTACCGTGCAATGTACCGGCCGACATGCTGTGGAAATCCACCTCCTGCATCCTCCGAGCCAACTCCATCACAAACTGGTGCTGCGTCCTGTTCGAGACGGTGTCGCCCGTCGGGACTCTGGGACACAGCAGGTATCCGCCAGTGACAGCTGTGAAAGGAGAAATACCTGACTCAGTCGGCAGCAGTCGCACACCCAGCATCACCACCGGCAGTGACGAGAGCCAGTCCTGTCGCCGAGCTGTTAAAGCTGTTTTTATCACCCGATGGAGTCTTTCTACGAGGCCGTTTGACTGCGGGTGGTATGCCGTAGTCCTCACACGGTGGAAACCGACCAGGGCGGAAATTTCACGGAACAGCTCCGACTCGAACTGGGTACCGCGGTCAGTCACCACACGAAGTGGCACACCAAACCGGGATACCCAGTGGTACATGAAGGCCTCAGCGACGGACGCGGCAGAGATTTCCGTCAGCGGCACGGCCTCGGACCAACGGCTGGCTCTGTCGATACAGGTTAACAAGTAGCGGTAGGGTGTCGACTGCAGGTGGTAGCGCGACGTGGCCGGCGGCAGCGGTCCCACTATGTCCAAGTGGACGCACTCGAAGCGTGTACTTGGAACGTCGAATTCTGTCCGTGGCGACTTGGTGTGCCTGGTTATCTTGGCCTGTTGGCACGCGGTGCAGGCGCGGACCCACGACTTGATATCTGACTCCATCTTCGGCCAGACATACCGAGATTTTATCATCTTGACACTGGCCGCAATACCTGGGTGGCACAGACTGTGCATTTGATTGAACACAGGTAAGCGGCACTTCTCGGGCAGGAACGGTCTGGGGTGTGGAGTCGACAGGTCACACAACAACGGAAGATCTCCTGACGTCTTCACCGGCGTCAGCGAAGCAGCAGCAGTCTGGGTCTCAGCGTCACCTGCTTGTGTACGTGCGATGGCCGGCAGGTCGCAGACATCGATTTCGACAGCGTTCACGTTGCGTGAAAGACAGTCCGCGACCATGTTGTCAGCGCCCTTGATGTGCTGCACATCTGACACGTACTCGGTGATGTACGACCAGTGGCGCTGCTGACGGTCAGACTTGGCCACGTTGGGACTGCTGAACGCTGACACCAGCGGCTTGTGGTCGGTCAGCAGCGTCACCGATCGACCCTCCAAGTGGTGCCGGAAATGCAGCACGGCGTAGTAGGCGGCCAGCAGCTCGCGGTCGTACACTGAGTACTTCCTTTGCGCCACGGACAGCTTCTTTGAGAAGAAAGATACCGGTTGTGGGCTGCCGTCGACCATTTGATGCAGGGCCGCGCCGACGGCCGTGGACGAACAGTCGGTGACGAGCTGCAGGTGTGAGCACTTGGGCAGCGGATGTGGAAGAGTGCACGCGTTCTCCAGCGCCTCCTTGATAGCGACGAATGCCGCTCTCTCTTCGTCATCTAACGTGAGGGACTTGGCGTTGGGCTGCATCTTGGTCCGTTCCGAGAGTGGATGGACTATCTTGGCGAAACTCGGAATCATTCGCCTGTAAAAACCCACCATTCCGAGAAAACGTCGGAGAGGCAGAATCCGAAGGTGCTGGGAAATCGCTGATGGCGGCGATCTTGGCGTCCGGAGGGCGAACTCCGTCAGCTGTGATATTGTGGCCCAGGAAGTCGATGCTCGTCTGGAAGAACGAGCACTTCTCTAGGGACAGGCGGAGGCCATACTGTTCGAAGACCTCAAACACAGCTGACAGGTCGCGCTTGTGCTGCTCCTGATCCCGCGAGAAAACCAGCACATCGTCCAGGTAAGCAAACGTACAGTCCAGGTGCCCAAGAACGCTGTTGATCAGCCGCTGGAAGGTGGCGCCGGCGTTGCGCAGCCCCAGCGGCATGAACATGTACTCGAAGAGCCCGAACGGAGTGACGACGGCGGTCTTCGGAATGTCGTCCTCGTTCATAGGCACCTGGTAGTACGCCTGCAGCAGGTCCAGCTTGGAGAACACCGCCATGCCCGCCAGCCGCGCCGACAAGTCCTGCACGTGCGGGAGAGGGTACCTGTCTGGTACCGTGCGGGCGTTAAGCGCACGATAGTCGCCCGTGATGCGCCACTCACCGGGGGTCTTCTTGGCGACCATGTGGAGCGGAGAAGACCACGGCGAGTTAGATCGACGGACGATACCGGCCTCGATGAGGTGGTCGAAGGCGGTTTTTGCGGCGGCCTCTTTGTCGGGTGTGAGTCGACGCGGGCGAGCGAAAACAGGGGCCACACTGCCAGTATCAATGTTGTGATGGACGGGCATCACAGTCCGGCAGTTGACCTCACGCGGTGAGAGCAGCGGCGAATGTTGAGTCAGCAGCGAACGGACATACGCCGGCAGGTGACCCAAATCATTCACCACCAGGCCCACGTGTTGCTCACGGCTGGCGGTGGCAGGCGCTCTCAACGTTGTCGTGGCGTCGCGGATGCAGCTGTTGCGACAGTCGACGATGAGTTCAAAGTGTCGAAGGAAATCGTGGCCGAGCAGAGGGTAAACAGAGTCCGACACGACGAACGTCCACGTGAAGGTGCGTCGCAGCTTCGGCACGGCGATCTGCAGTCGGGCCTCGCCATGAACCGTCATGGGCTGGCCGTTGGCTGCAGAAATACGGACCGAAGTAGGACACAGAGAGGACCTGTTCACCATGCTCGGCGGGACGATGGAGATTCCGGCGCCGGTGTCCACCACGAACTGTACCCAGCGTCCACCAACACGGGCTGCAACTGTTAGAAGCGGCAGGCCTGATGGTGCAGCCACCATAGCCTGCCGCTCTAGTTTTCCGGCTGGCGCTGCGGAGACGTGGAACGAGACACAGGGCGCGACGACGGCTCCAACGTGACGACAGTGCGTTTGTCCGGCCACGTACACCACGGCTTCCACGTTCTAGCCTCGGGGCCGTAGAAGTAGTGGCTAAGACAAACTTTGGGTCGCTGGCCTCTGCGGAACGGCCTCGGTCCACGTCCACTCGGTCCACGCTGGTAGTTGGCCGGTTGTTGGTAGTTGGAGGTGTTGAGGACTGCGAACGGTTGTGCTGACTGGTAGGACCTGGCGAGAGGCATCAGGTCGTCCGCTAACTCCGCCAATTGGTCGAGAGACAGGGTCGTCTTTGCTGCCAAGACATGACCGATGGATGGCGGCAGAGTTTGGGTGAATTTGTGACGAATGAGGTCGTCCGAGGCTCCCACTCTGCGCGCCAGGGTCTGCAGCTCGCACATCAGCGCCGAAGGTTTGCCGGATAACGTCACCTTCGCCATCAGCTCCTCGAAGAGTTCCGTCTTGGTGCGCTCGAAGATCCTGAGGACCTCAGCTTGGAGCAGCGTGAAATTCTCCGAGTCCAGCACACTGGCGGCGAGCCGTCTGATGACGTTGGTCGGCAGGCATGATGGCATGATGATGACATGACATGATGAAACTTGGTCGACTCGACCGTCACGCGGCTCAGCTTGAATTGAGACGCCAGCACCCTGAACCACGCCTCAGCGTCCGTTTCGACAAACTGCGGTGGTTTGACTGAGACGTGGTGGATACCGGCGTCCTCAGTGGCGGCGTCCTCGGCGTCGGCACGATGCGGTGTGGGCTTGGGATATTCCGTCTCCATGATGAGGGTGAAATGATGTGGATGAATGTGATAGCACGATAATGTGACGCAAAATGAGGGCAATGAAAATTAAATAACGGAGAAAATGACCAGAGGATAAGTAAGCAGCGAAAATACAGTTAACGGAATTGAATATGAACCAATAATATGAAAATAAAATGATAGAACGTCGTAGGGTCACCACTTGTAACGCTTAGACTCCACAAGTATACAAACACCGGCCACGGCGTGGAACAGAATAAGAATGTATTGCATTTCCTGCGGGCTTATATAGGGTCGGTCAGGTCATGTCGTGTCATCAGTTGATTGGTCCACGTCAGCAGTAACACGGTCACACATACAGGACAAATCCGTCAATACACAAAGCGCGTAACATTACATTAATTTACAAACATTAATTAAGGCGATGATTCATAAAAACATAATATTCAAACGTAATTAAATTAAATGATCACAAATCAATTCATAAAAAGAAAGAACAAACAACCGCAGCTCACACACTCTCGATGAGGGATGCCAATTGAGACCAATCTGGGTCACAAATTGTTGCCACTCACTATAGTTCTTTTACAATGTTTAGCTGATGATAAGCACTACGCAGATCTAGACTGCTGAAAACTCGATATTTGGCCATTTGCCTCACCATATCCTCGATATTTGGGAGTGGGTACGCGTCCAATTCAGTATATCGGTTGATAGTGCACGAATAATCGACAACCATACGTCTCTTGTGATTATCGTCCGAAACAACAAGGACCTGAGCTCGCCACGGGGATTTGCTGGGCTCGATTATTCCTTCCTTTAACATGCGCTGAACTTCTTCCTTGATGAATGCTTGTTCAGAATCAGAATATTTGCGCGATTTCGTAGCAACTGGCTTGCAATCAGGGGATAAATTATGAAAAATCGAAACAGGTGGAATATCAGCAGCAGCTAATGCACACACTCTCAGTTTTTGTTTTTCTCCACCCAATTTCATTACCAAATGAGAATGGAGCCCCAAAAAATCGTGACCTAGAATGATATCACAACATAGATTATATATAACGGAAAGTTTAACATCACAGTACAATTGTCCAGAACACACCAAATTTGAATGAACAACGCCCAAAATTTGTGAACAATTCGAACTAGAGGCCAAAGTAACCACGCCTCGACTGGGGGATTGCTTCAGATTATTCACTCTTGCAAAGCGCGCATCCAAAAAGCTTTCCGAACTGCCGGTATCAATGAGCGCTTTAGCAGGAACACCGTCAACCGTAACATCAATAATAGATTTAGATAGACTAACTGGAGCGGCAGCAGAAGTGACGGCCGCCGCGCGAGAAGTCGCTGCAGCAGTGGCCGAGCTGGCTGATCTGCACACCTTCGCGAAGTGTCCCTTTTTTCCGCAAGTGTGACAGACAGCCTCCCTGGCCGGACAGTTTCTCCTTGGATGTCTCTTGAGTCCACAGAAGAAGCACTTATCGTGTCTGTTTCCTGGAAGAGCCGCGGCCTGTGTTGAGTGCAGTGCAGCAAGAGAGGACTCTGGTTCAGATGAAAGTTTAACATCACAAGCAGCAGCCGCAACATAGGTGTTCGGAGCAAGAGACTCTGCGTGCTTGTGAGCCAAAGTGAGCGTCCGCGCTTGCTGGAACGCAGTTTTGAGGTCTAGTGTTGAGTTCTCCAGCAATCTTTGTCGAACAGCACCTGAAGAAAGCCCATTGATTAAGGCATCACGGATATACTCGTCTCGATGAGTATCTGCAGTGACAGCTTTGAAGTCGCAATCTTTCGCCAACAGCTTGAGCGACTGAAGGAATTGTTCCAAACTCTCGTTTTCTCGCTGTCTTCTTGTAGCTAGAACATGACGCGAATATATCTGACTTTTGGGCTGCACATACAGCGACTCCAGAAGCTCTATAGCCCCATCGAAGGTCTTGCAGTCAGTAATGTGCTCATAGACGCTAGCACTGACATAATTGACCAGCAAGTTGAGCTTGTCTACACTGGTGTTACTGGTAGGCTGGACAGCAGAGAGAAAATTCTTGAATGTCTTTAGCCAGTGAGTCCATTGTTTTGACGCATCTGTTTCGCTTGGTTCGACATCAAAGCGTTCTGGTTTGAGTAATTTGTCCATACTGGTGTGAATGTTGAATAAATTGTTGTGTTCCAACGAAGATTACACAATAGCACAGGTCAGGCTTTATTCAACATTTTGCACAACTAAATGATAACAGATCTGTAAAATATAAACAAACAATTAACAAACAATTAATTGATAAAATAACCGAACAAGATAACTGTGATCAAGCAAAGAAACAACGGGGCAAAGCCCTCTCACCTTCGCGCAGGTAAACCGCGCACCACGACGAGAATTCGTCCACTCGAGCAGAAATATCTCTAACACACGGCAACGATGCGTATAACGCGCAGGCCACCAACCGAATGACCGCTCGTAAAGCCAGCTTCACACACGCCAGCTGATACACGCCTCCGGCACTAGGCTCAAGTCGCGGCCAATCAGCGCGCAGTAACGTGCGACGTCATACCTCGCACCACTCGGCTCAAGTGAACCGCTATGACGTCACACCGCACGCCACTCGACAACAACGCCACATCTCCCCCAGCTTTTCACCTGAGAGCTCACAACAAACACGCTTGCAAACACGCACGGTTAAACTTCATCATCGGATAGACACACGTACTCGTTTAACCATGCCGGCGGTCGACGTCTCCTTGTTGACCGCCTCGGCTGCTCGACTGCAGCCTCATCCTCGACTCTCTCAGCCGCGGCGCCCTCTCCGACATTCTCTCGAGCAGTATGTACACTCAAGTTCTCTGAGGGCTCACCAGGTTCCTGCTCCACAGACACACGGTCCGCATCCACGCCCTCGCCAGTAGCCAGTCGCTCAGGTGGCAGGCTGTCAGGTGTTCTGTCACCGCCGGGACTATCGGCCGCCTCGTCCCGTCCGCCATCACCGCTCAGGTCCAAGCTACACCGGGTGGCTCCACCGGGTGGCTCCACATCTCCGCGATTGCCGGTCGCATCCACATCCCAACCGACGCTGGTCGGTTCCACGTCGCCATGAGTGCCGGTCTCGTCTATGGCTCCACTATGACCGGCACAGCGACGCTTGCGCAGGTCGCGCACATGGCGCGGCATGCCATCTACGCACACAACGTGCTGTGAGACGACCCTGGTCACCTTCCCGAGGGTCCACGGCGTTGTACATGACGGGATCGGCGGTTTCACCCACACCTCGTCACCAACGGCAAACGCTGCTGTCTGGTCATCAGCGTCCCTGCGGCCGGTCTCAAATGGAAGACGCCACTCGTATCTGAAAATACACCTCGAGGGAATAGTGCTCACCTGAGTCTCTTTGCGCGGCGTAACGTTGTACCAGAACGTCGCCTCCTCCGGGGAAATATGTCCCCTCGCTGCGATCCTTTTGATCGTACGGTGATTTCGCTCCACGATCCCGTTACCGCCCGGGGCGTATGCGGCTCGGAATCGCAAAGAAATGCACCACTCGTCGGCGAACTGCTCCATCGCCGCCGACCGGAACGCCGTAGAGTTGTCCAGTAACAGCTCCTCAAACGGCCCACGCTCAATCACAATCTGCCGCAGCTGAGCTATAATGCACAACGCCGTCTCATTCGGCAATCTGCGCCATACGGCAAGACGTGATGGACCACAATCCACCATCGACAGGTAAACGCCGGCATCGTAATGAGTGACGTCCGCTGCCACTCGATACCAGTCCCTGTCCACGGCCAGACTACCCTGACCTACGAGGTTCTCCTCTCTCACCGCTGGATCGATACGTTGACAAGCCTCGCATCCAGCTAACTCCGCATTCACATGGGCTCTCGTCAAATCACTCCGCAATTGTTGACCCAGGTACAGCGTCCTCTCAACACCTAAATGATGCGGCAGATGAGCCGCCCAAACGGTGTCCTTAATGCTTTTCTTCGTAGCAATAGCTGCTGATATTGCCACCTCCTCCTCACCAGCGTCACGATGAACAAGGCACTTCTTGGCCACCCTGGTCATCTGATCAGCTTTATTCTCCACAGTCGTGACAAACCGGAGAGAAACTGTCAGGCCATGCTCGGCGATCGTCTCCTTAATCACCGCCAGTCGGCGCTTCACCAGCATCTCGGCAGAACCTTTAGTGCGAACACGGTTGCGCCCCTCGACAGTGCTGTCCATCCAACTAAGCACTGTCCTCGAGTCTGTCGCGACGGTAAACGTCTTGAACCCCCACGAAATCGCCATATTGATGCCACGACCGACTGCCTCCAGTTCGGACACATTGATGTGTAGAACGTCGGTCTTCTTACGGAGCCAAGTAGCATCCTCAACGATGCAGCCGTCCACCTCGACCACCACGCCAAGCGCCAACGTGCTCGCGTCAGTCCATACAGTGACGTCTCCAGCTGCATTCACGTCCCATCGACCCCTTACCGGGTCCGCCTTCTGAACACGCTGCAACAGCTCAGACACAAGCACACACACAACATTCTCCACCGGGTTATCCCACGACCCGCCACACCCCAACCGTTTCAAAAAACTGCAATGGGGGCGTAACCACCCGGCAACGGGGTAATGGCCGACTAAACGACCACATACGGAGAACAACCCACGCTTGGTCAGCCCTGTCAATTCGGGTGCAGCGTCACGAAGAGCTGTCCCTCTCGACATATTCAACCACCCATCGGGTCCCTTCCTCAGAGCAATTCCCAATAATCGACCCCCATCTAGGCCCTCCGGCTCCTTAGTCTCAAAGCCATACCTTCGCAGATGCTCCCGAAGCTGC
This sequence comes from Sacculina carcini, assembly GCA_916048095.2. Lineage (NCBI taxonomy): Eukaryota > Metazoa > Arthropoda > Thecostraca > Sacculinidae > Sacculina > Sacculina carcini. The sequence continues at coordinate 5,151,488 of OU696596.1, forward strand.
TGCACGCTCACATCGGACGTCCTCAAGATGATATCGTCGACATAATGATCTGTCGCCTTTCGCACCTTCTCGTCCAATGACAGGACCTTTCGCAGAATCAGCGTCATTATTCTTGGTGCACATGACAGGCCGAAGCCCAGCCGCGTCAACGCATAATGCACACCATTATACCTCACGACCTGATACTTCCACAGATATCGGCTCACGTGAATCTGCAGGTACGCCGACTTGAGATCAACTACCTTGATCTCCCCCTGCCATTGCCTCCACTCTCTGATCTTGTCAGCACACACTGACACACCGTCATCTCCTGTGTGACACTCGACAAAGCCGTTCAGCTCACGGTAATCCATAACAGGACGAACTTTGTCTTTCGTCGGCTGTACGACGGCCAACAGCGGGATGATCCCCTTTACTGGGCCGTGCCATGTGATTAACCAGCCTTTCTCGATCCAGCTCCGGATCTCGGCATTGTACCTCTTGCTCACTCCGGGAGCTCTCGTACATCTGTACTCCGCCACGCTGTTCTGTAGCTGGTCCGGCTCTTTGTCAGACCACCGCCAGCTCACCGTCCATCGGCCCTCAGCGAATGACGCTACGAAGTCCTTGTCGACAACTTCCAGCGGCTGCGGACTATCCGTGGAACCTGCCAACATAAACCTCACACACTTCGTCGATTTATTAGACACACTCTTACGCGCCGGTGCACGACAGCACCCCTCGGGGTAAGGTTTCCCCCACTCAACGGTGTATTTAGAGTCAACACCCCTTTTCACTGTCACGCCTCCCATATGGTCGATAACATCGTTGCCCAGGAGGCACTCCACCCCAAGGTTTTCTAATCCCTTAACTACGAGCCCGGGAACTCTAAAACAGTGTCCCTGCAGCCCTATTACTACGTCACAGGACTTCGTCTCATGAGAAGTCCTACCATCCGCTGTAATCAACGGTCGTCCCCGACGGGGAAGTGAACCCGCCACCACCCGTGCACTAACAATTGTGCACTCACTTCCCGTGTCAACCAGACACCGGGAGCAACGACCGTTGAGAACAGCTTCAACGACCGGCATACGACGCGAAGTCAATACACCGGCCGTCCCTCGAATCGCCCGGCGGGCCCGACGCACCAAATGTGCTCCGCTGATGAGTCCACGCGCAGAGCAGGGACTCACCGTCGCCCCTTTACAGGGGCCGCCGCTTAATTGCGGTCGACTTCCATGTCGGAGGACGCTGCGCCCCGTGCTGCGCCCTCCGCATGAAAATGCGAGCTCGTCCGAGCTCGCGAGCGGCGTGACGTCGACGTCGACGCCGGCTCCTCGCAATCACGAGCGAAATGCCCGTGCTTGCCACACCGGTAGCATTGCGCTCCCGGGCACTCGCGGACCAGATGGTCGCCGCCACATCGGTAGCAGCGGAGCGTCCGGCGCGCAGAAGAGCGCGCGGAAGAGCGCTCCGGACGGCCCGCCCACCGAGACAAAGAGCCGTCTCGCTCGTCCGACGCTTGAGGAACAGGAGAGCGGTCCCTCGAGCTGCTCGCTACTTGGGCGTAGCTGACTCGCTGCCTAGATGCAGCCACCACCCCAGATGGGCGGTTTCTGGCTGCAGCAGCCCTACGCGCACCAATTCTGGCGCTCACCGCCGACAGCACGCTATCGAACTCGGAGGTATACGCCCCCTCTCTCGCCATAGCCCACTCATAGATTGAGTCGGGTAGGCCCTCATAAAACTTGACGCGGAACGCCAAGCTCTCGGGTGTTAACCCTACACGGCGACCTAGACGCTCTAGGTCGTCCACAAAGGCGTCCACTGACTCGCCAGATCGAAGCTGACGAGTCGAGAAACGCCTCCACGCCTCTTGGCGAGGCACGCCAAACTCGGCGACCAGCGTGGCTTTCACCACGGCCCACTGTGAGGCGTCGCCCACGAGCATGCGCCGGTAAAGCCGGCGCGCGCTCCCATCCAGCATATGGTCGACCATTTCGCAAGGGTCGACCTGCTGGACACGGCATAGCCGCTCAAAGTCGGCCAGCCACTCAGTGACGTCAAGGGTGACGTCACCACCGAAACGCGGTAGAGCCCGCCCTATCCTGTCAAGGATCGGCCCTCGGGCCTGCATTAAGATGTTGGCCAACTGGCCAACATCTACCACGGGTCCTGCGGCCCGCTGCTCGGGTCTCTGACCCTCCTGACCGAAGTCATCGGATTCGCTACCGGAACCCCCTTCGACAAACTCACGTTTGCCCCCGCCAACGGCCTCAGCCATATAGCCGAAATAGCTTGTGATCAAGCAAAGAAACAACGGGGCAAAGCCCTCTCACCTTCGCGCAGGTAAACCGCGCACCACGACGAGAATTCGTCCACTCGAGCAGAAATATATCTAACACACGGCAACGATGCGTATAACGCGCAGGCCACCAACCGAATGACGCTCGACCGCTCGCAAAGCCAGCTTCACACACGCCAGCTGATACACGCCTCCGGCACTAGGCTCAAGTCGCGGCCAATCAGCGCGCAGTAACGTGCGACGTCATACCTCGCACCACTCGGCTCAAGTGAACCGCTATGACGTCACACCGCACGCCACTCGACAACAACGCCACAATAACAATAATCAGAACGTACCACGCTACAACTGGTGCACAACTGAGAGAAGAGAAGAATAACAAACTTAGAGAAGTACTTAGAAACTTAGAGTATAAAGCATATCACCACACCAAATATATCATTTCCATAATAGTCGTTCATAATTCGTGCGGAGCACAGTTATGTATATTATGTATATAAAACAGCGTGCGGAGAACAGCTATGTATATAGAACAGCGTGCGGAGCACAGTTATGTATATAGAACAGCGTGCGTAGCACAGCTATGTATATAGAACAGCGTGCGGAGCACAGCTATGTATATAAAACAGCGTGCGGAGCACAGCTATGTATATAAAACAGCGTGCGTAGCACAGCTATGTATATAGAACAGCGTGCGGAGCACAGCTATGTATATAAAACAACGTGCGAAGCACAGCTATGTATATAGAACAGCGTGCGGAGCACAGCTATGTATATACAACACCGTGCGGAGCACATCTATGTATATAAAACAGCTATGTATATAGAACAGCGTGCGGAGCACAGCTATGTTTATAGAACAGCGTGCGGAGCACAGCTGTGTATATAAAACAGCTATGTATATAGAACAGCGTGCGGAGCACAGCTATGTATATAAAACAGCGTGCGTAGCACAGCTATGTATATAAAACAGCGTGCGAAGCACAGCTATGTATATACAACAGCGTGCGGAGCACAGCTATGTATATAGAACAGCGTGCGGAGCACAGCTATGTATATAAAACAGCATGCGGAGCACGGCTATGTATATAAAACAGCGTGCGCAGCACAGCTATGTATATAAAACAGCGTGCGGAGCACAGCTATGTATATAAAACAGCGTGCGAAGCACAGCTATGTATATAGAACAGCGTGCGGAGCACAGCTATGTATATACAACACCGTGCGGAGCACAGCTATGTATATAAAACAGCGTGCGGAGAACAGCTATGTATATAGAACAGCGTGCGGAGCACAGTTATGTATATAGAACAGCGTGCGTAGCACAGCTATGTATATAGAACAGCGTGCGGAGCACAGGTATGTATATAAAACAGCGTGCGTAGCACAGCTATGTATATAGAACAGCGTGCGGAGCACAGCTATGTATATAAAACAGCGTGCGAAGCACAGCTATGTATACAGAACAGCGTGCGGAGCACAGCTATGTATATACAACACCGTGCGGAGCACAGCTATGTATATAAAACAGCTATGTATATAGAACAGCGTGCGGAGCACAGCTATGTGTATAAAACAGCGTGCGGAGCACGGCTATGTATATAAAACAGCGTGCGGAGCACAGCTATGTATATAGAACAGCGTGCGGAGCACAGCTATGTATATAAAACAGCTATGTATATAGAACAGCGTGCGGAGCACAGCTATGTATATAAAACAGCGTGCGTAGCACAGCTATGTATATAAAACAGCGTGCGAAGCACAGCTATGCATATGCATGTGTTATGCACCGCACACGCCACAGGAGTCCCCTCCTCAGATTATGGGGAAAACCGCACAGGAGGGCGAATCACTCTACCTGATCTAGTGCGACCGGATGTTGCCGACGGCGGGTTTGCAGCGGGGTATGTGTCACCGACAGTCAGCTGAGTAGTCGGTTCTGGCGTATCGCGGACGTCGGCGTTCTCAAGGTACGCTGGCTTCAGACGATTGATGCATACCCTCTCATGCCGACCATTGATGTCAGCAATATATGTTTTTGTCGTTCTGCTGATGACGCGATACGGTCCCTTGTACACAGCTTGCAATGGTCTGCGGTGGCCATCATGTCTGAGAAACAAATGCGATGACGACGGCAGATCGGGGAACATGTACGTGATGCGCGCCTGAGAGGGAGGCTGTACTGGTCTTACATTTGCAAAATGACCAGATAGCTGTTCAGCGAGCGCAAAATGTGTTTGGGCATGCGTGGATGCAAAAAGCTCACCGGGCAATCGCAGTTTGGCGCCGTACACTAGTTCGGCTGTCGTGCACTGCAGCTCGTTTTTTATGCTGGAGCGGATGCCGAGTAGGACGATCGGCAGGCGGTCGACCCATACAGTGCTGTCACGCAGAGCTGACTTCAGCTGGCGATGCAGCCGTTCGACAAGACCGTTTGCGGCTGGGTTGTAAGCACTAGTCTGCAATGTGTCTGCTCCCAACGATGCAGTTATGTTTTTCCAGAGATGCGAACTGAACTGTGTCCCTCTATCTGACACAATGCACTGGGCAACACCGTATCTTGAGACCCACGTTGCTATAAAGGCCTTGGTCACTGTTTCAGCGGAAATGTCTGCAATTGGGCACGCTTCTGGCCAACGGGTGAATCGGTCAATCATTGTTAAGAGATATTGGTGACCACGACATGACGGCAGCGGGCCAACTATATCAATGTGCACGTGGCCAAATCGCTCACCTGGTAGCGCAAACGAGGCTGCTGGAGACCGCGTATGTCGGTGGATCTTGTTTTTCTGGCAGTGCAAACACTGTTTTGTCCACAGGGCGATATCTTTGTGCATATTCGGCCACACAAATCTTTCGCTCACCAATTTGTCTGTAGCTGCACGACCGGGGTGCGATAGATTGTGCAATGTGCTGAACACCGTTTTACGGGCCGCTGCAGGAACAAGAGGTCGGTCGGTGCCGGTTGAAATATCACAAACAATTGTAGTGTTTGCGTGCGTAGGCAGAGGTTTGTCGGTGAGTTGCAGAGAACTAGCAGCTGACTTGCGGAATGAATGAATTTCGACATCGTCTCGTTGCTGCAACGCCATCTGATACAGATTTATTTGCTCGCTGACAGAAGTTATACGTGAGAGTGCGTCGGAGACGATGTTGTCGGTGCCTTTGATGTGCTCAACATCGGTGGTGAATTGAATTATGTAATCCAGATGCCGTTGTTCCCTGGGCGAGTGGTTAGCTGTCGATGATTTGCGGCGACCAAAGGCTTGTGATCAGTAAACAGCGTGAAATTTCGCCCTTCCAAAAACGGCCGGAATTGTCCAATTGCAAGATATGCTGCCAGAAGTTCCCGTCCAAAAGCGCTGCATTTTTGTTGAGCCAGTGGTAACTTGTGAGACCAGAACGCGAGCGACTCCCATTGGCCGTTACGCATTTGTTGCAGTACTGCACCAGCAGCTACGCTACTCACATCTGTAAACAGGCCCACCTCGGCGTCTGAATCCTGGTGTCGCAGCAATGTGGCGTTACACAACAGGTCTTTGGCGTCTTCAAAAGCGGTTGATGCAGCGGTGTTCCATACCAGCGGGGTTTTGGATATGCGTCGACATTCAGTCAGCAGGTTGTACAAATGTTGTAGAATGCTTGCTGAGTTGGGCAGGAAACGGGCGTAAAAATTCAACATCCCCAAAAATCGACGTAGATTGCAATGGGTTATCGGCTTGGGAAAATTTTTCACGGCTTCCACTTTCTCTTTGATGGGATAGATGCCGTCGGCAGAAATTTCATGTCCGAGGAATTGCAGTTTGCTAGCGCCAAAAACACATTTTTGAGTGTTTATGCGTATGCCATGGTGGCTCAGACGTCGAAAAATTTCTTTGAGGTGTTCTTCATGTTCTTCCCGCGAAGTGCTTGCCACCAGAATGTCATCGATAAAGACGTAGGCGAACGACAAACCGCGCAAAATGGAATCCATTAGACGCTGCATGGTTTGAGCACTGTACATCGTCAGGGTGCACGAGGATTTGAAAAAATGCTTTCACCAAATCAATGTGTGAGAATATGGTCTTGCCGTGCAGTCCCAAGGTGAAATCTGACATGTAAGACACTGGATAACGGTCAGCAGTTGAAATTCGGTTCAAGGCGCGGTAGTCCCCGCATGGTCTCCATTCACCTGATGTACTTAAGGGCACCATGTGCAATGCGGATGCATACTGGCTGCTACTTGGTCGTATGATGCCTTGGTCAAGCATAGATTGAATTTCTTTCTTGGCAATGGCCATACGAGAAGCGTCTAACCTGCGCGGACGACAATACACCGGTTGACCTCGAGTCTCTATTCGATGAACCACACCGTGGCGCACTGGTTCGTTGAGCACCGGCGATGACGTCAAACGTGAATATTGCGCCAGCATTTTTTCGTATGACTTGCTGTGATCGGGCAAACACACGGATATTAGCAGTGATGTGCAGCTGCTACGACCTGTTGTTTTGAGACCGGTGGCATTATCGACAAGCTGGCGAAGGCGCGGGAGGACGAGAATGTCATGATGCGACAAAAAATCCAAGCCAATTATCGAAATATCGATGTCTGCCAGTATAAAGGACCAATAAAAATTTCTGCGAAGGCCCAACGATACTGTCAACGAGTGGTCACCATATGTGCCAATAGAGGATGCGTTTGCGGCTTGTAGGAGAAGTGGCGATGGTGCGTGTTTACGTTGACTTGTGCAAGTTACAAATTTGGATACTGGCAGCAAGCTGTACTGGGCGCCTGTATCTATGAGAAATTTCACCCAAGTCTTGGGGTCGCACACAAAGAATGGTGTGGTTGAGCTATCGCCATTTCTGGTGAATGAGAAGGTAGCAACCGGCGAATGTTGGCACCCCCTTGTCAGTTTAAGTCATACGTACATGGCTGGATGCAGGCACGTGCTTTGTCACCAAACTTTTTGTGGTACCAGCAGAGTTGTTGTTTGTTGTCGTCTCGCCCTGACTGTTCTGACTGTGGTTGCGGTGTCACTAACCTGGTACGTGACGGTGGGCGTTGTGACGAACGGCCGCGTTGTGCACAGGTAGTCAGCTTCTTCAGCTGCTGCTGTATTCCGCTCAATTGCCGTTTCAGTGTCAGCAGCTCTTGTGCGTTGGTCCTGGCTTGCGCACAATCATGACACTGGCTGCTGCGATCGAGGGCACTGACGACGGCGCTGGCGCGAGGCAGGGCGGATAAGACACGGTCCGCGCTGCCTGCCAGTGTGTCGAGCGGCGTCTCCGGCGGTAAAAATTGAAGAAACGGCGCTACGGCGTCCGGCATTGCCTTCATGAAGATTTGGCGTACCAGAGGTGAGTTACTTTTCTTTATGTAGGGCGAAGTAAGCTATTGTAGGTGCCCAAGAAACTGCGTAGGCCGTCGGTCACCCAATTCTTGCGATTCTAGTACTGCGCGCAACTTCTGCTCCGAAGACTCTCCCAAACGGGTTTGCAGGGCGTCACACAGCTTTGTATAACAGTCGCCAGGGGGGTCGCGTATCATGTCGATAAATTGCATCACGTGGTGTGCCGGCAGCAGAGACGCGGCAGTTTCGAAACGGGAGCGCTCGTCGGTTATTTGCGCTCGCGAAAAGAAAAGGTCGAGTTGAATCACCCAAATATTTGGATTTTCTTCCACAAACGGGGGAGGGGCTCCCAGGATGGGTGGTGCGGATGCATGTACAGGTCTTTGAGTCGCCATGATACTGCACGCACTATTATGTAAGAGGCAAGCAAAACCACACAGACACACCACCAGGTGAAAAGCACCACACAAAAACAACAGAAAACGATTCAAATATCACGTCGGGGTCACCATTTGTAACGCTGCCGTTAATGGCAGGCTATCAAAATACACTAAGACAACAATTTACACGATATATTATAATCACTCAACGATTATAATTCAATTATATAAACAAATTATATAAACAGAAAAATTATATAAACAGATCAGCGTGCGTGCACAGCTATGTATATAAAACAGCGTGCGAAGCACAGCTATTTATATAAAACAGCGTGCGGAGCACGGCTATGTACATAAAACAGCGTGCGGAGCACAGCTATGTATATAGAACAGCGTGCGGAGCACAGCTTTGTTTATAGAACAGCGTGCGGAGCACAGCTGTGTATATAAAACAGCTATGTATATAGAACAGCGTGCGGAGCACAGCTATGTATATAAAACAGCGTGCGTAGCACAGCTATGTATATAAAACAGCGTGCGAAGCACAGCTATGTATATACAACAGCGTGCGGAGCACAGCTATGTATATAAAATAGCATGCGGAGCACGGCTATGTATATAAAACAGCGTGCGCAGCACAGCTATGTATATAAAACAGCGTGCGGAGCACAGCTATGTATATAAAACAGCGTGCGAAGCACAGCTATGTATATAGAACAGCGTGCGGAGCACAGCTATGTACATACAACACCGTGCGGAGCACAGCTATGTATATAAAACAGCTATGTATATAGAACAGCGTGCGGAGCACAGCTATGTGTATAAAACAGCGTGCGGAGCACGGCTATGTATATAAAACAGCGTGCGGAGCACAGCTATGTATATAGAACAGCGTGCGGAGCACAGCTATGTATATAGAACAGCGTGCGGAGCACAGCTATGTATATAAAACAGCTATGTATATAGAACAGCGTGCGGAGCACAGCTATGTATATAAAACAGCGTGCGTAGCACAGCTATGTATATAAAACAGCGTGCGAAGCACAGCTATGCATATGCATGTGTTATGCACCGCACACGCCACAGGAGTCCCCTCCTCAGATTATGGGGAAAACCGCACAGGAGGGCAAATCACTCTACCTGATCTAGTGCGACCGGATGTTGCCGACGGCGGGTTTGCAGCGGGGTATGTGTCACCGACAGTCAGCTGAGTAGTCGGTTCTGGCGTATCGCGGACGTCGGCGTTCTCAAGGTACGCTGGCTTCAGACGATTGATGCATACCCTCTCATGCCGACCATTGATGTCAACAATATATGTTTTTGTCGTTCTGCTGATGACGCGATACGGTCCCTTGTACACAGCTTGCAATGGTCTGCGGTGGCCATCATGTCTGAGAAACACATGCGATGACGACGGCAGATCGGGGAACATGTACGTGATGCGCGCCTGAGAGGGAGGCTGTACTGGTCTTACATTTGCAAAATGACCAGATAGCTGTTCAGCGAGCGCAAAATGTGTTTGGGCATGCGTGGATGCAAAAAGCTCACCGGGCAATCGCAGTTTGGCGCCGTACACTAGTTCGGCTGTCGTGCACTGCAGCTCGTTTTTTTATGCTGGAGCGGATGCCGAGTAGGACGATCGGCAGGCGGTCGACCCATACAGTGCTGTCACGCAGAGCTGACTTCAGCTGGCGATGCAGCCGTTCGACAAGACCGTTTGCGGCTGGGTTGTAAGCACTAGTCTGCAATGTGTCTGCTCCCAACGATGCAGTTATGTTTTTCCAGAGATGCGAACTGAACTGTGTCCCTCTATCTGACACAATGCACTGGGCAACACCGTATCTTGAGACCCACGTTGCTATAAAGGCCTTGGTCACTGTTTCAGCGGAAATGTCTGCAATTGGGCACGCTTCTGGCCAACGGGTGAATCGGTCAATCATTGTTAAGAGATATTGGTGACCACGACATGACGGCAGCGGGCCAACTATATCAATGTGCACGTGGCCAAATCGCTCACCTGATAGCGCAAACGAGGCTGCTGGAGACCGCGTATGTCGGTGGATCTTGTTTTTCTGGCAGTGCAAACACTGTTTTGTCCACAGGGCGATATCTTTGTGCATATTCGGCCACACAAATCTTTCGCTCACCAAGCTTTCCAGCTGCACGACCGGGGTGCGATAGATTGTGCAATGTGCTGAACACCGTTTTACGGGCCGCTGCAGGAACAAGAGGTCGGTCGGTGCCGGTTGAAATATCACAAACAATTGTAGTGTTTGCGTGCGTAGGCAGAGGTTTGTCGGTGAGTTGCAGAGAACTAGCAGCTGACTTGCGGAATGAATGAATTTCGACATCGTCTCGTTGCTGCAACGCCATCTGATACAGATTTATTTGCTCGCTGACAGAAGTTATACGTGAGAGTGCGTCGGAGACGATGTTGTCGGTGCCTTTGATGTGCTCAACATCGGTGGTGAATTGAATTATGTAATCCAGATGCCGTTGTTCCCTGGGCGAGTGGTTAGCTGTCGATGATTTGCGGCGACCAAAGGCTTGTGATCAGTAAACAGCGTGAAATTTCGCCCTTCCAAAAACGGGCGGAATTGTCCAATTGCAAGATATGCTGCCAGAAGTTCCCGTCCAAAAGCGCTGCATTTTTGTTGAGCCAGTGGTAACTTGTGAGACCAGAACGCGAGCGACTCCCATTGGCCGTTACGCATTTGTTGCAGTACTGCACCAGCAGCTACGCTACTCACATCTGTAAACAGGCCCACCTCGGCGTCTGAATCCTGGTGTCGCAGCAATGTGGCGTTACACAACAGGTCTTTGGCGTCTTCAAAAGCGGTTGATGCAGCGGTGTTCCATACCAGCGGGGTTTTGGATATGCGTCGACAGTCAGTCAGCAGGTTGTACAAATGTTGTAGAATGCTTGCTGAGTTGGGCAGGAAACGGGCGTAAAAATTCAACATCCCCAAAAATCGACGTAGATTGCAATGGGTTATCGGCTTTAGAAAATTTTTCACGGCTTCCACTTTCTCTTTGATGGGATAGATGCCGTCGGCAGAAATTTCATGTCCGAGGAATTGCAGTTTGCTAGCGCCAAAAACACATTTTTGAGTGTTTATGCGTATGCCATGGTGGCTCAGACGTCAAAAAATTTCTTTGATGTGTTCTTCATGTTCTTCCCGCGAAGTGCTTGCCACCAGAATGTCATCGATAAAGACGTAGGCGAACGACAAACCGCGCAAAATGGAATCCATTACACGCTGCATGGTTTGAGCGCTGTACATCGTCAGGGTGCACGGGGATTTGAAAAAATGCTTTCACCAAATCAATGTGTGAAAATATGGTCTTGCCGTGCAATCCCAAGGTGAAATCTGACATGTAAGACACTGGATAACGGTCAGCAGTTGAAATTCGGTTCAAGGCGCGGTAGTCCCCGCATGGTCTCCATTCACCTGATGTACTTAAGGGCACCATGTGCAATGCGGATGCATACTGGCTGCTACTTGGTCGTATGATGCCTTGGTCAAGCATAGATTGAATTTCTTTCTTGGCAATGGCCATACGAGAAGCGTCTAACCTGCGCGGACGACAATACACCGGTTGACCTCGAGTCTCTATTCGATGAACCACACCGTGGCGCACTGGTTCGTTGAGCACCGGCGATGACGTCAAACGTGAATATTGCGCCAGCATTTTTTCGTATGACTTGCTGTGATCGGGCAAACACACGGATATTAGCAGTGATGTGCAGCTGCTACGACCTGTTGTTTTGAGACCGGTGGCATTATCGACAAGCTGGCGAAGGCGCGGGAGGACGAGAATGTCATGATGCGACAAAAAATCCAAGCCAATTATCGAAATATCGATGTCTGCCAGTATAAAGGACCAATGAAAATTTCTGCGAAGGCCCAACGATACTGTCAACGAGTGGTCACCATATGTGCCAATAAAGGATGCGTTTGCGGCTTGTAGGAGAAGTGGCGATGGTGCGTGTTTACGTTGACTTGTGCAAGTTACAAATTTGGATACTGGCAGCAAGCTGTACTGGGCGCCTGTATCTATGAGAAATTTCACACCAGTCTTGGGGTCGCACACAAAGAATGGTGTGGTTGAGCTATCGCCATTTCTGGTGAATGAGAGGGTAGCAACCGGCGAATGTTGGCACCCCCTTGTCAGTTTAAGTCATACGTACATGGCTGGATGCAGGCACGTGCTTTGTCACCAAACTTTTTGTGGTACCAGCAGAGTTGTTGTTTGTTGTCGTCTCGCCCTGACTGTTCTGACTGTGGTTGCGGTGTCACTAACCTGGTACGTGACGGTGGGCGTTGTGACGAACGGCCGCGTTGTGCACAGGTAGTCAGCTTCTTCAGCTGCTGCTGTATTCCGCTCAATTGCCGTTTCAGTGTCAGCAGCTCTTGTGCGTTGGTCCTGGCTTGCGCACAATCATGACACTGGCTGCTGCGATCGAGGGCACTGACGACGGCGCTGGCGCGAGGCAGGGCGGATAAGACACGGTCCGCGCTGCCTGCCAGTGTGTCGAGCGGCGTCTCCGGCGGTAAAAATTGAAGAAACGGCGCTACGGCGTCCGGCATTGCCTTCATGAAGATTTGGCGTACCAGAGGTGAGTTACTTTTCTTTATGTAGGGCGAAGTGAGCTATTGTAGGTGCCCAAGAAACTGCGTAGGCCGTCGGTCACCCAATTCTTGCGATTCTAGTACTGCGCGCAACTTCTGCTCCGAAGACTCTCCCAAACGGGTTTGCAGGGCGTCACACAGCTTTGTATAACAGTCGCCAGGGGGGTCGCGTATCATGTCGATAAATTGCATCACGTGGTGTGCCGGCAGCAGAGACGCGGCAGTTTCGAAACGGGAGCGCTCGTCGGTTATTTGCGCTCGCGAAAAGAAAAGGTCGAGTTGAATCACCCAAATATTTGAATTTTCTTCCACAAACGGGGGAGGGGCTCCCAGGATGGGTGGTGCGGATGCATGTACAGGTCTTTGAGTCGCCATGATACTGCACGCACTATTATGTAAGAGGCAAGCAAAACCACACAGACACACCACCAGGTGAAAAGCACCACACAAAAACAACAGAAAACGATTCAAATATCACGTCGGGGTCACCATTTGTAACGCTGCCGTTAATGGCAGGCTATCAAAATACACTAAGACAACAATTTACACGATATATTATAATCACTCAACGATTATAATTCAATTATATAAACAAATTATATAAACAGAAAAATTATATAAACAGATCAGCGTGCGTGCACAGCTATGTATATAAAACAGCGTGCGAAGCACAGCTACTTATATAAAACAGCGTGCGGAGCACGGCTATGTACATAAAACAGCGTGCGGAGCACAGCTATGTATATAGAACAGCGTGCGGAGCACAGCTTTGTTTATAGAACAGCGTGCGGAGCACAGCTGTGTATATAAAACAGCTATGTATATAGAACAGCGTGCGGAGCACAGCTATGTATATAGAACAGCGTGCGGAGCACAGCTATGTATATAGAACAGCGTGCGGAGCACAGCTATGTATATAGAACAGCGTGCGGAGCACAGCTATGTATATAAAACAGCTATGTATATAGAACAGCGTGCGGAGCACAGCTATGTATATAAAACAGCGTGCGTAGCACATCTATGTATATAAAACAGCGTGCGAAGCACAGCTATGCATATGCATGTGTTATGCACCGCACACGCCACAGGAGTCCCCTCCTCAGATTATGGGGAAAACCGCACAGGAGGGCGAATCACTCTACCTGATCTAGTGCGACCGGATGTTGCCGACGGCGGGTTTGCAGCGGGGTATGTGTCACCGACAGTCAGCTGAGTAGTCGGTTCTGGCGTATCGCGGACGTCGGCGTTCTCAAGGTACGCTGGCTTCAGACGATTGATGCATACCCTCTCATGCCGACCATTGATGTCAACAATATATGTTTTTGTCGTTCTGCTGATGACGCGATACGGTCCCTTGTACACAGCTTGCAATGGTCTGCGGTGGCCATCATGTCTGAGAAACACATGCGATGACGACGGCAGATCGGGGAACATGTACGTGATGCGCGCCTGAGAGGGAGGCTGTACTGGTCTTACATTTGCAAAATGACCAGATAGCTGTTCAGCGAGCGCAAAATGTGTTTGGGCATGCGTGGATGCAAAAAGCTCACCGGGCAATCGCAGTTTGGCGCCGTACACTAGTTCGGCTGTCGTGCACTGCAGCTCGTTTTTTATGCTGGAGCGGATGCCGAGTAGGACGATCGGCAGGCGGTCGACCCATACAGTGCTGTCACGCAGAGCTGACTTCAGCTGGCGATGCAGCCGTTCGACAAGACCGTTTGCGGCTGGGTTGTAAGCACTAGTCTGCAATGTGTCTGCTCCCAACGATGCAGTTATGTTTTTCCAGAGATGCGAACTGAACTGTGTCCCTCTATCTGACACAATGCACTGGGCAACACCGTATCTTGAGACCCACGTTGCTATAAAGGCCTTGGTCACTGTTTCAGCGGAAATGTCTGCAATTGGGCACGCTTCTGGCCAACGGGTGAATCGGTCAATCATTGTTAAGAGATATTGGTGACCACGACATGACGGCAGCGGGCCAACTATATCAATGTGCACGTGGCCAAATCGCTCACCTGGTAGCGCAAACGAGGCTGCTGGAGACCGCGTATGTCGGTGGATCTTGTTTTTCTGGCAGTGCAAACACTGTTTTGTCCACAGGGCGATATCTTTGTGCATATTCGGCCACACAAATCTTTCGCTCACCAATTTGTCTGTAGCTGCACGACCGGGGTGCGATAGATTGTGCAATGTGCTGAACACCGTTTTACGGGCCGCTGCAGGAACAAGAGGTCGGTCGGTGCCGGTTGAAATATCACAAACAATTGTAGTGTTTGCGTGCGTAGGCAGAGGTTTGTCGGTGAGTTGCAGAGAACTAGCAGCTGACTTGCGGAATGAATGAATTTCGACATCGTCTCGTTGCTGCAACGCCATCTGATACAGATTTATTTGCTCGCTGACAGAAGTTATACGTGAGAGTGCGTCGGAGACGACGTTGTCGGTGCCTTTGATGTGCTCAACATCGGTGGTGAATTGAATTATGTAATCCAGATGCCGTTGTTCCCTGGGCGAGTGGTTAGCTGTCGATGATTTGCGGCGACCAAAGGCTTGTGATCAGTAAACAGCGTGAAATTTCGCCCTTCCAAAAACGGCCGGAATTGTCCAATTGCAAGATATGCTGCCAGAAGTTCCCGTCCAAAAGCGCTGCATTTTTGTTGAGCCAGTGGTAACTTGTGAGACCAGAACGCGAGCGACTCCCATTGGCCGTTACGCATTTGTTGCAGTACTGCACCAGCAGCTACGCTACTCACATCTGTAAACAGGCCCACCTCGGCGTCTGAATCCTGGTGTCGCAGCAATGTGGCGTTACACAACAGGTCTTTGGCGTCTTCAAAAGCGGTTGATGCAGCGGTGTTCCATACCAGCGGGGTTTTGGATATGCGTCGACAGTCAGTCAGCAGGTTGTACAAATGTTGTAGAATGCTTGCTGAGTTGGGCAGGAAACGGGCGTAAAAATTCAACATCCCCAAAAATCGACGTAGATTGCAATGGGTTATCGGCTTGGGAAAATTTTTCACTGCTTCCACTTTCTCTTTGATGGGATAGATGCCGTCGGCAGAAATTTCATGTCCGAGGAATTGCAGTTTGCTAGCGCCAAAAACACATTTTTGAGTGTTTATGCGTATGCCATGGTGGCTCAGACGTCGAAAAATTTCTTTGAGGTGTTCTTCATGTTCTTCCCGCGAAGTGCTTGCCACCAGAATGTCATCGATAAAGACGTAGGCGAACGACAAACCGCGCAAAATGGAATCCATTAGACGCTGCATGGTTTGAGCACTGTACATCGTCAGGGTGCACGGGGATTTGAAAAAATGCTTTCACCAAATCAATGTGTGAGAATATGGTCTTGCCGTGCAGTCCCAAGGTGAAATCTGACATGTAAGACACTGGATAACGGTCAGCAGTTGAAATTCGGTTCAAGGCGCGGTAGTCCCCGCATGTTCTCCATTCACCTGATGTACTTAAGGGCACCATGTGCAATGCGGATGCATACTGGCTGCTACTTGGTCGTATGATGCCTTGGTCAAGCATAGATTGAACTTCTTTCTTGGCAATGGCCATACGAGAAGCGTCTAACCTGCGCGGACGACAATACACCGGTTGACCTCGAGTCTCTATTCGATGAACCACACCGTGGCGCACTGGTTCGTTGAGCACCGGCGATGATGTCAAACGTGAATATTGCGCCAGCATTTTTTCGTATGACTTGCTGTGATCGGGCAAACACACGGATATTAGCAGTGATGTGCAGCTGCTACGACCTGTTGTTTTGAGACCGGTGGCATTATCGACAAGCTGGCGAAGGCGCGGGAGGACGAGAATGTCATGATGCGACAAAAAATCCAAGCCAATTATCGAAATATCGATGTCTGCCAGTATAAAGGACCAATAAAAATTTCTGCGAAGGCCCAACGATACTGTCAACGAGTGGTCACCATATGTGCCAATAGAGGATGCGTTTGCGGCTTGTAGGAGAAGTGGCGATGGTGCGTGTTTACGTTGACTTGTGCAAGTTACAAATTTGGATACTGGCAGCAAGCTGTACTGGGCGCCTGTATCTATGAAAAATTTCACCCAAGTCTTGGGGTCGCACACAAAGAATGGTGTGGTTGAGCTATCGCCATTTCTGGTGAATGAGAAGGTAGCAACCGGCGAATGTTGGCACCCCCTTGTCAGTTTAAGTCATACGTACATGGCTGGATGCAGGCACGTGCTTTGTCACCAAACTTTTTGTGGTACCAGCAGAGTTGTTGTTTGTTGTCGTCTCGCCCTGACTGTTCTGACTGTGGTTGCGGTGTCACTAACCTGGTACGTGACGGTGGGCGTTGTGACGAACGGCCGCGTTGTGCACAGGTAGTCAGCTTCTTCAGCTGCTGCTGTATTCCGCTCAATTGCCGTTTCAGTGTCAGCAGCTCTTGTGCGTTGGTCCTGGCTTGCGCACAATCATGACACTGGCTGCTGCGATCGAGGGCACTGACGACGGCGCTGGCGCGAGGCAGGGCGGATAAGACACGGTCCGCGCTGCCTGCCAGTGTGTCGAGCGGCGTCTCCGGCGGTAAAAATTGAAGAAACGGCGCTACGGCGTCCGGCATTGCCTTCATGAAGATTTGGCGTACCAGAGGTGAGTTACTTTTCTTTATGTAGGGCGAAGTAAGCTATTGTAGGTGCCCAAGAAACTGCGTAGGCCGTCGGTCACCCAATTCTTGCGATTCTAGTACTGCGCGCAACTTCTGCTCCGAAGACTCTCCCAAACGGGTTTGCAGGGCGTCACACAGCTTTGTATAACAGTCGCCAGGGGGGTCGCGTATCATGTCGATAAATTGCATCACGTGGTGTGCCGGCAGCAGAGACGCGGCAGTTTCGAAACGGGAGCGCTCGTCGGTTATTTGCGCTCGCGAAAAGAAAAGGTCGAGTTGAATCACCCAAATATTTGGATTTTCTTCCACAAACGGGGGAGGGGCTCCCAGGATGGGTGGTGCGGATGCATGTACAGGTCTTTGAGTCGCCATGATACTGCACGCACTATTATGTAAGAGGCAAGCAAAACCACACAGACACACCACCAGGTGAAAAGCACCACACAAAAACAACAGAAAACGATTCAAATATCACGTCGGGGTCCCCATTTGTAACGCTGCCGTTAATGGCAGGCTATCAAAATACACTAAGACAACAATTTACACGATATATTATAATCACTCAACGATTATAATTCAATTATATAAACAAATTATATAAACAGAAAAATTATATAAACAGATCAGCGTGCGTGCACAGCTATGTATATAAAACAGCCTGCGAAGCACAGCTATTTATATAAAACAGCGTGCGGAGCACGGCTATGTACATAAAACAGCGTGCGGAGCACAGCTATGTATATAGAACAGCGTGCGGAGCACAGCTTTGTTTATAGAACAGCGTGCGGAGCACAGCTGTGTATATAAAACAGCTATGTATATAGAACAGCGTGCGGAGCACAGCTATGTATATAAAACAGCGTGCGTAGCACAGCTATGTATATAAAACAGCGTGCGAAGCACAGCTATGTATATACAACAGCGTGCGGAGCACAGCTATGTATATAAAACAGCATGCGGAGCACGGCTATGTATATAAAACAGCGTGCGCAGCACAGCTATGTATATAAAACAGCGTGCGGAGCACAGCTATGTATATAAAACAGCGTGCGAAGCACAGCTATGTATATAGAACAGCGTGCGGAGCACAGCTATGTACATACAACACCGTGCGGAGCAAAGCTATGTATATAAAACAGCTATGTATATAGAACAGCGTGCGGAGCACAGCTATGTGTATAAAACAGCGTGCGGAGCACGGCTATGTATATAAAACAGCGTGCGATGCACAGCTATGCATATGCATGTGTTATGCACCGCACACGCCACAGGAGTCCCCTCCTCAGATTATGGGGAAAACCGCACAGGAGGGCGAATCACTCTACCTGATCTAGTGCGACCGGATGTTGCCGACGGCGGGTTTGCAGCGGGGTATGTGTCACCGACAGTCAGCTGAGTAGTCGGTTCTGGCGTATCGCGGACGTCGGCGTTCTCAAGGTACGCTGGCTTCAGACGATTGATGCATACCCTCTCATGCCGACCATTGATGTCAACAGTATATGTTTTTGTCGTTCTGCTGATGACGCGATACGGTCCCTTGTACACAGCTTGCAATGGTCTGCGGTGGCCATCATGTCTGAGAAACACATGCGATGACGACGGCAGATCGGGGAACATGTACGTGATGCGCACCTGAGAGCGAGGCTGTACTGGTCTTACATTTGCAAAATGACCAGATAGCTGTTCAGCGAGCGCAAAATGTGTTTGAGCATGCGTGGATGCAAAAAGCTCACCGGGAAATCGCAGTTTGGCGCCGTACACTAGTTCGGCTGTCGTGCACTGCAGCTCGTTTTTTATGCTGGAGCGGATGCCGAGTAGGACGATCGGCAGGCGGTCGACCCATACAGTGCTGTCACGCAGAGCTGACTTCAGCTGGCGATGCAGCCGTTCGACAAGACCGTTTGCGGCTGGGTTGTAAGCACTAGTCTGCAATGTGTCTGCTCCCAACGATGCAGTTATGTTTTTCCAGAGATGCGAACTGAACTGTGTCCCTCTATCTGACACAATGCACTGGGCAACACCGTATCTTGAGACCCACGTTGCTATAAAGGCCTTGGTCACTGTTTCAGCGGAAATATCCGCAATTGGGCACGCTTCTGGCCAACGGGTGAATCGGTCAATCATTGTTAAGAGATATTGGTGACCACGACATGACGGCAGCGGGCCAACTATATCAATGTGCACGTGGCCAAATCGCTCACCTGGTAGCGCAAACGAGGCTGCTGGAGACCGCGTATGTCGGTGGATCTTGTTTTTCTGGCAGTGCAAACACTGTTTTGTCCACAGGGCGATATCTTTGTGCATATTCGGCCACACAAATCTTTCGCTCACCAATTTGTCTGTAGCTGCACGACCGGGGTGCGATAGATTGTGCAATGTGCTGAACACCGTTTTACGGGCCGCTGCAGGAACAAGAGGTCGGTCGGTGCCGGTTGAAATATCACAAACAATTGTAGTGTTTGCGTGCGTAGGCAGAGGTTTGTCGGTGAGTTGCAGAGAACTAGCAGCTGACTTGCGGAATGAATGAATTTCGACATCGTCTCGTTGCTGCAACGCCATCTGATACAGATTTATTTGCTCGCTGACAGCAGTTATACGTGAGAGTGCGTCGGAGACGATGTTGTCGGTGCCTTTGATGTGCTCAACATGGTAGGTGAATTGAATTATGTAATCCAGATGCCGTTGTTCCCTGGGCGAGTGGTTAGCTGTCGATGATTTGATTGCGGCGACCAAAGGCTTGTCATCAGTAAACAGCGTGAAATTTCGCCCTTCCAAAAACGGCCGGAATTGTCGAATTGCAAGATATGCTGCCAGAAGTTCCCGTCCAAAAGCGCTGTATTTTTGTTGAGCCAGTGGTAACTTGTGAGACCAGAACGCGAGCGACTCCCATTGTCCGTTACGCATTTGTTGCAGTACTGCACCAGCAGCTAAGCTACTCAAATCTGTAAACAGGCCCACCTCGGCGTCTGAATCCTGGTGTCGCAGCAATGTGGCGTTACACAACAGGTCTTTGGCGTCTTCAAAAGCGGTTGATGCAGCGGTGTTCCATACCAGCGGGGTTTTGGATTTGCGTCGACAGTCAGTCAGCAGGTTGTACAAATGTTGTAGAATGCTTGCTGAGTTGGGCAGGAAACGGGCGTAACAATTCAACATCCCCAAAAGTCGACGTAGATTGCAATGGGTTATCGGCTTGGGAATTTTTTTTCACGGCTTCCACTTTCTCTTTGATGGGATAGATGCCGTCGGCAGAAATTTCATGTCCTAGGAATTGCAGTGTGCTAGCGCCAAAAACACATTTTTGAGTGTTTATGCGTATGCCATGGTGGCTCAGACGTCGAAAAATTTCTTTGTGGTGTTCTTCATGTTCTTCCCGCGAAGTGCTTGCCACCAGAATGTCATCGATAAAGACGTAGGCGAACGACAAACCGCGCAAAATAAAATCCATTAGACGCTGCATGGTTTGAGCACTGTTTCTCGACCCAAAAGGCATTCGAAGCATTTCAAAAAGGCCAAAGGGGGTTGTTGTTGTTGTTGTTGTTCCTCAGGTTGTCTGGCCGAGCAACCTCGAGCTCCTGAGGAAAGACACGGCACCGACCGGGTTGTTCCACAGGTCTCTGATAGATGTAATTTTGTGTTGGCGTCTGAGTTGTGTGTGTGCTGTGCAGTGTTGCATGATGTGTGTGATGGTGTGTGGTGCTGAATTGCAATCTGGACAGGTGTCATCGATTGAGTCATTCAACCTTTTCTGATATGACAGAAGGGCAGGATGATGACCGCATCTTAACCTGGCCAGATGCACTTTGTATTCCCTTGTGAGTGTGTTTTCTGATTTGTGTATGTGCGGTGGGTGTCTTCGTAGGAGTGTATTGTGTTGTAGTGAGTGTATGGCTTTCCGTGAGATCTCTGTGTGTATGTGTTTCTTGATTGATTGATTGATGTGCTTGGGGGAGCTGGTGGAAGTGATGTGAAAATTTGTCTGTGGTAAAGTGTGCTTGGTGTTGTTTTTATGTTTCTGTCTGTGTTGTCTTGTGTTGTGAGGTGATGTAGTGGATGTGCTGTGTTGGTGACTGCTGCTGCGAGTGTTTGTGTGCCTCTCATGTCTAGGTGGTGTGTCAGTTTGAGTATTTTGGTTTCGTGATGAAGGTGGTCTGCTGGTGTGGTAGCTGTGCATCCTGTGATTGTTCTGAGTGCGGTGTTTTGAAGTGTTTGAAGTGTGTTTGTGTGGCGTGTTGCGAGATTGATAGCCCATGCGGGGCTAGCATATTCTATCACGGGTCGGATGTACTGTTTGTATATGGTGGTTGTGGTGTCTTTGTTGTGTCCGAAAGTTGTGTGTGAGAGTGCTTTCAGTGTGTTGAGGCGTGGAGTGACCTTGGTTTTAATGTTGGTGATGTGCTGTTTGAATGAGAGTTGTGTGTCGTATGTGACGCCTAGTATTTTTGGTGTGTGCGTGTGTGGGATGATCGTGTTGTTGATGGTGATTTGTGGTGTGTAATTGTGTTCGGATGTCCAGTTGGTGATGAGTGTGGCTGTGGATTTGGCCGGTGCAATGTTCAGTTGGTTTGTGCTGAACCATTGTTGTAGTGTGTTGATGTAAGGTTGTAGTGTGCGCACTGCTGTGTCGGCGTGTCTGTGTGTGCTTGTGATTGTGATGTCGTCTGCATATGATGATATCTGTATGGATGGAGTGTTGGGTGCTGGCATGTCATGTAGGTATAGGTTGAATAGTGTTGGTGCTAAAACGGAGCCCTGAGGGACTCCGTTTGTTATGTTGCGTGTGTGAGATGATTGTCCATTGTACCTCACATGGGCGCATCTGCCAGCGAGGTAGTTGGCCAACCATCTCTTAGTGTTATTGTGAAGTGTGGTGTCTAGTATTTTGTTTGTGAGATTGTGTCGTGTAACTCTGTCGAAGGCTTTGCTGATGTCGAGTGGTATGAGTAGTGTTCTGTGTGGTCGTTTTGTTGTGTTTATGTTACCCATCATGGTCTGTGTGAGTTTTGTGAGCAGTGTGGTTGTGGAGTGCAGTGATCTGAAGGCGAATTGTGATTGTGACAGTGGGATTTGTGGTGTGATGAGTTTGAGGATGAGGCGTTCTGTGATTTTTGATGGTGTGCAGAGCAGTGTGATTGGACGATGTGAAGAAGGAAGCGTGGGGTCTGTGCCTTGTTTGTGTAGTGTGATGATGATGCCCGTTTTCCAGATGTGAGGTATTGTGTTGTGTGAGAAGCTGTAGTTGTTGTTGTTGTTGTTCCTCAGGTTGTCTGGCCGAGCAACCTCGAGCTCCTGAGGAAAGACACGGCACCGACCGGGTTGTTCCACAGGTCTCTGATAGATGTAATTTTGTGTTGGCGTCTGAGTGGTGTGTGTGCTGTGCAGTGTTGCTTGATGTGTGTGATGGTGTGTGGTGCTGAATTGCAATCTGGACAGGTGTAATCGATTGAGTCATTCAACCTTTTCTGATATGACAGAAGCGCAGGATGATGACCGCATCTCAACCTGACCAGATGCACTTTAAATTCCCTTGTGAGTGTGTTTTATGATTTGTGTATGTGCGGTGGGTGTCTTTGTAGAAGTTTATTGTGTTGTAGTGAGTGTATGGCTTTCCGTGCGATCTCTGTGTGTATGTGTTTCTTGATTGATTGATTGATGTGCTTGGGGGAGCTGGTGGAAGTGATGTGAAAATTTGTCTGTGGTAAAGTGTGCTTGGTGTTGTTTTTATGTTTCTGTCTGTGTTGTCTTGTGTTGTGAGGTGATGTAGTGGATGTGCTGTGTTGGTGACTGCTGCTGCGAGTGTTTGTGTGCCTCTCATGTCTAGGTGGTGTGTCAGTTTGAGTATTTTGGTTTCGTGATGAAGGTGGTCTGCTGGTGTGGTAGCTGTGCATCCTGTGATTGTTCTGAGTGCGGTGTTTTGAAGTGTTTGAAGTGTGTTTGTGTGGCGTGTTGCGAGATTGCTAGCCCATGCGGGGCTAGCATATTCTATCACGGGTCGGATGTACTGTTTGTATATGGTGGTTGTGGTGTCTTTGTTGTGTCCGAAAGTTGTGTGTGAGAGTGCTTTCAGTGTGTTGAGGCGTGGAGTGACCTTGGTTTTAATGTTGGTGATGTGCTGTTTGAATGAGAGTTGTGTGTCGTATGTGACGCCTAGTATTTTTGGTGTGTGCGTGTGTGGGATGATCGTGTTGTTGATGGTGATTTGTGGTGTGTAATTGTGTTCGGATGTCCAGTTGGTGATGAGTGTGGCTGTGGATTTGGCCGGTGCAATGTTCAGTTGGTTTGTGCTGAACCATTGTTGTAGTGTGTTGATGTAAGGTTGTAGTGTGTGCACTGCTGTGTCGGCGTGTCTGTGTGTGCTTGTGATTGTGATGTCGTCTGCATATGATGATATCTGTATGGATGGAGTGTTGGGTGCTGGCATGTCATGTAGGTATAGGTTGAATAGTGTTGGTGCTAAAACGGAGCCCTGAGGGACTCCGTTTGTTATGTTGCGTGTGTGAGATGATTGTCCATTGTACCTCACATGGGCGCATCTGCCAGCGAGGTAGTTGGCCAACCATCTCTTAGTGTTATTGTGAAGTGTGGTGTCTAGTATTTTGTTTGTGAGATTGTGTCGTGGAACTCTGTCGAAGGCTTTGCTGATGTCGAGTGTTATAAGTAGTGTTCTGTGTGGTGGTTTTGTTGTGTTTATGTTACCCATCATGGTCTGTGTGAGTTTTGTGAGCAGTGTGGTTGTGGAGTGCAGTGATCTGAAGCCGTGTTGTGATTGTGATAGTGGGATTTGTGGTGTGATGAGTTTGAGGATGAGGCGTTCTGTGATTTTTGATGGTGTGCAGAGCAGTGTGATTGGACGATGTGAAGAAGGAAGCGTGGGGTCTGTGCCTTGTTTGTGTAGTGTGATGATGATGCCCGTTTTCCAGATGTGAGGTATTGTGTTGTGTGCTGTAGCTGTAGTTGGATATGTTGGTGAGTGTCTGTATGCCTTGTGGACCAAGATGTTTTAGATGGATGTTACTTATTCCATCTGGACCACAGGCTGATGATTGTTTGATGTTGTGTATGATGTGTCGTGTCTGCGCATGTGTGAATGGTGTGTATAGTGGATCTGTGCTGAATGTGTGTTTACGTCTGATGATTGTCCTGTCTTTTTGTGTAGGAGTGATGTGGCTGATGTGTGAGTAGTGGTTAATGAGTGTGTTTGCTTGTTGTTTATTTGATGGTACAGATGATGTGTCGGCCGTGATGGCTGCGTGTGTGCGTGTTATATTGCTGTTTGAGAGTGTGATTCTTTTCAGTGTGTTGTATAGTTTTGTGGTGTTTGATCTGTGATCTAGTGTTTTTATGTAGTTGTGCCAGTTCAGTGATTTTTGTTCATGTATCTTGGTGTTGATTGTGGTGTTGAGTGCGTGTATTTGTTCGGATGTATTGTGTGAGTGTGGTGTCGGAGAGTGTTTCAGTGTGTCGCGTTGTTTGATGAGTGTGTGTATTTCTTGTGTAAAGTTTGGGTTGTGGTGTTTTCTGTGTCCTTTTGGGATGTGTTGTTTGTCTGCCTTGTGTATGATGCTGTTAAATGTTTGGACTGTTTTGTTTATGTCTGTGATGTCTGTTGTGTTGAGTTGCGTAAATGCTAGTTCCGTGTCGTGTGTGAATTGTGACCAATTGGCTTTTGTGTAATTTGTGTAAGTGCGTCTGGTTGTGTTTGGTGCAGTTCTGATTTTGGTGGTGATGACGATTGGAAGGTGGTCTGAGCCCAGCTCTTTGACCACCTTCCAAGTGGTTGTGTGAGTGAGATCCGGTGTGCAAAATGTGATGTCAGGCGATGTCGAATGATAGTGTGCCTGATGTGTGGTGTGAGTGTGTTGGTGAGTGTTGTTGAGAATGTAGAGGTGTTCTGTTTGTTGTAGTATGTCTGTGCCTCTGTTGGTGAGTGGATTGTGTGTGTACCAGGCAGGATCTTTGGCGTTGAAGTCACCGCCCAGTATTGTGTTAGGTGTGTTTGAGAGGTTGCGTATATCTGGTGTGTAGTTGCGAGGTACTGTTGGTGAAGTTTGTGGTGGAATGTATACGTTGATGATTGAAATGTGTGAGTGTGAGCCAGTGCGTATTTGTATCGATTGTTGTTCTGTTGTGGTGTCGTTTGGTGGTAGTAGTGCTTGTGTCTGTGTGCTGGTGTTTGTGTAGTTGATAGTACTGTGTATGAGTGTGATGAGGCCACCGCCTCGACCGCTAGTGCGGTCTTGGCGGATGGTGGTATAGTTGTGAAAGGTGGGTGTTCTGTGGTGCTGTTGTAACTTTGTTTCCTGTATGAGTGCTATGTGAATGGAGTGTCGTGTGAGGAAGTGTGTTAGTTCGTGTTTTTCTGTGTTGATGCCGTCGATGTTGAGCTGTAGAATGTTGATGTTGTGTGTGCGGTGTAAGTTGGTGTTTATGCGAGTGAGAGTGTTGTTGAGATGTTGAGTTGTTGATGGAGGTGGTGGTGGTGGTGAGTGTGATGATGATGGCAGAACTGATGGTGATGATAGTGAGAATGGTGCTGATGGTGATAGTGATGCTTGTGAGGAGGACGAAGTTGTTGGTGAGTGTGAGGATGAACGAGTTGCATGTGAAGATGGGAATGATGGTGATGTCGGTGGTGCTGATGACCGCGATGATGTCGATGGTGATGAGACAGAGGTGACTGATGTTGATGGTGAATGTGCCAGTGTCGGTGTACGTGCAGGTGTTGTTGAGTTTGGTGTGCATAATGAGCAGATGAATGAGCTCGTGTATTGTGTGATGTTGTGAAGTGATGTGCATGTGGTGTGGCACCAGTTCAGGCAGGAGTTGCACTGAACTGAGCCTTTTGTGTGTCGGCGTGTAGTGAGTGGCTGTGTACATATGTGGCAGGTGTATGCGTGTCTCGGGCCTGGATGTGGTTCTACGTCTCCTGCGAGTATGAGCATACGAGAAATGATCGCGAGCGGATCATATCTCGACGCCCCCGCAGGAGACGGTGACATGCGTGGAAATGAAAGGGTGAGGCGAGCGGTGTTGGTACTGTGTCTGTTGTTTGTGTATGTGTAGCGTGGTGTCACGATTTGTGCCAGTTGCACTGAGCTAAAAAAAAAGACCTGTGGAACCCGGGTGACCGAAGCCGATCCCAGGAGCTCGACAGCCCCGCCGTTCTGGCGAGGCGGGAAGGGTTGTTGCTGCGGTTTGGCCTCCAGATTTGAGGGTGGTCCCACGACGTAGACGTCGCAGCTCCAGGACGAGAAGCTGTAGTTGGATATGTTGGTGAGTGTCTGTATGCCTTGTGGACCAAGATGTTTTAGATGGATGTTACTTATTCCATCAGGACCACAGGCTGATGATTGTTTGATGTTGTGTATGATGTGTCGTGTCTGCGCATGTGTGAATGGTATGTATAGTGGATCTGTGCTGAATGTGTGTTTACGTCTGATGATTGTCCTGTCTTTTTGTGTAGGAGTGATGTGGCTGATGTGTGAGTAGTGGTTAATGAGTGTGTTTGCTTGTTGTTTATTTGATGGCACAGATGATGTGTCGGTCGTGATGGCTGCGTGTGTGCGTGTTATATTGCTGTTTGAGAGTGTGATGCTTTTCAGTGTGTTGTATAGTTTTGTGGTATTTGATCTGTGATCTAGTGCTTTTATGTAGTTGTGCCAGTTCAGTGATTTTTGTTCATGTATCTTGGTGTTGATTGTGGTGTTGAGTGCGTGTATTTGTTCGGATGTATTGTGTGAGTGTGGTGTCGGAGAGTGTTTCAGTGTGTCGCGTTGTTTGATGAGTGTGTGTATTTCTTGTGTAAAGTTTGGGTTGTGGTGTTTTCTGTGTCCTTTTGGGATGTGTTGTTTGTCTGCCTTGTGTATGATGCTGTTAAATGTTTGGACTGTTTTGTTTATGTCTGTGATGTCTGTTGTGTTGAGTTGCGTAAATGCTAGTTCCGTGTCGTGTGTGAATTGTGACCAATTGGCTTTTGTGTAATTTGTGTAAGTGCGTCTGGTTGTGTTTGGTGCAGTTCTGATTTTGGTGGTGATGACGATTGGAAGGTGGTCTGAGCCAAGCTCTTTGACCACCTTCCAAGTGGTTGTGTGAGTGAGATCCGGTGTGCAAAATGTGATGTCAGGTGATGTCGAATGATAGTGTGCCTGATGTGTGGTGTGAGTGTGTTGGTGAGTGTTGTTGAGAATGTAGAGGTGTTCTGTTTGTTGTAGTATGTCTGTGCCTCTGTTGGTGAGTGGATTGTGTGTGTACCAGGCAGGATCTTTGGCGTTGAAGTCACCGCCCAGTATTGTGTTAGGTGTGTTTGTGAGGTTGCGTATATCTGGTGTGTAGTTGCGAGGTACTGTTGGTGAAGTTTGTGGTGGAATGTATACGTTGATGATTGAAATGTGTGAGTGTGAGCCAGTGCGTATTTGTATCGATTGTTGTTCTGTTGTGGTGTCGTTTGGTGGTAGTAGTGCTTGTGTCTGTGTGCTGGTGTTTGTGCAGTTGATAGTACTGTGTATGAGTGTGATGAGGCCACCGCCTCGACCGCTAGTGCGGTCTTGGCGGATGGTGGTATAGTTGTGAAAGGTGGGTGTTCTGTGGTGCTGTTGTAACTTTGTTTCCAAAGGGGGTTGTTGTTGTTGCCGTCTTATGTACATCGTCAGGGTGCACAGGGATTTGAAAAAATGCTTTCACCAAATAAATGTGTGAGAATATGGTCTTGCCGTGCAGTCCCAAGGTGAAATCTGGATAAGACACTGGATAACGGTCAGCAGTTGAAATTCGGTTCAAGGCCCGGTAGTCCCCGCATGGTCTCCATTCACCTGATGTACTTTTGGGCACCATGTGCAATGCGGATGCATACTGGCTGCTACTTGGTCATATGATGCCTTGGTCAAGCATAGATTGAATTTCTTTCTTGGCAATGGCCATACGAGAAGCGTCTAACCTGCGCGGACGACAATACACCGGTTGACCTCGAGTCTCTATTCGATGAACCACACCGTGGCGCACTGGTTCGTTGAGCACCGGCGATGACGTCAAACGTGAATATTGCGCCAGCATTTTTTCGTATGACTTGCTGTGATCGGGCAAACACACGGATATTAGCAGTGATGTGCAGCTGCTACGACCTGTTGTTTTGAGACCGGTGGCATTATCGACAAGCTGGCGAAGGCGCGGGAGGACGAGAATGTCATGATGCGACAAAAAATCCAAGCCAATTATCGAAATATCGATGTCTGCCAGTATAAAGGACCAATGAAAATGTCTGCGAAGGCCCAACGATACTGTCAACGAGTGGTCACCATATGTGCCAATAGAGGATGCGTTTGCGGCTTGTAGGAGAAGTGGCGATGGTGCGTGTTTACGTTGACTTGTGCAAGTTACAAATTTGGATACTGGCAGCAAGCTGTACTGGGCGCCTGTATCTATGAGAAATTTCACACCAGTCTTGGGGTCGCACACAAAGAATGGTGTGGTTGAGCTATTGCCATTTCTGGTGGATGAGAGGGTAGCAACCGGCGAATGTTGGCACCCCCTTGTCAGTTTAAATCATACGTGCTG
This sequence comes from Sacculina carcini, assembly GCA_916048095.2. NCBI lineage: Eukaryota > Metazoa > Arthropoda > Thecostraca > Sacculinidae > Sacculina > Sacculina carcini. The sequence goes on from OU696596.1 coordinate 5,180,306, forward strand.
ATGCAGGCTGGATGCAAGCACGTGCTTTGTCACCAAACTTTTTGTGGTACCAGCAGAGTTGTTGTTTGTTGTCGTCTCGCCCTGACTGTTCTGACTGTGGTTGCGTTGTCACTAACCTGGTACGTGACGGTGGGCGGCCGGTGGGCGGCGCGCCGGTGGGCGGCGTTGTGGCAAACGGCCGCGTTGTGCACAGGTAGTCAGCTTCTTCAGCTGCTGCTGTATTCCGCTCAATTGCCGTTTCAGTGTCAGCAGCTCTTGTGCGTTGGTCCTGGCTTGCGCACAATCATGACACTGGCTGCTGCGATCGAGGGCACTGACGACGGCGCTGGCGCGAGGCAGGGCGGATAAGACACGGTCCGCGCTGCCTGCCAGTGTGTCGAGCGGCGTCTCCGGCGGTAAAAATTGAAGAAACGGCGCTACGGCGTCCGGCATTGCCTTCATGAAGATTTGGCGTACCAGAGGTGAGTAACTTTTCTTTATGTAGGGCGAAGTAAGCTATTGTAGGTGCCCAAGAAACTGCGTAGGCCGTCGGTCACCCAATTCTTGCGATTCTAGTACTGCGCGCAACTTCTGCTCCGAAGACTCTCCCAAACGGGTTTGCAGGGCGTCACACAGCTTTGTATAACAGTCGTCAGGGAAGTCGCGTATCATGTCGATAAATTGCATCACGTGGTGTGCCGGCAGCAGAGACGCGGCAGTTTCGAAACGGGAGCGCTCGTCGGTTATTTGCGCTCGCGAAAAGAAAAGGTCGAGTTGAATCACCCAAATATTTGGATTTTCTTCCACAAACGGGGGAGGGGCTCCCAGGATGGGTGGTGCGGATGCCTGTACAGGTCTTTGAGTCGCCGTGATACTGCACGCACTAATATGTAAGAGGCAAGCAAAACCACACAGACACACCACCAGGTGAAAAGCACCACACAAAAACAACAGAAAACGATTCAAGTATCACGTCGGGGTCACCATTTGTAACGCTGCCGTTAATGGCTGGCTACCAAAATACACTAAGCCAACAATTTACACGATATATTATGATCACTCAACGATTATAATTAAATTATATAAACAAATTATATAAACAGAAAAATTATATAAACAGATCAGCGTGCGTAGCACAGCTATGCATATAAAACAGCGTGCGAAGCACGGCTATGTATATAAAACAGCGTGCGAAGCACGGCTATGTATATAAAACAGCGTGCGGAGCACAGCTATGTATATAGAACAGCGTGCGGAGCACAGCTATGTATATACAACAGCGTGCGGAGCACAGCTATGTATATACAACAGCGTGCGGAGAACAGCTATGTATATAAAACAGCGTGCGGAGCACAGCTACGTATATAAAACCGCGTGCGGAGCACGGCTATGTATATAAAACAGCGTGCGTAGCACAGCTATGTATATAGAACAGCGTGCGGAGCACAGCTATGTATATAAAACAGCGTGCGGAGCACAGCTATGTATATAGAACAGCGTGCGGAGCACAGCTATGTATATAAAACAGATATGTATATAGAACAGCGTCCGGAGCACAGCTATGTATATAGAACAGCGTGCGGAGCACAGCTATGTATATAGAACAGCGTGCGGAGCACAGCTATGTATATAGAACAGCGTGCGGAGCACAGCTATGTATATAGAACAGCGTGCGGAGCACAGCTATGTATATAGAACAGCGTGCGTAGCACAGCTATGTATATAGAACAGCGTGCGGAGCACAGCTATTTATATAAAACAGCGTGCGGAGCACGGCTATGTATATAAAACAGCGTGCAGAGCACAGCTATGTATATAGAACAGCGTGCGGAGCACAGCTATGTATATATAACAGCGTGCGGAGCACAGCTATGTATATAAAACAGCTATGTATATAAAACAGCTATGTATATAGAACAGCGTGCGGAGCACAGCTATGTATATAAAACAGCTATGTATATAGAACAGCGTGCGGAGCACAGCTATGTATATAGAACAGCGTGCGTGTAGTGTCTTGTATCATGTGCGGTTTACTGTATTGCGATTGTAAAGATGGCGCGACGTGTATCGCGATGTTGTGACGTGTATCGTACGATTGTGAAATGGACCAATCAGAGGAAGGCACGTATGACAGCAAGGTACAATCGGGGTCAGGCTATAGAGTAAAGTCAGTCTAGGTGTAGGTCTCGTTCCGTTAACTTATCCGTGTTTTAATATACGTGTGAGTCAAGCCACATCTCAGATTCGCTCGCCATCGCTCCGACACTACAGTGCGGAGCTCAGCTATGTATATAAAACAGCGTGCGTAGCACAGCGATGTATATAAACCCAGTGAACGGAACGGATGATAGCTGTATGTTCTTATCAGTAACAAATCAACATAACAACAAGTCTGAACTACACAAACCACCAATCAACAACAGAGATCAATGTTGTTGTTGTTGTTGTTGTTCCTCAAGTTGTCTGGCCGAGCAACTTCGAGCTCCTGAGGAAAGACACGGCACCGACCGGGTTGTTCCACAGGTCTCTGACTGTATTGATTTTGTGTTGGCGTCTGAGTTGGGTGTGTGCTGTGCAGTGTTGCATGATGTGTGTGATGATGTGTGGTGCTGAATTGCAATCTGGACAGGTGTTATCGATTGAGTCATTCAACCTTTTCTGATATGACAGAAGGGCAGGATGATGACCGCATCTCAACCTGGCCAGATGCACCTTGTATTCCCTAGTGAGTGTGTTTTCTGATTTGTGTATGTCCGGTGGGTGTCTTTGTAGGAGTGTAATGTGTTGTAGTGAGTGTATGGCTCTCCGTGCGATCTCTGTGTGTATGTGTTTCTTGATTGATGTGCGTGGGGGAGCTGGTGGAAGTGGTGTTGTTTTTATGTTTCTGTCTGTGTTGTCTTGTGTTGTGAGGTGATGTAGTGGATGTGCTGTGTTGGTGACTGCTGCTGCAAGTGTTTGTGTGCCTCTCATGTCTAGGTGGTGTGTCAGTTTGAGTATTTTGGTTTCGTGATGAAGGTGGTCTGCTGGTGTGGTAGCTGTGCATCCTGTGATTGTTCTGAGTGTGGTGTTTTGAAGTGTTTGAAGTGTGTTTGTGTGGCGTGTTGCGAGATTGCTAGCCCATGCGGGGCTAGCATATTCTATCACGGGTCGGATGTACTGTCTGTATATGGTGGTTGTGGTGTCTTTGTTGTGTCCGAAAGTTGTGTGTGAGAGTGCTTTCAGTGTGTTGAGGCGTGGAGTGATTTTAGTTTTAATGTTTGTGATGTGTTGTTTGAATGAGAGTTGTGTGTCGTATGTGACGCCTAGTATTTTTGGTGTGTGCGTGTGTGGGATGATCGTGTTGTTGATGGTGATTTGTGGTGTGTAGTTGTGTTCGGTTGTCCAGTTGGTGATGAGTGTGGCTGTGGATTTGGCAGGTGCAATGTTCAGTTGGTTTGTGCTGAACCATTGTTGTAGTGTGTTGATGTAAGGTTGTAGTGTGTGCACTGCTGTGTCGGCGTGTCTGTGTGTGCTTGTGATTGTTATGTCGTCTGCATATGATGATATCTGTATGGATGGAGTGTTGGGTGCTGGCATGTCATGTAGGTATAAGTTGAAAAGTGTTGGTGCTAAAACGGAGCCCTGAGGGACTCCGTTTGATATGTTGCGTGTGTGAGATGATTGTCCATTGTACCTCACATGGGCGCATCTGCCAGCGAGGTAGTTGGCCAACCATCTCTTAGTGTTATTGTGAAGTGTGGTGTTTAGTATTTTGTTTGTGAGATTGTGTCGTGGAACTCTGTCGAAGGCTTTGCTGATGTCGAGTGTTATGAGTAGTGTTCTATGTGGTGGTCTTGTTGTGTTTATGTTACCCATCATGGTCTGTGTGAGTTTTGTGAGCAGTGTGGTTGTAGAGTGCAGTGATCTGAAGCCGTGTTGTGATTGTGCTAGTCGGATTTGTGGTGTGATGAGTTTGAGTATGAGGCGTTCTGTGATTTTTGATGGTGTGCAGAGCAGTGTGATTGGACGATGTGAAGAAGGTAGCGTCGGATCTGTGCCTTGTTTGTGAAGAGTGATGATGATGCCCGTTTTACAGATGTGAGGTATTGTGTTGTGTGAGAAGCTGTAGTTGGATATGTTGGTGAGTGTCTGTATGCCTTGTGGTCCAAGATGTTTCAGATGGATGTTACTTATTCCATCTGGACCACAAGCTAATGATTGTTTGATGTTGTGTATGATGTGTCGTGTCTGCGCATGCGTGAAAGGTGTATATAGTGGATCTGTGCTGAATGTGTGTTTACGTCTGATGATTGTCCTGTCTTTTTGTGTAGGAGTGATGTGGCTGATGTGTGAGTAGTGGTTAATGAGTGTGTTTGCTTGTTGTTTATTTGATGGTACAGATGATGTGTCGGTCGTGATGGCTGCGTGTGTGCGTGTTATATTGCTGTTTGAGAGTGTGATGCTTTTCAGTGTGTTGTATAGTTTTGTGGTGTTTGATCTGTGATCTAGTGTTTTTATGTAGTTGTGCCAGTTCAGTGATTTTTGTTCATGTATCTTGGTGTTGATTGTGGTGTTGAGTGCGTGTATTTGTTCGGATGTATTGTGTGAGTGTGGTGTCGGAGAGTGTTTCAGTGTGTCGCGTTGTTTGATGAGTGTGTGTATTTCTTGTATAAAGTTTGGGTTGTGGTGTTTTCTGTGTCCTTTTGGGATGTGTTGTTTTTCTGCCTTGTGTATGATGCTGTTAAATGTTTGGACTGTTTTGTTTATGTCTGTGATGTCTATTGTGTTGAGTTGTGTAAATGCTAGTTCCGTGTCGTGTGTGAATTGTGACCAATTGGCTTTTGTGTAATTTGTGCAAGTGCGTCTGGGTGTGTTTGGTGCAGTTCTGATTTTGGTGGTGATGACGATTGGAAGGTGGTCTGAGCCAAGCTCTTTGACCACCTTCCAGGATCTTTGGCGTTGAAGTCGCCACCCAGTATTATGTTAGGTGTGTTTGTGAGGTTGCGTATATCTGGTGTGTAGTTGCGAGGTACTGTTGGTGAAGTTTGTGGTGGAATGTATACGTTGATGATATGTGAAATGTGATATGATATGTGATATGATATGAAATGTGATATGTGAAATGTTGATGATATGTGAAATGTGTGAGTGTGTGCCAGTGCGTATTTGTATCGATTGTTGTTCTGTTGTGGTGTCGTTTGGTGGTAGTAGTGCTTGTGTCTGTGTGCTGGTGTTTGTGTAGTTGATTGTTCTGTGTATGAGTGTGATGAGGCCACCGCCTCGACCGCTAGTGCGGTCTTGGCGGATGGTGGTTTAATTGTGAAAGGTGGGTGTTCTGTGGTGCTGTTGCAATTTTGTTTCCTGTATGAGTGCTATGTGAATGGAGTGTCGTGTTGTGAATGGAGTGTCGTGTCGTGTGTCGTGCTATGTGAATGGAGTGTCGTGTCGTGTTGTCGTGTCGCGGAGTGTCGTGTTGGAGTGTCGTGTCGTGTTGTCGTTGTTGTTGTTATTGGTTACTGCATATAGCACAGGTTAGGCTCAGATGCAGGGATCACTCAATGCAACGCTGTTGTCACACAAGCACCTAAGATAATTGTGGTACTTGTGTTGGTCCTAGGAATATTACAATTAATAAATGATAGTTAATGAAAATCATTACTCAAGTTACTGTTATATGTTTTCATATAGTTTAGTGTCTATGATGAACTTAAAAAGCAGTGGCACGAACTGAGGATTATACTGAAGGTTATCAAGAGATAAAGCGTTGTTGTGTGACGTGCCCGATATTAGAGCTTGTCGATGAAAGCTGTATTTTGAGCAATGCAGGATGATGTGCTCTACATTAGACGAGTGCGGCACCGGGAGCACTCATCCGGAGAAGATCCGCGGAAAATGTGACTGTGCGTGAGCCAGGTGTGGCCGATGCGTGATGAGAGCAGAGTGAAGAAATCGCTGACAAGAAGGATCAGTACACCCGCAACTGGTGTAGTCGCGAAGTTGCTGCGAATTTGGCGCTGCATTGTGAGGATGTTTCAAGTGATAATAAACAGTGAGCCGGTGAGAAAGAGCAGAAAGATAATCGTTGGGAGGAGGAGGAGGTGGTTGAGTAAGTAAAGGGAGATCAAGACCACTTTTGGCGGAAGCGTCGGCACGATCGTTTCCTAGAATTCCTGAGTGACTAGGTACCCATAAGAAAGAAATTCGTGAACTACGAGACAACTCCGATAAAAAACAAGCTGTTTTGATGGAAATAGCATTGCCTGGTAAGGAGAGTGTGTTAAGTGCTGTCAAAGAATCAGAAACAACGACCGCTTGCTGAAAGGAGCAAGCTTTAATTAATTCAAGTGCCTGAATAATAGCAAACTGTTCCGCGGTGTGGATTGTGGTGTGAGACGGATGACGATGAACGATCTCCGTGGACAAGGATGGGATCACAGCAGCACAAGCTGCATGAGGCGAGCACACGGAGCCGTCAGTGTAAATGAAAACATGGTTCGGTCGGCTGGCCTTGAATTCGCAGAAACTTTTATGTATTCCCGAAGGTAGAGGAGTGCTGCGATTGTGTACGAGACGTTGTATGGCAGGAGGAGAGTAGTCGGCTGGCAGACATGGCGATAAGGTTAGAGAGTGAGGATGAAAGTCTATTAGATTGCAGGCCCTTCTGTAAGCTGATCCTAATGTGTGGCCATAAATACGATTGAAGTAAACAGTGTTGTTGCGTTGAGATGATGCAGAGAAACTGAGGATTTCACAACAATGATGCTCAGGATCAGTAGCTACTTTCATGCCGTATTTGATTACGCTTCTCAGTCTGCGTATATATAGAGGAGAGACGCCTAGCTCGTAATGTAGTCTGCTGATAGGAGATGTGCGTAGAGCGCCCACAGCAATTCGAAGGCAGGAATTTTGAATTGTATCCAAATGTGAAAGTGAGGACGTTGACGCAAATACAAAAACGGTTGAGCAGTACTCTAAGATTGGTCGAATGAGTATATTGTACAATCTAATGAGGATTTTGCTATTTGTACCGTACGAAGGATGGGATAAACACTTGAGTATGCTGAGACGCTTTAACGCTCGAGTTTTTGCCGCGTTGATATATATTTACGCATTTGAACACAGCAGTAGAGAAGGCTGTGTTCGCGTGTAATTTTGCGGGGGCAAAGCCTCACGGCCCCGGCTGGCACACCGCAGGTCCGGCCGCCACACAGGTTATCGCAGTCACGGCCAGCACAGAAAACTATACGGCTGCGCGCACACGAAACCCGCCTTGCGGCAATTGGGCTATCACTTTAAGAAACGAACCCATCCGTTTCACCTCGCCAGGGAATCGAACCCTGGACCTCTCGTGCACAGAGCGTGCGTCTTAACCACTCGGCTACGAGGCGGACAAATGCCGCGTTGAGATGGTACCTGAAAGATAGTTGTGGATCTAGAGTAACCCCAAGGAATTTGGTATACTTCTGAAATGTGATAAGAATGCCCGATAAAAGAATAGGAGTAGACGGATTGGGTTGAATAGAGCAATGTTTTCGAAAGAGAGTTGCAGTGGTTTTGTTGGATGATATTTCAAAATCGAATAGGGAGCAATTCCGAGAAATATGATCAACAGCAGATTGAAGTCGGCTTATCATTGAGGAGACATCAGATCCTGGAAGCCATATCGCAATGTCATCCGCATAGACACAATGCTTGACTCCGTTGGGAAGGTTTTTGACAACTTGATCGATAACGATGTTGAACAAGATTGGAGATAGGACCCCGCCTTGTACAACACCATTATTTTGACCAAAGCTCCTGGATAATTCCGTGGTGCGAATTTGAAATGTCCTGTTTGAAAGATAGCCAGATATGGAATGAAAAAGGTGGCCGTGAAGTCCATAGTCTTTGAGGAGAGACACTGTATTATCTTTGGATACTTTATTGAAGGCTGATGATAAGTCGAGGAGAATAACCAGTGTAAACAATCCCTTTGAGAAGTTGATGCGTATGTGAGAGACCAGGAGGTTGACATTGTCAGCAGTACTTCGATTTTTCGTGTACGCGGTCTGTTCTGGTGAGATGAGGTGGTTTCTGTGTGAAAAAGCTGTGATGCGTGGCAGAATCGATCGTTCGTATAGCTTTGCGAAGCATGAGGTGAGACTAATTGGGCGGTACGAGGACGGTTCAGTTCGTGATTTACCTGGTTTGAGGATAGGGATGACTATGGAGTGTTGCCAGGATGGTGGATAGTGATCGTTGTTCCAAATACAATTGAAGCAGTTCAGTAATTTAGTCTTGTTTAAAATATTCATATTTTTGAAGAAGGCATAGTCAATTAGATCAGGACCGGTAGACTTAGAGCTGCAAGATGATAGACTTGTGTTGAGATCATTAAGACTAAAGGGATCATTACAGATGTGAGGGCAGTTAGAAGGAAGCGCCGGAGAGATAATACCAGGAAGAGTAGCAGGATGTTGTCCATGTGTGAGCTGTTTGGAGAGATCAGAGTAGTATGAACCTAGTACATGTAACACGACGTGTTGATTTGTGATAACGATGTTGTTCATGCTCGTGACATGAGGGGAAGTTGGAGAGTGATAGATTTTCCGGAAAGAACGCACGATACGCCAGAGTTTGCTTAAGGAAGCCTGATGAGAGAAAGAGGAGGTAATTTACTTACTTCATTCATTTACTTCTAAGACTGTTTAAGTCAATTAATCTTTCTTTTGTTTCAGGTTATATACTTGAATTTTTTTTCTGAATGTGATTGAGAATCAGGGTTCGCAGCCATAGTTGCTTTGCAATCTTCCTGCTGAATTCTCTCATCACATTCTTTTTCGTCACTTTTCAGTTCAGTTTGTATATTATTTAATTTAACTTTGTCTATAAATATAAGTGCTGTCCATGGATATATGTATTATTTTCTGCTTCATGTCTGTTGTGTTGATGTGGTGGGCTGAAAATTGTAGCCCCGCCCCGACGGCTAACGGCCGGTTTTCCCGTTTTCCGACAGCGCCCAGCTCTCTCCTCGCACTGAGGTGCCAACTAATTCTGTGTTGCTCTCATACTCTGTCTTTGTTGTCGCCCATTGGACATTTTGCCTTGCGATATGTGTTTAACAATGAGCTCTCAATAAAGTGTTCTCACATGTGTTTTCTAGAGTTTTTCTTGTTGTGTGTGTATTTGTGTGTATGTTTGCTTTGTATTGTGTGTTGTATGCTTGTTTTTTGTTGTGACATTTCGTATGCATGTGTTATGTGTTGTGTTTTTCTGCTCGCATGCGCCGTGCATTATGTGTTTATTTTTATGTTTGCTTTGCGTTGTGTGTGTGCCTTCTCACACCGTGGATTTGTCGTTTCTGCTGATGATGTGTGGCGATGTTGAAATGAATCCCGGTCCTGTTCGATCACAAAAACGATTTTCAAATATACTTTTCGCCAACATCAGAGGCTTGTATAAGAACATCAGAGATTTGACAGCAGCCAGTCGCTCCAAGGACATCGTTATCTGTGCCGAAACGCTTGTGTCCGATTATCGGGACCAATCTGAGCTCTTGATGCCACGTTTCAGTAAGTCCGCAACAACTACGCCACTCAGTGGCGATAGGTCGTTGGCCCGCCAACGGAGTGGCGTCAGTCGAGTTCCAGAGCTAGAGCGTGCCAGACCGCCATGCGAAAGGTGGCACCCACCATAAACACGCACACATTATACACATATGCTCAATTGTTTGTATGTCTTCCTATGTTTATACTACCTATGACACGCCTCGTGTTTTGTGCCTTCCAACGCTTTGAATAACAGTTTCATGCGGTGTTTCATATCGTTTTGTTCTATGTTGTACTGACGGCTATTTGCCAATAAACGTTGCCTGGAATATAAACAAAATCGGACAGACCACAGGTGCGTCAAACTGTCAACGACGATCTCAGCAGCGTCCTGAAGTGGTGTGAGAGGTGGAATATGATGCTGAACTCTTCGAAATCCAAATGTTTGTTGGTTTCTAGGTCACGTACCGTTCAGCCTTCACATGGAGCTATCCTCATAAATGAAGCCCAACTCAGCGTGTGTGATGAGCTCAAAATATTGGGAGTACATGTAGACTCAAAGCTGACGTTTGAGAGTCACATTCGGAAGCTAGTTTGTTCGGCATCGCGGAAACTGGGAATTATAAGAAAGGCATATCGGATGTTCGGTAGCAGCACAATATCAAGAAGTTGTTTTCGCTGTTTCATTTTGCCAATTCTGGAGTACTGCGCCCCCGTGTGGTCTTCTGCTGCGGATTGTCACCTCAATCTCATCAACAGAGTTGTTAGAACTTGCAAGTTCCTCTGTGGTGACTTGGTTCTTGGTGATCTTTGCCATCGTCGAAAGGTCAGCAGCGTGTGCATGCTGTACAAGATCAAGCACAAGGACCATCATCCGATGAGCAAGTCAATTCCTGATGATTTCGTGGCAACAAGAAGCACACGGTTTACATGCAGACAGCATTCGCAGTGCATGGCTCCAATTCATTGTCGTACCTAACAATTCCAACGTTGCTTTCTTCCGGCCACTGTGTCTACTTGGAACACGTTGAAGGAGGAGGCATTCTCGCAGAACAATTTGAAGAAATTCAAGGCCAAAGTAAATGAAATGCTACTGAAAGAGCGGAATTGACTGTTGAGTCTTAATTGTGTATTTATTCATATTTATTGTTATTTATTCATGCATATTGTTATTTATTTTTCTATTTATTTTTATTTATTCATATTTTACTCTCTATTTATTACTATTTATTATTGGTTGTTGTTATTTATTTAATTATACTCTTACTCAGTGTTGGCTGTTGTGTTTATTGAATCATATTTATTGTTGTTGCTGTTTATTGAATCATATCCATTGTTGTTGTTTATTGAATCATATTTATTGTTGTTGTTGTTTATTGAATCATATTTATTGTTGTTGTTGTTTATTAAATCATATTTATTGTTGTTGCTGTTTATTGAATCATATTTATTGTTGTTGTTGTTTATTGAATCATATTTATTGGTATTGTTGTTTATTGAATCATATATATTTGTGTTGTTGTTACTTATTGAATCATATTTATATTTATTGTTGGATGTTTCTTATTGAATCATATTTATTGTTCTTGATTGTTATTTATTACTTATTTATTAATATTCATTCTTATTCATTGATGGCTGTTATTTACTGAATCACATATTTATTGTTGATTGTTATTAATTATTGAGGAACGTGGGCGGAGTGACATTATGGATTGTTATCGGATGATGGTTTATTATTTATTGTTATTTATTTATTATTTTCTTTCAAACTCTCTTTCTAGACTTTTTTCTTTTCGAACTCTCTTTCTCTCTGAATCTTTTGGGCGCTTCCGGTACATGGGGCCACCTTTGTGTGGTAATAGTGCTTGTACTCTTCCCATGCTACTGGATTTGCCTGTAATTAATAATAATAATAATAATAAAGTAAGACGAGTCCAGCTGGCGCGTTTGGCAGCACGAATGATCTTGCGTGTCCTTGCTCTAGCAAGTTTGTAGTTGCTTAGTGCTTGTGATGTTCGATGAACGCGAAAGAAACGTAGCGCCCTGTCGCGCTGCAGCATTGCTTCTCTGCACTGCGGAGTCCACCACGGACAACTACGTATACGTCGCCTACCCGCCGTCGAAAGTGGAATACATTGTTTTGCAGCAGAGATAATTTGGTTGGTGAGAGAGGGTACAGCATTACGGAAATTTGGTAGATTTTGAACAACAGAGAGAATGTCGTTGTACTGATTCCAGTTGGCGCATTTCATGTTCCAGTGTTGTCGTTGTTGTGCTACCAAGCAGTGTGTGTGTGTAGAGTTGTAATGACAGGGCAGTGGTCGCTGAAGTAAAACGAGTCGAGACATCGCCAAGAAAGAAGAGGAGCTAAACTATATGAACATAGCGTGAGATCAATATGTGTTAGTGTGCCGTTATATTCGTGTATGTGTGTCGGTGATCCGTCATTTAGGATGTGCAGAAAGTGATTGTTTATGACAGTCGCAAACTCCCGACCTCTTCTATCAGAGGTTGGAGAACCCCAGAGCTGGTGTTTTGCATTCAAGTCACCGCTGATGATGAAAGGATGAGGAAAGTGTTCTATTAGTGAGTCGAAAAATGTTTGATCTACGGTTTGTTGTGGAGGAATATAAAGGCTGCATATGATTATAGTATGGTTTGAAATTGTGATTTGAACAGCTACTGCCTGATGTGCACCAGTGAGAGATATACTTTGATGGGGGATGGAAGAAGAAACGAGGATGGATGAGCCTCCCATCCGCCGAGAGTGGTCAGCGTAGTGATGATAGGAGGAATACGTATTTTTCAGAAAATTAAAGTTATCAGTTGGAATGAGATGAGTCTCTTGGAGGCAAATCGTATAAGGAAGAAAACTTGAGAGAATTTGCTGAATTTCATGCTTTTTGTTGATTAATCCCCTGCAATTCCATTGGAAAATTAGTGGTTCAAACATAGAAGAGATAGAATAGATAGATTTGGTCGAGATATTGCATGTTATCTGTTAGTGTGTATGTTGTCTGTTTTTGTTGTATCTCGTGATTTTCTGTGGTATTGTAGCTTTTTTGTTGGTGCTGGATGCATAGTCGTGATCGGTGGACATATTTTGTGAGTTGTCGGTGTGTGTGTTAGAGAGTTTGGTGGGCTGTGTTGTTTTTGTCTGTTGACAGGTGAGCGGCCGGGGCGAGGGTTCGATTCCCGGTCGTTCTTGGCGTCGTTTGCGGTGGTCTGCACATTAGAGTTGGTTTTCGCGGTGGTCTGCGTCGCGTACAGAGTTGTTGTTACTGACGGCGCGGAGTCTCCATGACGATCAACGTCAGGTTCGGTGGTAGGATTTTTTGTCGGAATAGGCTGGTTGGTGATGTGCTGGTCAATGGTCTCCACGAGGCTGGCAACAACTGTTGTCAACTGTGTGAGTGTGTCTGAGATGGTGTCAATTTTGGTTTGTAATTCTTGAACAGTGTCCTTTGATGGTGCATTGGTCGTCGTTTTCGCTGCATAAGATGTTTTGCCACACGCATGCACTTGATGATAGGCCTGTTTGGCTTCTTCGTATGTGGACTTGTTGGTGTATCTGATCTTTTCGATTTCCTTTTCCCTGATGTAGGTGGGACATGAGTTGGTCGCTGATGGACGTTTTTCATCACAGTTGACACAGTGCGGATCTTTCTCGCAGTGGTTACCGTGTGGTTTTCCGCCACAATTTGGGCATGTTGCTTCTTTGTCACAATTCTGGGTTTTGTGGCCGATTTTCCCACAATTGTTGCAACGTGGAGGACTTGGATACCACGGCACCACGCAGTATTTGACATAGTCCAATTTCAGTTCTTCCGGACATTTCAGCTTGTTGAACGTCAAGAATAATATATTTGTTCAGTCATTGTTTGTTTGTCTTGGACGGGTGACTGAGTCGATTCCATGTGGAGCCATCCATTCGGTGAGCTCCTCGAGTGAAATGTTTGAAAGTTCTGGTGCATAGATTGAGCCTCTGCACTGGTTCAACCCCCTGTGCAGCGTGAATGTTGCTGGTGTATCGTTCAGTTTGTCGCTGGATAGAAGTTTGTTTGTCTGTGCTTCGTTCTTAGTGCGCACCAGAATTTGTCCATTTCGTAGGATGGATACCTTTTCCGCTTTGGTATCTCCCAATATGTTTTTGAGCGCTACCTCTACCCATGGCCAACTTTTTTGTGCTGTTTTTGTATTTTTGGGTCAATTAAAACGAATTTACCCTCATCTTCCTGTTGCTCCAGAATGCTGGAGATATCCCTCCATTTCCTGGAACGCCCAGGCAAGGCTGCCTCGGAAAAACCCAGAACCCTAGGATATAGTTATTAGTTTCCCCCAGTTGTTAGTAATAGAGATCCCGGATAATTTTAAATGAGAAAGAAAAACAAAAAATCAGCGATTGAGCGGAAACCAGAGAAATACTTCCTTGCGTCACAAGTGAACAGAGATCAACCACGACGCTGTGACGGTAAAAACGGGGACATGGATAAAACGGGGGCATCGACGCATTTGATACAAACTCAGACGCATTTGAAGGGATTTGAAGGAACTTCACTGTATTGTGTAAGGATTTTGAAGGAAATTTGAGGTTTTTCACCCAACCTGGTGCATGTCTACTGTATGGCGCGGTGGCAGTAAAGTAACAAGTTGCTTGGTGAAAATGGGGACATCGACAAGTTTCTATTGTTATTTATTGAAGTTATACGGTTTGTTTTTGGTGCGGGCTAGTGTTGAGTTTATATTAGCTATCGGGAGTATTTTTCGTTTAATGTTCAAATCTGAAATCGACTTTTATCGTTTATATAAACGTGTAAATAGTGGATTGAACTTGTTGATGTAAACGTGTCTTTACAGGCTTGTGCATTCGCTAACCGACCTTGGGTGTAGAATTCGCTTGCATTGTGTGTGACTACATTGGTACGCCCGCTTGCGTATGACTATGTTTAATTTGTATATATGCTTGTGTCCATCCTGAAGTGGAGTGTGTGCGTGCTCAGTCGCGAATGTTGAATGAGTTGTTGTGCTGCTTGCTGTTGCTGAGTACAGATAATACATTGCCTCCATTATGACCACGCCTTTGACAGAACTGAACTAGTGAAGTGATGTTTAACAGAACTTAACTAGTGAAGTGATGTTTTTCTTGTTTGCTCGTATTTTTCCTCATTTTGTTTTTCTTCGAATATCATTCAAATAGGTGATACTTCCAGATGAAGCACGCTGTAATATACGCGTATCATTCGCAGATCGACGGATAGGCTGAGAGCTCCGACAGCCAACGGACCAATGACCAGCTGCGTGTGCCAGCGCTTGTGTATGTGTGCGTGTGTGAAGGGGGACCCGTGGACATGGACACCTGCATTACACTCAGCTATCCCAGTGGCTGAACAAAGTATGATTCAGTAAGACATGGTGAAACTATGAGTTTCAGGCGAGCTGGAAATAAGTCATGTATTGTCAGGAAACAGCCAACATTCAGGAGACGCTTCGATAATCAACCATGTCTTCTTCACAGACGTGTCTTCATTATAGACAAAACAGAGCGCATCAAGCATGTGATGCACCGCACACGTTCCACAAATGTAGGACTGATAATATAACATGAAAAGTAGATAACTAACCGAAACTGAAAATACGACAAAAGAATCAAAATGTTACTTGGATATCAGTATAACAAAGTTATAGTTATTGGCTGAACAGATCATGGTAACACGCGTGTGTGCAGTCAGAACATGTTTAGAAATAGCGTGTGTCCTGGTTGTGTAGCCGTGCTGTTTGGCCAACTCGCATTACATGTGACGCATTGAGCCGACGACCTGTGGTCGTGGGTATATATACCTGTGTTGTACTGACAATAGGGCGGGATACTGGAGACTGGGACTAGATACTAGATACTGAGAGAGTGGATAATGAATACTGGGGAGACTATGGAGAGTAGAGAGACTAGAGATTAAGTTTTAGGAGTAGCTTTAAGGTTGTAGAGCTGACTGGTTACTGTAAATACACAATTAAACTTCCACTGGATGACTATTACTTGTTATCGCGGAACACAACAACAAGAGGAACTCAGAAGACTTCACGATCAGACGAACGACGAAGACCAAGATCAACATCTCAACATATTGGTGTTGTTACAATCAGATCAACGTTTGCAACTATTTTCACGGTCATCTTTACTGATACATATCAATTTAAAACTGGAATGGTGGACATCGACCGAAGCGCCGTCGAGAACAACAACGCTACAAATACCTGTGTGAAACTGCTGACGAAACTTCCCATATAAACTAAATTGTTTTTGAACACAAGTAAATGTAAAAGGTGAAGCCGAACGAAACTGTTCCAGGATGTATTAAAGCTGATAAACAATGAAGAAACGAAGAACACCAAGCAACAACGCAGAAATATCAAACACAATGCACACACGCGCAACTCGCTCTCTAACACCACCACACACGACACACTCTGTCAGCTCACCGACGCAATCCCCATTCACACCATAAGACGACATTCGATACAGCCAACACCCGAACATACAAACAAGTGCAAGGACGCTCCGCCGCGCGCTGCAAACTCAGCGTCTCGTCAAAACTCAACGAACGCACGTGCATATGCAGCGTGCGCTCCTCTCACATGCATCACTCAAGATTCACAGACACACACATAACATAGATAGCTAACGCCAACAACTCACAACTCACATCCCCCCTTGATCTTCATAATCACTCAATCGATGAATCACCATCGTCATCCGCGTACACCTCGTAGTCGCCAAATCTCGACGGCATGCGCACCTGTCTTCTCGGCCTCCAACCATTCTCTCCAGGTGACGCTTCCTGTCCTCTTGAAGACGCCACTTCTCCATAGACCTCCATTGGGGGCTCCTCATCTTCGGCTTCCCCCTCCTGTGGTGGCCGGCGCTCGCTCTCCCCCGTCTCACGTGGTCTCACATCACTGACATGCCGGTTCATTCCATTCACCTCGACCACAAGGTCAGACACAACCCTGGAAACAACGCCTTCGTCGCTCACCGCGTCGCACCGCTCCCCCGGCCGCCGAACCCAAACGCGATCGCCCACTTTGAACTTGCTGGTGATAGTAGCTGTTTCACGCCGTGCAGGCTCCTCATCCGACATCCTCACGGCGTAGCGATACAACAGATCCACAGGCCGCCGATTTGCTCCGTTCGACTTCGTCGGCGACAAGTTGTACAGCATGACTGCCTCGAGAATAGAACACCGCTTTCGGGCCGCAATGGTTTTGACGGTCCTGTGACAACGCTCGACTATGCCACATCCTCCAGGTCGGTATGCACATCTGTAGCGTAGCGTTACGTGCCACTTCCTCATGGCCTCCAGGAAAACTTCACCTCGAAATGACGTATCATTGTCCAGAAGCAATTCGGTAGGTGGACCACGTTCACTGAACACCTCGTTGAAAACTTCAGTAACTTCTTGGCTGCTCCTGGAACGAAGCTTCTTCCACACGGTATAGCGTGAAGGTCCACAATCGATCAGGGAAAGATAGAGCGAAGAACCACAATGAGTAAAGTCAGCAGACAGTCTACTCCACACTTTGCTGACACTCAGCTCACCCTTCTTCCACTTCGACGGCGCTGGACATACCGAATTGCAGATGTCGCATGACCTCACGACCTCCGCCACCTGACGATTAGAAACGAACAATTTCTTCCGCCTGCAGAAATATCTGGTTCGATGTACACCAGGATGCCCAGTCGAATGGTGGATTTCCTTGACTGCAGCGAGGACATCACCCACAACTCCAACTGCACAGGTCGATTGTCCCACCCTCAGCCAGGATCCAGGGACACGGGTGAGAACATCGGCTTTGTTTTTTGAAGACTCCACCTTGTGTACACGAACCGTCAGACCGTATTCGGAAATGATCTCTCTCACCATTTCCAGCCGCCGCCTTATCAATAGTTCACCAGACGCAACAGTCTTCATTCGCTCTCTCGCAGACAGCAGACCATTCATCCACGAAAACACAGTGGCTGAGTCAGTGAATAGGTCGATGTTCCTCAACTTCAGACTCACCGCCAATCCCAGACCTTTCACCACTGAATCTAACTCGCTGATGTTGATGTGCTGGGAATCGTTCCTGAGCCAACATGCATCCTCCAAAGTCTCGCCATTGATGTCCACCACAACACCCAAGGCGATGCTGCTGGCGTCCACCCACACATTTGCCGAGTCGCCTTCAATTTGCCAGACACCTCGAACAGGGTCGCATTTTTCAACGCGTGACAGCAACGACATGACTATACCACGCAGACCGTCATCAGACACCGGATCGTCCCACCCTGTAGTGAATTTTGTCGCCAGTCGTTTGACAAAAGAGGCCGCCACCCGCAACCATCCAGCAACAGGGTAATGCGACACAAGTCTGCTGCATAAAGAAAACACAGTGCGTCGAGTCAGCACCTCAGGGCACTCTCCGATGTCGTTGTCCCTCTTCCACCGCAACACATTGCCATTCTTGTACACAAACAATCCCAACACACGCGCTCCCTGATTCAACTTCTCTATTTCTTTGCTTTCAAGTCCAAAACGTTCAAAATGACGCTTGACATACTCCGGTGACACGATGTCAGCATCCACAATCAAATCGTCAACATAAGATGAACATCCTTGATACACGCTTTCATCCTGACTGAGCACCTCATTCACCACAGTCTGCATGATCATGGGTGCTGCACTGAGACCGAAACCCAGCCTTGTTAGGCAGTACAGCTGACCTCCATACCTCACTGTCTGATAAGGCCAGAGAGAGGGGTCCACTTGAATCTGAAGATATGCCTTTTTCAGATCGATGATGAATAGGTTTTCACTTTTCCTCCTCCAGACTCTCAATTTCTCATGGCACACGTCCGCGTCCGCCGTGAAGTTGTCCACGTACTTGTTGAGCTCCCTGAAATCCAGGACGGGCCTGACCTTTCCTTTGTTTCGCTGCACGACGGCCATGAGTGGGAGCAGACAGCGCGGGTGACCATGCACGCTCTCATCATAAGGAACAAGCCACTTGTTCCTGACCCACAAATCCAGCTCACTCTCAAATGCCTCGAGAGCCCCCTCTGGCACACGATATTGCGGTGTTTTATTATGAAACGTTTGGGGCTCCTCTTCATTCACCCACCTCCACTTGCATTTCCACCTGCCCATGCTCCGGTCAAAATCAACTCTGTGACCCAGTTTACACACCTGAAGATCAGGTTCAGCTGCGCAGCACGACTGTGACGGTAGCACTCCAAACGACACTTTGCTGTCAGCATCGACACTCACTCCTCCTAGAGCAGATATCACGTTCATGCCGAGAATAGCGCTGAAGTTCATGGGCCTTTGTTCAGTCACCAACACTTCCACTGTGACCGAGCGACCTCCAATCGTCACACAACACTGCGCCACACCTGAACACACGAAACTTGCACCACCCAACACATTCACCATCATCCTCTCAGGTGTCCACGATTTACACACAGACCTGGCTACTATACACCTCGAACATCCCGTATCCACTAAAACATCACACATGTGCCCGTCAATCGACACGTTCGCAGTGGGCAGCGCCTCGTTGTTCATTGCGGAGAAAGTACCGGCGCCGATGAACCTTCTCCTTCGGAGTTTTCCGGACAGTATCTGGCGATGTGTCCCATCTTGGCACATCGAAAACACTTCATGCCGGACATTCTCTTTGGACAGGATCTACTCCAGTGACCCGTCTCTTTGCACACGAAACACCTCGTAGACGACACTGGAGCACGTCGAAGCACCGCCTGCTGTTCCGCCAATTTCGCCGCAAGACACGTCACATTATCCTTCGTCTGCAGAACCATCCGCGTTCTCACAACGATGTCATTGATGGTCAAGTTCTCCGAAGTAGCACTTGCCCGTATGCTCGCAGCAACATCCTCAGGGAGTCCACTGACAAATGCGCACTCGAGCAGCGAATCCGACACATTCCCGAACGCCTGGGCCAGCCTCCTCAGGTCTGCGACGAACACATCCGGTGATTCGCCGGGGAGCAATCGCCGATTTTTGAACTGCTCGTAGGCTGCGTGCTTGTTCAAGCCGAAAGCATCGTAGAGAGCTCTGCGAGTTTTCTCGGCTGATTTTCTCTTTTCATCAGGCAGCTGTGACCACACAAAAAAGGCTCCCTTCGACAGTCTCAGAGGAACAACACTCATGATGTCGACACTTTTCAAGCTGCACATCATCTCGGTCCTCGTCCACCACTCCACCACATCACTACTTCCATCAAACTCCGGTATTAACCGGGCGTCGAACGAAGCCGACTCCATTTCTTCAATTCACAAATTTGGCCGGTTAGCTTGTAAAAGGTGAAGCCGAACGAAACTGTTCCAGGATGTATTAAAGCTGATAAACAATGAAGAAACGAAGAACACCAAGCAACAACGCAGAAATATCAAACACAATGCACACACGCGCAACTCGCTCTCTAACACCACCACACACGACACACTCTGTCAGCTCACCGACGCAATCCCCATTCACACCATAAGACGACATTCGATACAGCCAACACCCGAACATACAAACAAGTGCAAGGACGCTCCGCCGCGCGCTGCAAACTCAGCGTCTCGTCAAAACTCAACGAACGCACGTGCATATGCAGCGTGCGCTCCTCTCACATGCATCACTCAAGATTCACAGACACACACATAACATACATAGCTAACGCCAACAACTCACAACTCACAGTAAACTACAAAAACCGTCATACAATGACCAAAACACAAACATTAACATTTATTTGGTATAGCACATATTAAAAACACCCGCGCATAAAACAGCAAGATGAGCCAAAAATATTCAAAGAGAAACACAAAACATGAACGAGCACAAGAGTAACTGACAAAAGGAAACATGACGTGGGAAACGCTTCCACACTTACAACACAAGTTACAGGATGTATTCACACACTAGTCCAACACGATACTGGCTATAACACACTGACAAGCAAGCACAACCACACAAGCACACTGCATGTACACATTCAAATGATATAACGTGCTTAGTGGTTGCTGACGCCGCCACAACGAATCTAAAGAGTGCCGAACGTAATGAGGAATAGGAAGTGGCTGATAGAACAGTACGAGGAAGCGAGTTATACAGTCGGGGAGCAAAGAAAGAAAAATACTTAGAAGACCAAGATGACTCGTTCAAGGCTCGAGGGCAGATAAGAGGACGAGGAGCAGCAGACACATTGAGGAGACCGGAAAAATAAGAGGATTGACTGGGGTCGTGAATAGGTTTAAAAATAATACAGCAAAGGCGAAAATGAATACGATAAATAATGGGGAGCCAACAAAACTTGAACAGAAATTGAGATGTATGACGACAAAAACGTATATGCTCAAGAATTTAATTTTTCAATGGCATACGAAGAAAAAATTAGGAAAAAAACAAATAAGAGCAAACAAGAAAAACATAACTTCACTAGTCAAGTCCAATCAACTGTTTACGTTTACATAAACGATAAAAGTTCATGCCAGCATGGAACATGAACGGATAAATATTCCCAATATCAAACATGCTCCAATAATAGAAACCAGCATGCCCCAAAAACAAGCCCTATAACTTCAATAAATAACAATAGAGATGATGATGTCCCCATTTTCACCAAGCAACCTGTTACTTTACTGCCACCGCGCCATACAGTAGACATGCACCAGGTTGGGTGGAAAACCTTAAATTTCCTTCAAAATCCTTACACAATGCAGTGAAATTCCTTCAAATCCCTCCAAATGCGTCAGAGTGTGTATCAAATGCGTCGATGTCCCCTTTTTATCCATGTCCCCGTTTTTACCTTGTTGTTGTTGCTGATTACTGCACATAGCACTAGTAAGGCTCAAGTGCAGAGGTTTGGGTAGTCTATTGACTACGTTTCGACTGAACATGTTCGGGGAATATTACTCTATGGGATCTCCATTACAGTATTAGCAGTATTTGTTTCGTCGTCTTGTTTTTGGTAGTAGGGCATACTCTTTCACAAGATGTGACACGTTGGGAATATTTGTATATTCGGTAGTGTGGATATAAGAGGCTAGAGTAGTTTCATCAGAGAACACGCTGTAAGGAATTTAAATAGGTTGGGGAGTGAGCTCGGTTCATATAGAATCAGGTGCATGTTCAACGAGTGGTCGTCACTGGAGCTATTTATCATTGGTAGATGTTGTCGTCGTTGTCTTCTGTACCTCGCACAGTGCAGTAGAATGTGCTCGACAGTGAGGTCACTTCCACATCGGGGGCAAGTAGGACGGGGTTCACGGTCCAGTAGAAAATCGTGTGTAAGCCTAGTGTGTCCCAACCGTAACCTGGTTAAGATCACATCCAGACGACGGCGGGTTAAATTTGTGCATTTTGGAAGAGGGCGAGGCCCAGAGAGTTGGTATGTAGCCGGTTGAGAGTCAGAACAGTGAAAAGAGTGGATATGTATGTTAATGTCAGCGGTTAGGTCAGTGGCTGAAAGGGGTGGATATATAATGGTCCCTAACGTAAGAGCCTCCTTTGCTGCTATATCTGCTTGTTCGTTACCGAAAATTCTGGAATGGCTGGGGACCCAGAGAAATTTGACTGTGTAGTTAAAGTTTATTAATTGTTTATACATATGTACAGATTGGAGGGATAGACTATTAGAAGGGTGCAAAAGAGACTGAAGAGCTGATTTGGAGTCTGACACAATACAGAATTTGGCAATTTGGAGGCGTTCCGCTAAGTGTAATGATTGAGAGATGGCGTATTGTTCAGCGATGAGGATGGAACATTCGCTGGGAAGCCGGAATGTAAGTTTTTCTGAAAGATTTGGAATACTAACTGCACTGCCCGTTCCCGTTAAGTTTTTGGACCCGTCTGTATAAATAAATAAAAGATCGCTGTTTTTTGCCTGAAATTCAAGGAATTGTTGTCTGACGACAGGAACGATTTGATTAGATTTCGGGGGTAGACCGAGATCTAATATTTCGATTTGGTGTTGGTGGCAGTGAATGTCGGGAGGGCGGGCAGGGAGGGATGGGATCGGAAATTTTATTGTTCGACATGCTCGGCGAAATGACATGGCTGGAGTGAGGCCGCATAAGCTGTTTACAGATTGAGTAGGAAGGTTATCTAACGATTCCAGAGTGTGAAGATGTTGATGAGAAGGGTGTTGATGATCTTCTGATATCTTCAGACCGTATTTGATGGTTTGCTTAAGACGACGTGTTTGAAGTGGAATAATTTGGAATTCTTTATACAGCTTAGCTATGGAGGATGTGCGGTGTGCCCCGTATGCTATTCTTATGCAAGTGTTTTGTACCGTGTCGAAGTGTGATAAGAGCTGAGACGAAGTGAAACATAGGATGGGAGAACAATATTCCAGGATGGGACGGATGAGGGTATAGTAAATTTTCATGAGAATCGGTCGGTCTGATCCGTAATTTGGGTGAGATAGGCACTTTAATACACTAATTCTTTGCTGAGCTCGGGTTTTCGTGTTTAGTATGTGTTGGCGCATGGTAAGACGAGAGTCAAGGGTGATACCAAGGTGTTTGATGGTCTTCGAGTAAGGGATAGGGGTATTGTATATTTGAAGATGGGTTGTTGGTCGAGGGCATATATGTTTATGGAATAGCATTGCTGATGTCTTGGCCGTGGATATGGTGAATCCGAAAAGAGAGAATTGACTTTGGATTTGGATAAGGGTCAATTGAATTTTTTCCAGAAGGTCATTTAAGTTTTTTCCTGAGGTCCAGATGGCTATATCATCGGCATAAGTTGTATGTTTTACACTGCTGGGTAGTTGATTAGTAAGTTGTTCCATAGCGATGTTAAAAAGAGTGGGTGAGAGTACTCCTCGCTGCACTACGCCGTTGCTTTGAATGAATGTGTTCGATAGAGAGGAAGTTCGAACCTGAAAAGTTCTATCAGATAGGTACCCGTGAATGAAGTGGAGGAGGTGACCCCGCAGACCATGAGACTTCAGAAGAGAGATGAGGGAAAATTTTGACACCTGATTGAAAGCTGATGTTAAATCGATGAAGACAGCCACAGTGATTTGATTTTTTGAGTATCCATGACGTATGTCAGATGTAAGTAGGTGAATGCTGTCCATTGTTCCTCTGCGTTTTCTGAATGCTGTTTGTCTGTTTGTGATGATTTGTTTTGCGTGGATAAAGCAATTTAGTCTGGAAAGAATCATGCGTTCAAAAATCTTGCAGAAGCACGAGGTCAGTTGGATGGGCCTGTATGATGATAGTTCAGTGGGTGGTTTGCGTGCTTTGAGTATGGGCAGGATATGAGAGTGCCTCCAGGTGGAAGGGAATTGGTCGTTTTCCCATATCAGATTTAGTGCGTGTAGTATTTTGGAGCGGTGTTCTGTTGACATATGTGAGAAAAAGCGTAGTGTAGGGAGTCTGGGTCTGGGGCGGTGGATTTTGAGTGAGATATAGCATTATCAAGTTCGTATAAATTAATAATGTTATTATACGAGGGAAATTCTTTTGTTGTGGGTGTCGGAGTACTTTGGGACGAAGTGTGGGTAATTTGCTGTAGATTCGCTAAGTGCAGAATAGTAGTTACCCAGTTGATTCAGAACTATCATTTGGTTAGTGATCACGACATTGTTCATTTTCATAACAGGGAGTGAGAAAGATTTTTGGTTGACATTTTGGAAAGAACGAACGAGATGCCATACTTTGGAAAGGGGGGTACGGTAGTTCAAGGCTCCCGTTAGATTTGTCCAGCTTTCCCGCTTGGCAGAGCGTATGATTCTGCGGCAAAGAGCCTTGGCACGTTTGTATTCGTCTAGAGCATGAGAGGTGCGATCTTGGCGGAAAAAACGCAGGGCTCTTTTCCGAGCAGTTATTGCTTCTTTACACTCTTCCTTCCACCAAGGACAGTTTCGGCGAAGAGTCGATCCTTGGGGAATGGAAGGAACCGTTTTTTGTGCAGCGTCTAGAATGGCCTCTGAAATTTCTGGAATGATGGATTGAAAATTCAAGGGGATGTCATCAAGGAATAATATTTCGTTGAAAGTGTTCCAGTTTCCTTGCGTGATTTTCCATCGTGTAAAGTTTTTGGTGATACTGCTAATTTTAGAATAGGTAATCGCTATAGGTATATGATCACTGCCGTGAAAGTCATCCATACACCTCCAAGAGAGGAATGGTGCCAGAGATGGTGTACAAAAAGAAACATCGATGTGGGTACTGCGACCTGAGTATTCGTTAAGATGTGTAGAGGTGCCATCATTCAGGATATGTAGGTTATGATTTTGGATTACTTTTTCTATTATCTTCCCTTTGGCGTCCGCCTGGGGAGATCCCCAGAGGGGATGTTTAGCATTAAGGTCTCCACAGATAATTATTGGGAGGGTGAACTGTGATATGAAATTTTCAAGTTGTGTCACGTCGAAAGTCTGACTGGGAGGGATATAGATGCTACAGAGGGTCAGTGTTTTTTGATGGAGTGTTAGTGTACATGCAACTGCCTGAAAAGTGTCTGAAATTTTGACTGGATGGTGGGGAATTTGACGTGAAATCAGGATGCTCGTGCCCCCTTGTCGTCTGTTGGAATCTGAGTACTGGTGATATGGTTGATAATAAGAATTTAAGAAAGAATTTTGATCAGTAGATAACAGGAAGGTCTCTTGAAGGCAAACTACCAAAGGTTGTGTGTTTGGTAAAATTTGTCGTAGTTCGTGCCATTTGTGCTTCAATCCTCGGCAGTTCCATTGAAGGATAAAATTGAGTCCATGTTCAGATGGGTTCATTTTATTATTTGATTAATGATTAGTTGAACTTGGTATTTTATGTATTTTTATATTTTAAATTATTTTTATCTTTTTGTTCTTCTCTTTCGATTCGAAGGAGTTTTGGGACTCATACTTTTTTCACTTGTCGCTGAGTAATTGTGATCATTAGTTGGTGAATGAGCAGGTGAGGTTGCAGTTTGATCTTCGGTGTTGTTCTGGTATGTCGATGAGGTGGGTTGGTCATTGTCAGCATATGTTACAGAGATGATGTCGTCACTGTTTGCGATGGAGATATTGTCAGAGTCGTTGATCTTGTTTAAGTCGGTGGTTTTGTTGTTGTTGCATTTGTTGGACTGCTTTATGACAGACACTAGTGATTCGACGACAGATGTTAGCTGGGAGATAGCGTCGGACATGGTTTCGAATTTTTCCCCTAGTTTATTCATTTTTTCTTCCATTTTGGTGTGTATGGTCTGAATTTCAGCATTTGGTGGTGGAGATTGTTGCACAATTGTTGCTGTCCTTTTCTCTTCGACAATTGCCTTTGCTTTCCCATAAGTAATCTTCTCCTGGTAGGCCAGTTTGATGATGGCTGCCTCCTTGATGTACATGTGACAGTCTCTTGACGTTGAGTTGTGACTTTGCTTGCAATTTGTGCACTTGGGAGCACATGTACCATCGTGTGGGATGGAACCACATGTGGCACAGACTTCGGTTTTGGAGCAAAATTTTGGGCGGTGTCCGAGTTCTCCGCACCGCCCACACACTGATGGTGTCGGGAACCACGGACGGACCTCATATCGAACATATTCGAACCTGATCTCCGTGGGACATTTCAGTTTTGCAAAGGTCAGAAATAGAATAGGAGAATGCGGTTTGTTGATTTGTCTGGAGACTTGGGTGACACCCAAGGGTGACATCCAGTCTTTCAGTTCTTCCGTGGATATTTCAGTCAGGTCAGGAGCGTAGATCGACACTTTTGTGGAGTTGAGCCGTTCGTGGAGCGTGAAAGACGCCGCGCAGTCGCCCATTTTGGAGCTCGCAATTAGGTCAGCTGTCTGCTTTTGGTTTTGTGTTTGGACCAGTAGGCTGCCGTCTCTAAGCATTGAGGCATAGGAGGCATTTCCGTGTATTATTTGGCGGAGGCATGTTTCTACCCAGGGCCATCCTTTACGTTGAATTTGGGGGCCCTCGAGAAGTTTGATGCTTACGAACGCACCATCGTCTTCCTCACCAAAACCGAGACAGGAAGGATCCAGTCTCGTCCCCCTCTCCATGCTTCAGGAAGGGGACCAGGAATGAAAATATAACTTGTCTCGCCTAACTAGGATGGTCAGTATATGGGTGAAGAGGACTTAGAAAATAAAGATATATAAACGGAAAGGCGAGTGAGACGAATGTGAATTACCAGTTGAGGATGGGACAACGAAACAAATACGCAGGTTCAGAAATCAAACATTGAAACTTTACCGATAAGCCAGGAATATGCCGATAAGCACACGTTAACACAAGTCAGTGATCAATTATCAAATATCTGAAATCCAGCAGTTGAGCCATAAACTAGCACCACGCCGAAACCGTCCGACAACACCCAAAACCACGGAACAGCGCAACCAAGGATCGTAGGACCTCGTAAATTTTAACGGCGCGCAAGCAACACCTTTCCAAGAAACAACCAAAAACAAAACCCCCGTTTTTACCGTCACAACGCCCTTTAGCATAAATGAAGCAAATGCGCAACCATTGTATAATAATCAATCGTTATCGAAATCGAAGACGATCTGAATCGTTATCTAAATCGAAATCGTTTTGTTGTTTGTATCTAAATGTGGAAGGAAAGTGTTGTATGTAAATGTGGAAGGAAGAAGTCAAGGAAAGATCCAGCTTGAGAATATATAGCGATTGGAGAGAGGAACTCGGAGGACAAGAAAAGGTATATGACAATAGACCAGCATCTATTCTGCTACTGAAGTGCCGCACAAATAACTTGAATCTGAACGACAGAAAGAGATTAAAAGGAGAGAGCATGGAATGTGAATGTTGCGGATACGACGTGGAAAACCTCGAGCATTTCATACTATGGTGCCCAGCATATCAGGAAGAGCGAGTAAAACACCCATTACTAGTACAACCATACAAAGGAGAAGACCACGAAGTAATCGGAGAAGTATTATTCTGCAAGGACTACATCCAGGACACGAAGGAAACACTAGCGAGATTCTGGTCGATAAGGAAAAGGATGAGATGAGTGGACCGATGCAGTAGGGGTAAGAATATAGCAATATGGTTGAAACCGTTCCAGCTATTATTCTGAGCTGGTACATTTTTAACTTCTATAGAAGTGTTGCATTTTTAGTTACTATATTAATGTATGGATGTGTGGTTTTGATATATTATCTTGTCATATTGTTGTAGTTGAAGGTTTTCGTTATGTGCATGTGTGTGCGCATGTGTGTATGTGTGTGTGTGTGTGCTTGCATTTGCTGGCGTAGTGCTCCGCATCGTGTATGTACGTATGTGTGCGGGTGTATGTTTGCACAATGCACTCGTTGCAAGGTGCTGACGAGGTATCAGGTGGCAGCGATGCGTTTTGTTTATCGAGTGTCGTGTTGATGGGAGACAGTGCGGTGTTGAATCTCCTCGTGAAGAGAGAAGTGTGTGCGAGTGCGGTGGAGATATCGTTGTGATACGCATATTGTATTTTAACTGTGTAGTTTGTGTTGCTGGCTCAGTGGAGTCCGTGTTTACATTGTGCATTTGTGTTCACCATTACTTCAATATATTCAACCACAAGCTAGCCGGCCAATATCGGATGATGGCAGTGTCGGGCAGTGACTACACAATGAGACCGTTCACAGGAGAAGGAGATGTGGCTGCGTGGCTCAAGAAAGCAAAGCTAGTGGCGAAGCTGAAAAAGGTGACGGATCTTGCCAGCTTCATTCCTCTCTACTTAGAAGGTGATGGTCTTGCTCTGTTTCTGCAATTGAACGACGAAGACCAGGAAAATGCTGACAGAATCCAGTACGCGCTGCAAACGGCGTTTGCAGACGATCCGTTTATTGCATTTCAAAAGCTGTGTGACAAGAAATGGGAAGGAGAATCAGTTGATGTCTTTGCCACTGACATTAGAAAGCTTGCTTGTTTGGCTAATTTTGGTGGTGAAGCATTGGAGAACATCTGTAGATTGACGTTTGTGAATGGGTTTCCCAGTCATGTCAGAGCGAACCTGCAAAGAATGCAGCATGCTTTCTCAATGGAAATGTCTGCGCTGATTAACCACGCGCGTGTGCTCACACGGAATGATGAACAAGTCGCGGCTGCGGCTGCACCACAGAGCGTATGCAAATCAAATGCAAAACCAGTCGACACTCAGCAAATTCAGCAGTTCAGAGGCAGTTGTTTCTTGTGTGATGGACCTCATATGGCTCGAATGTGTCCAAAAAGACAAGCAATTACGTGCTACAATTGCGGGAAAAAGGGACACATTTCGCGACAGTGTCGTCAGGGAAACGGTTCAGGAGTAGCTGGTGCGCCAGCAGCTACTCCAAGCAATCAGTGAAGGCGCTCATCCAACAGCCAATCGTCGAGGCAAAACTCTCAGGTGAGACGATTCACGCACTAGTCGATACTGGTTGTTCTGGGGCTATTGTTCGGTCACACCTTGTTAATTGCATCGCAGGCAGTAGTTATTTAACGGCTTTTGACGGACGAAGGGTAGAGTGTCGTGGCACGGTTGTGATTGATATCGAGATATCTGGAAAATGTCTAAGAGTGTGTGCTATGGTCGTTGATAATATTGTGAATGATGTCGACCTTGTGATTGGGATGGAGGTAATCGAGAAGATTGGTGGTGTTTTTGTGTGTGGCTCTCAAGTCAAATTTGGCTCAAATGACAATGTTGCAAGCGCTGCGGTTTCCAAAATTGATGAAGTGCAATGCTGTGCTAAACGGAGACTGGAGATCACTGATCCGGACTTCACCGCTGTGTTCGATGGTGACAAATGGGAAGTGGAATGGGTGGTGAAAGCAGGTGAACCATTCTTGTCAAAAGCAGTGGGTTGTTACAACAAGACAGTGACTGAAGATATCCGTGGTGAATTTGACACCGAGGTGCAGCGGTGGATTAAGGAAGGAATTATCGTTCCATGGACTGATTCAGACTGCACGGGCGTACTGCCACTCATGGCAGTGGTACAGCCCACTAAAAACAAAGTGCGACCAGTGCTGGACTTTCGAGAGTTAAATGCATTTGTCAGTAGCCACACGGGTGACGAGTTTATAGATGTGTGCGGAGAGAAGCTGAGGAAGTGGAGGCGCATCGTTGGACCAGCTTCACTCGTTGATTTGAAGTCCGCGTATTTGCAGGTGCATATCGCCCCGAATTTATGGATATACCAGCTGGTGAAATATAATGACCATGTCTTCTGCTTGACTAGACTGGGTTTTGGACTGTGCTCCGCACCGAGAATTATGACTCGAATAGTACGCACCGTTCTGAGTCAGTCGGAAATCATCAACAAGAGCACGGATTCATACATCGATGACATTATCGTATGCGAATCGGCTGTGTCCGGCAGGGAAGTCGTCGACCATTTAAACAAATATGGCCTGCAAGCGAAAGATCCGGTGTCTATAGAGGGAAGTGCTGTGTTGGGTCTCAGATTGAGTAAAGACAATCGTGGTCGTGTTGTGTTTCGCAGGGGCAATGCAATTCCATCCGTCTCAGACAACATGACGAAGCGTGATATATTCTCGTTGTGTGGAAAAATGATCGGGCATTACCCAGTTTCTAGGTGGCTAAGGATTGCCAGTAGCTACATAAAGCGTCATACCGATAGAATACAATGGGACAGTGCAGTTAGCGATTTTGTTATGCAGATGGTGGCTGATATGGTCCAAAGAGTGAGATCTGATGATCCGGTTGGTGGAAAATGGCATGTTTCTGTCACTGACAGAGGTGTCGTGTGGTGCGATGCGAGCAGCATTGCAATGGGTGCAGCAGTGGAGATCGAGGGTCACATCGTTGAAGATGCTGCTTGGCAAAGGAAAATTGATGATGTACATCATATCAATGTCGCGGAACTTGATGCAGTACTGAAAGGTATGAACATGGCGGTGAAATGGCAATTGAAGGATATTGATATTCGCACAGACTCTGCAACAGTAGCCGGCTGGGTAAGCACAGTGATCGACAGGGAAAGAAGAGTGAAGACAAAGGGTGCAGCGGAAGTCTTGATCAAGAGAAGATTGGGAATTTTGAGCGATCTCATTGCAGAACTTGGTTTGAAAATATCCGTCACGAGTGTTCCGACCACGCAGAATAAAGCTGATGAACTGACTCGCGTGAAAAAGGGATGGTTAGTCAAAGCTGGAAATGCCGTCAAAAGCGGCTGTGAACATTACAAAGAAGACAGTCATATATGTGCAATGACTGCAGATGAAATTCGGCAGATGCATGGCATGCATCACATGGGCGTAGACAGGACTCTTTTCTTAGCCCGACAAGCGGACCCTAGTGTGTCACGCGACGCTGTGCGGCGAGTGGTGAGAGCCTGTGAGCGGTGCCAATCCATTGATCCCGCTCCTTCACGTCATGCTGCAGGACATCTTAGTGTGAACGACGTGTGGTATATATATATATATATATATATATATATATATATGTAAACACACAACAGTGCCTTATGTTGGCACTCGAATAACCACTCTATACACATACATATGTACCTTAAATTACATTCATAAATGCACATAATCACCCTAAACTGGCACACAACACAGTACACACTATATATATACACATTTATATATATATATATATATATATATATATATATATATATATATATATATATAAATGTTATATATATGGTTATTCGAGTGCCAACATAAGGCACTGTTGTGTGTTTACAGATAGAATACAAATAGCATCAGAGAGTGCCGTTGTAAAGGCCAAACTCTCGTCTCTTATCTGATCTGATCTGGTCGAATGTTCTCCTGTTTGTCGAGTTCAGAGTTTTTTTATTTATTCATTTCCAACTGGGCCGCAACGGTTTGTTTGTCAGCTCCTGAATTGAAGATAAAAAAGAACCTACTAGTACACAAACAACGCAAAAACTACATCAGATCTATACATATATAAACTATTGTTGGTAGCCATAGCTACCAGCTATGCCATAGCTACCAGCAACAAGGCGTGAGTAGGAGTGACTTGAAATAGCGCAAGCAATTCACGTCCTATTTTACCGCGATTTAACTACTTCGTATGTGCTAGCCGGCGGTTTTTGACTATTTTCTCAATAGATGTACTGTATTACATTGTAAAGTGTCTCCCGTTGCGCTCAGATTAACCCTATAACGCCGTTATTTTGATCGGTTTTCACAAACGATTCACTGTTTTTTTGTTCATCTCGATGTCGTTGCATTTATTGTCACGAAACAAAATCACCGCCCTTCCGCTATGATCGGCGCATCGTATAGGAGTCGTAACAGTTGGCAGTTACTGCTACTTTGGAAATTATCAGCACAGTAAGCCAATGTTTATTCGTTTGCTTCTTCGGTTCCTTTGTTGTGTGTGATCCTGGTCGCCGGTCCTACGACTACTATGCGTATCTCCGAAACTTGTTACGTCTGTGCCGGCTCCAATGGGGATCCTAGCAAGTGGATCGGCTGCAATTTGTGCAGCGCCTGGTGCCACTTGAGATGTGCCCACTTGTCTGGAGTCAAGCTAGATGCTATTAATCATGTGAACTGGATTCACTCGTTCACCGGGTGCGGCTGCGCGTGCTGCTGAACGCGTTCGAGCAGCTGTGCCGGGAATTGATGCGCACGTGCCACAGCGGTCATACATTCAGCCAAAGGTGACGGTGGCGAATATACCTCTGGACGCATCAATTGATACGTTCATCGATGGTGTGCGGCTGAAGAATCCCGCGCTTGCCGATGTCCCGGCTGCTGAATTGAGGGTGATGTTCTTCACCACTCCCCGCCATGAACGCATGCACGCTGTTCTCGCCGTGTCTCCGGCTGCAAGGGCCATCATTCGTAGCAGTGGCGACCGTCTGTTTGTTGGCCTGTGCGCCTGCGCTGTTTATGACCGTTATTGGGTCGCGCGGTGCTACAAATGCGCTGGTTTGGGTCACAAAGCGGCCCAGTGCACCCGTTCCGCGTCGTGCGGCCGCTGCGCCGGCCCCCACCTGTCATCTGCTTGCGACCAGTCGGCCCCGCTCAAATGTGTAAATTGCTCTCGTGCTGGCCGTGATCACCTCCACTCATCTTTCTCATCTGATTGTCCTTATTTTGTCGCCGTCCGAAATAGTATTCGTTCCCGCACTGCCACTTCCTCTTTCACTTGTCCCACTAGCTCTCGTCAAACTTCTGCCTGACTTCCTGTCAACCCTCGTGTCTCCGTCTCGCGCTCATCACTCCCGTTTGGCCTTTTGAATATCCGCTCTTGTCGTTATAAGTTTGATGTCGTCTCCTATCTTTGTTCTTTTTATCATTTATCTTTCTTGTGTTTGATTGAAACTTGGCTTTTCGATACTGACGTTGCGACTTTTTCTGCTCAGCTCCCTCCGTCCTACAAATTTCTCCACTCTTCCCGCTCACTTTCTAGCAAGTCCTGTGGTGGTGGCATTGGCATCGTCTATCACAAGTCCCTCTCCTTTTCTTTAATTGATTCCTTTACTTCCGTTTTTAATTCGTTTGAATGTCTACCTATCTGTTTATCTGTTCCGTCTCATCCTAAGGTCTGTATTTTGATTGTTTATCGTCACAACCACCCTGGTACTGCATCTGTTTTCGCTACTGAGTTCTCTGATGTTCTAGATTCCATTATTTCTTTATTCTCGAATCGCTTTATCGTTCTTGGTGATTTTAATTTTTGGGTTGATGCTCCTCGTTTGTCGCCTTATGCCTGTAACTTTCTCTCACTCATTGAATCATTTGGTCTTGTTTCTCTTGTTTCTTCCCCTACTCATCAGTCTGGTCATACTCTTGATCTCGTTTTGTTTCCTGTCCCTGTCTTTCCCTCTGACATCCCGATACCCGAAGTTCGTGTTCATCCTCCAGATTCTTCAATCTCTGATCATAGTTTCCTCCTCTCTGAACTCTATCTCTCGCCTAATCCTTCTTCCCCATCTGCGTCTATCTCATTTCGCTCCTTTCGCAATTTCGACCCTATTCAGTTTTCTGCTCTTCTTGTATCTCATCTGCCGATCCAACTGCTACACTCCGTTCCTGTGTCTGATGTCTATCCCCTTTTTTCCGGTACTCTTTCTGTAATTAATGACGCTTTGTTTCCTCTCATGTCTCGCTCAAGTAAATCCTCCTCCTCATCTCCTTGGTCTTCTCCTGGTCTGTCTGCTCTTAAACGTGATCAGCGTCGTCTGGAGCGGCGCTGGAGACATTCTCCCTCTTCTATTTCATGGTCCTCGTATTCTGCTGCTAGTTCGTCTTATATCTCTGCTCTGGCTCTGGCCAAAAAATCCTATTATACTAGACGTTTATCCTCCCTTTCTCGCTCTCCTAAAATGCTTTGGTGCACTCTGAACTCTCTCCGCGGTTCTAATTTATCTACTTCCTGTCTGATATCGGCTGAGGAATTCGCTACTTTCTTCTTGAATAAGCTTCACACCGCCTTCTCAAGTCTTCCGGTCTGTTCTTTACCTGTCACTTATTCTCTTCCCTGTGGTGAATTCTCCTCGTTTTCCCAACTCGTTCTTACTGATGTTTGTAAGCTCATTTCCTCTTCTAAAAAATCATCTTCCCCTGCTGATCCTTTGAATTTCCGTGCTATCTCTGACTCCATACTTCTTCTTGCTCCTTATTTCCTACATGTCATCAATTCCTCTTTTCTTCATGGTTCATTTCTTACCGATAAGCACGCTATCATTCGTCCCTTACTAAAGAAACCTTCACTTGATCCATCCGTCATGAAAAACTATCGTCCTGTGTCTCTCCTCAGTTTTCCGTCTAAACTTCTTGAGTCTGCTATCTACTCTCAACTGTCTCCTTTTCTAAATCAATCACTTTGCTCCGCTCAGTCTGGATTTCGGCCTTCTCATTCTACTGAGTCTGTGTCTTTCTAACCTTGATCACATTTTCTCTCACTTTGCTTTGGGTCTCTCTGTCCTTCTTGTACTATTAGACATGTCCTCTGCTTTTGATCTCGTTGACCACTCTATTCTCATTGACGATCTTTCTTCTCTTGGTATTTCTTCATCCGCTCTTTCTCTCCTCAAATCTTATCTCACCAATCGAACCTATTCTGTGAATGTCAATTTTTCTCTCTCTTCTGTGTTTCCTCTGTGTTCTGGTGTCCCTCAAGGTTCTGTGCTTGGTCCTTTACTTTTCAACATCTACATGACTCCACTATGCCCTATTCTTGAACGTCACTCTCTCACCTTTCACATATATGCCGACGATATTCAGTTTTCATCCCTCTTCCTCTTCGCACTCCTTCTTTCATTGCTGATGTTCTTTCTGATGTTTCTTCTTGGTCTGCTTCTAGACGTCTGCTTCTGAATCAATCTAAATCTGAGTTTATTGTTTTCCATCCTCCTCGCATTTCTCCACCTCTTCTTCCTTGGCCTGTCTCCCAGTCAGTGCGTAGTCTTGGTGTGATCTTTGATTCTAATGTTTCGTTCTCCTATCGAATCACCTCTGTTTCTCGTACGTGTCGCCTTATTCTGAGATCTTTATATCCTATTCGCCCGTTTCTTGATCGCCCTTCTGCTATTAAACTTGTTATTTCTCTAATATTTTCCCGTATTGATTATTGTTGTTCACTCTATTTCCACGTTCCCCGTTATTCCCTCCGCATTCTTCAGCGTGTTATCAACTCTTCTTGTCGTTTTGTCCTGTCTCCTACTCCTTGTCGCCATACTTCTGAATTTTTGTTTCAATTTCGTTGGCTTCCTATCATTCCCCGCATTCATTTTCGCCTGTGTTGTGTTATTTTTAAACTCATTCATGACCCTTCTCAGCCTTCCTATCTTTCTCACCTTTTGTCTGAATCTGTTGTTCCTTCTCGACACTCACGCCCACTTGTATGTTTTAGAGCTTTAAATGAGTCCACTTGGTCTTCTAAATCGTTTTCATTTTTTGCTCCGCGTCTGTTTAATTATCTTCCCTCTAACATTGTTCAATCTTCCTCCTTCCATTCGTTCAGGTCCTCTTTGTTTAAATATTTGTTTGATCAATCGTTTGACGCTGTATCTCACTCTCTTACTCCTTATGCTTCTGTGTGATCTGTTTTTAGTTATTTCCGATACACAATTTTTATTGCTTTGTGTACCTCATCTGGTTTTGCTGTTCCTGCATTGTGTATTGTTTGAGTGTTGTGTGTGTATAAGTGTTCGCTATATGTGTTTTCTTATTGCTAGTCAATTGTTATTTTGCGCGCATGTGTATTTATATGCGCTAAAGGAGATGTATTTATTTATTATTATTATTATTCATAATTTCTTTCTAGCGTAGTTGGCTTTTGTAGTTTTCCGCATGTTATTTTGTGTGTGTGTGCGGTGCTTTCATGTTAATGTTTTTATTTTCCAATTTTCGTTGTAGTTTGCCGCGCTTGTGTCCCTGGATGAGCGCTATACAAATAAATGAATGAATGAATGAACTTTTGAAAATACTTTTGAGAAGGTTTCAGTAGTTTTGTCAGTTTTGGAGAAGCAGCATTGATCTAAGCATATCATGCCTCCCAAAAAGACACCTGCTTCCAAGAAAGATGGAGAGAAGAGAAAGCAGAAGGCCGCTAGCAATGAAGTTTGGTGCATATGTCGGAAGCCTCAGGATGATCAGTTTATGATCTTGTGCGATGGCTGTCAAGACTGGTTCCATGGTGCATGTGTGGGTGTTGCTCCTGGTGAGGGCCAACAGCTGGAAGATTCGCGCTCCACCTGGTTATGCTCCTGCTGCTCGAGCTCCGCTAGCCCTGCTTTACCAACAATCTCCAGTATCTGTGCTACCGTACCTGCTAACCCCTCACCATTTACTAACTCCACTTTGTCGACTAATGCTTCTACTTCTGCTGGGTCTACGGGTTCTGTCAGTGATTCTCATTCAGCCAGCTGCAAAACACATTCGGCTACGCCTACGCTATCAAATAACGCTGCATGTTTCTCCGGAAGTAACACACTTACACCAGCTTACCAATCATCTGATAAAAATTAAAAAACTGTATGTAGTTGTGGCATGCCGTGTGTGAATGTTAGGTCTTTTGTTACGTGTAAATGTTGTTCTTCTGTGTATCATTTTTCCTGTATCAATCTGTCTGAGGCTCCTGGACTAGCTATTCTATCCTTTGATATATTTTGGATTTGTGTGAAATGTCGCTCCTTTCTTCCTTCTCACTTGTCCCACCAATTTCATCCTGTCCGCCCTCCTATGCCTACTATCTCTCCAAGTGTTATATCCTCCATGATCGACAACAAGTTCAATGAACTTATTCCGAAACTGCACTCCTTAATATCACCAGTTTATACTCATCTCTCATCTGATGTTCCACCACCTCAACCTCCATCTGGTATCATCACACCCATGTCCACTGCTGCTCCACCACCTCCACTTCCATACGGCAATACCACTACTGTGTCCACTACTGTTTCACCTCCTCGACCCTCATACTCATGCATCATCAAAGCCACCCATTCTTTATCGACGTATCAGGTTTCCACTGCTCTGCATAAAGTTCCCATCATTAAAGTGATTCCAAAAAAGTCTACCCTTATCATTAAGTGTGCCAACCAATCCGACCTCACTGCTGCCAAGGAATCGCTCTCATCCTCCTTTCCTCAAGCATCTATCTCTGCTCAACCACGTATCCTTCCGAAAATCACTGTACCAAACGTCCCTACATCGATGACTTCATCATCCCTCATCAATTCCATCGCTGCCAAAAATCCTTATCTTTCATCCTACATATCATCAAATGACCTCAAATTCCTATTCTTGACTCGCTCCAAGTTTAACTCCAACTGTGCCATTTTTCACTTACTCCTGAATACCGTCAAGCCATCTCTCAACATGGTCACATAATTTTTGTTGACTTGATGCGACTCCCTGTTTACACCCGATATTGGATATCCCACTGTTCCAAATGTTTAGGTCTTGGTCATTCTCCCTCATCTTGCAAATCACCACTTTCATCTCCTAGATGCGGCTATTGTGCAGGTGAGCACCAATCGTCATCTTGCCAAAGTAAGTCCTCACCATGCTGCTTTCGCTGTTCCCAATCAAAACTTCCTGACAAGCATGCGGCCTTTTTCTCCTCCTGCCCATTCTTCATTAAGGCCAGGAACTCTCTAATTACACGTACCTTCCCATCAAAAAACTAAATTCGATTGAACTATCCTCCTATCATTTCACTGAATCATCACTTGTTTCTCCTAATTCTTCATGTATTAATCGCAACGATCCTACTCCTGAATCCTCTCGCCGAAAACGTTGCTCTCTCTCCAAATTCACGCCTTCTCATTTGCTTCCATGCTCTACTCTTAATTCTCCTATCATCTTACATTCCACCACTCTGCCCTCTCAGTTTTCGGACACTTCCTCAAACATTTCCGATTCGTCTTCTCATCCATCCATTCCTAACAACTTCTCTCCTTCCCTGGCGTTATTGAATATACGTTCTGCCCGGCATAAATCATCCTATATATCTGAACTTCTCTTTTCACACAACCTTGATATCCTCTGTCTCACAGAAACCTGGCTTCAAGAATCTGACTCATCCATTTTTTCCGCATCTCTTCCTTCTCATTACTCTTACCTTAACGCCCCTCGTCCTTCGTCCCTAGAACGTTGCTCAGGTGGCGGTACTGGCATCATTTTTCGATCCAAGTTCTCTGTAGTGCGCTGCTCGCTCTTGACTTCTCCGCCTAGTTCCTTTGAAGTTATCTCACTCATTGTCAAAGGCTGTTCCTCTTCTCGTGTTTGTCTTAATATTATCTATCGTCATGATCACCTTGGTTCCACTCCTAAATTCCTATTAGAATTTCCTGTCCTGATTGAAGCCATTATATCTCACTTCTCACATTCCTTCTTGATCCTTGGTGATTTAAATTTTTGGCCCGACTCTCCTTCAAATAAACCTTATACTAAGGATTTCCTATCTATCCTAGAAACTCACTCACTAGATATGACTCCTCATGTTTCTACACACATTGCTGGACATACTCTTGACTTAATATCACCCCTTCCATATCACATCACTCAGAACCATCCCTTCCTCCTGTCACTGTTTTTCCCCCTGATTCCAATTTTACTGACCACAGCCTTCTTCTCACGTCCTTCGCACTTCATCCTGTCCCCTCTAAAACCAAAACTTTCTCTTATCGTGACTACAAATCATACAGCCCTGAAACCTTTTCTGCTTTCATCTACCATCACAGATCTCCATTTATGTATTTCAATCTTCACCATTCTCAACTTGATTCCTTCTTCACTTCTCAACTCACCTCGATCGCTGAACATCTCTTTCCTCTTCGCACTTTCCGAGGTGATAAACGACTTCCTCCGCCACCTTGGTCCACTCCTCATCTAGTATCTCTAAAGCGTTCCCAGCGTCGACTAGAACGACGATGGCGACGCACCAAATCTCCAAACGACTGGAAATCCTTCGCTTTTTCTCGTGCCGACTACGTCCGTACTGTTCTCGATGCTAAAAAATCATACTACTTTAATCACATTCCTTCCCTCATATCCTTCCCTCCTATCCTTAAAACCCTCTCTTGATCCGAAAATTCTAAAAAACTACCGACCTATCTCCCTCCTTCCATTCTCCTCCAAAATCCTTGAATCTGCCATCTGCCATCAACTATCAGCCTATCTTCATCATAATCATCTCCTTGAGGATCTTCAATCAGGCTTCGTTCCACGACGTTTTACCGAATCTGCCCTTCTTCGCCTTCAGCACGATATACTCTCTCATTTTTCACAAAAAACATCTGTATTACTTATTCTCTTGGATATGTCATCTGCTTTTGACCTTGTCGATCATAAAATTTTAATTCAAGACCTCTCTTCCATTGGAATATCCCATTCAGCTCTTTCTCTCTCAACATCCTTCCTCACTAATCGCTCCTACTCTGTTCTTTTCGATTCCTGTCATTCACAAACTCTTCCTCTTTTATCAGGGGTTCCCCAGGGTTCATCACTGGGGTCTATTCTTTTCAACATTTACATGTCATCTCTCTGTCCCATATTGCGCAAATTATCCCTTTCTTTTCATATATATGCAGATGACGTCCAGATTTTCCTTCCCTTATCCTATCAAAAGTGTGTTCCTCATATCATGGACACTATCTCATCTTGGGCCTCCTCACGATCACTGATCATCAATCCTTCTAAAACTGAATATATTGTTCTTCACCCGCCTAAGATCCACCCTGATCTGTCTGACTTGCCTCTTTCATCCCATGTACGTGACCTCGGTATTATACTAGATCCGCACCTATCCTATCAAAAACACTTCACTTCTACCGCTCATATCTGTCGGTTAATTTTCCGAAATCTATATTTGATCCGTCCTTACATTGACTCTCCTCTCGCACACTCTCTGGTATCTGCTCTCATACTTCCCCGCATTGACTACTGCTATTCACTATTAATACACATTCCACAGAAATCCTATAACATACTGCAGTCTATCCTTAATCAAGCCTGTCGTTTCATCCTTCGCCTTCCTCCACATCACCCCACATCATCCCATCTACGTGACCTGGGTATCCTACCCATACTCTACCGCATTCATCATAAAATCTGTTTACTGACATACAAGCTCTTACATCTTTCTGATTCACCGCAGTATCTTCTAGAACTCCTATCGCCACATGTTGGTCCTCGTGATACACGACAGTTCAAAGTACTTCTTGAACCTCGTTCTCTTTGTGAATCCTGGTCGACACGCTCTCTTCAGTTTACTGCACCACGTATGTACAACAACCTTCCATATGAACTGCTCTCCTCCACTTCTGTTAAATCATTCTCGAAGCTACTACATTCTCACCTTCTCTCGCTATTAGATTAAATGACCTGCTCATAATGCTAAAAGCATAAAAGCTAAAAGCATGCTCATAATTGCATTATTTGTACTTGTTTTGTATGTGTGCATGCTAGACCTTTTCTCGATATTAGATTAAATGACTTGCTCATAACTGCATTATCTATACTTGTTTGTATGTGTGCTTGTATATGTTTGCATGTCTGCCTGATTCGCATGTTATATTTGTAGTGGCATCTTTATTTACTTACGTGCTGCCTTTTGTAATTACACCTATATTCTGTTGTTTGTCACGACCTCTATAATTTGCCATGTTTGCTCGCATGTTTTTCTCTGCAGTTTTGTAGTTACTGCATTTGCATGTTACATGTATTCTGGCTTATTTATTTTATTTAGTTTTATTATTGCATGTCTACTTTATTCTTTATGCTAATTGTGCCTGTGGTAGGCTGAAGTACAAATACAATGAAGCACATAAAATGTGGCACGGGTTCACTGTATATTTGTAGCACAGTCTAAGGGCGTGTTTCATTATCAATGCTGAAGCGCTAGGAAGCGCTGGGAAGCGCTTCACAGTGTTACATTATCAATGCTGAAGGTGGAGTTAAGTACTTCACTGCGCTTCACTCGGAAGGTTTGAAGCAGAAGGCATTAGGCAATCATTGCGCTTTAGCGACATTCCCTTTCCCGTGCTCTGTTTGTTTTGGAATTGAATAGAGGAATAGAATATATTTGTTGAGGACTGAATAATATATGATATATTTTCTGTGAGCATTTTGTTCGCCATAGCGGACGGCTTATAGTATTTGTGTAAATCCGACAATGCTGAGATTAGCGCAGCTCCGTATGGAATTAATGAATCCATGAACTAAAATTCAGCAAATCAACAGAAAACAATTGCAAATGATGAAAATTAAGCAAAACAAATTATTTGGACCAGAAAGTTTGTGGGTTTATTCGCACTCAGCTGTTCAAAATAGTCAAACAAGCGTCATTGATGTATCACTTCACAAAGTGTTTCATTATCCGTTCACTTCCATCAACTTCCTTCAGCACTTAGTGATAATGAAACACGCCCTAAGTCTATGCACAGCACAGTCAAGAGCCTAGCTGATGAATGACCAGTCTGCAATAGCGATATCGAATAGTGTTCTGCACTCGTCGTGGTTGCAGAGCGTTTGTCTGTGCAGAACATGCTACGCGTTGCTAAACTCAAAGAGGTATCGAGGAGCGCAACGCGTACATTGAATAGAAGGATACACACTAATATATACAATTACACACGCACACACACACACATATATATATATATACTTTGGATGGAGGTCATTATGTATGCACGATTTGTTGAAATCAACAGCAATCTGGGCACTGTTGTGCTGGTACGATAGCTTCTCTATGCTGCGCACGATTTTTCTGTGTTCAGGAGACAACACACTCAGTTGTTCACTGAAGTTTATCCCTCGAGGTACCTTTCGGCTATCACTAGCCATCGTCAGGAGAAGTAGATATAACACAATACAAAACAAAATACACAATATCAAACATTTTGTATTTTGTTTTGTATTGTGTTATATCTACTTCTCCTGACGATGGCTAGTGATAGCCGAAAGGTACCTCGAGGAATAAACTTCAGTGAACAACTGAGTGTGTTGTCTCCTGAACACAGAAAAATCGTGCGCAGCATAGAGAAGCTATCGTACCAGCACAACAGTGCCCAGATTGCTGTTGATTTCAACAAATCGTGCATATATATATATATATATATATATATATATATATATATATATATATATATATATATATATATATACAACACATTACAGTACATACACATATACGTTGATGCACATATAACGAATATGCGCTAACCACCAATTATACAAATGTACCATTATGCACAAAATATTAGCACTAGCACAGGACAAGACTATGTTCGCAAAACTGTGTGGTCTCCTAAAACATGATACAATACATTACACATGTTTATCGCAGATATAACTCGGAAAAGACATGCTACAACATTTGTCATCAATTTTATACAATTACATTTCGAAACATGCACATGTGAAACAAAAAGTTGCGGCACAATAAGCAAATAATCTACATTAACAATTAAAGCGAATGCATGAGGCCTACACTATAAAATAACTTTTAAACAATAGCATCTTACGGCAAATGCTTTGTTTAACATTTGAAAAGCGAACGGAGTTTTTTGTGTCTGGGCTATTTTATTTGAGCCATGTTATAGGTGTGAATAATTTTATTATATGTTTTCTGAAAACCGTTGATGCAAATTGAGGTTCAAAATAATCCTGAAATCTAGTGCCAAATTTGTTATTATTTTTTACAAGGAGATAAGATAAATTTTTGTTAGATTTTGATGTATATGTTGATATCCGAAAATCAGTGATTTGTGCTCAATTAGTTGGAATATACGAGTATTAGTGACTCGTATTTAAAATCCTCAATTATTTTCTTAAATATTTACATGCGTCGTATAATGTGGCTTATACGTACATTTAACATACACAAACTAAACGATATATATAATGCAATATAGGTTTGCGAAATCGCCTTGAATCTTGTGATCTGAATACACGTACAGTTCAGAAGCGTAGATTTGTGTCGAGGTTCTGGGGGATGACAGCCATCATGCATTAGTGTTCAAAGTTGACTCAGTTGGTTAATTGCGTGGTACCCTCAACTACTTTCGGCTTAATAAATTTCATCATCATATCTCAATGAAAAGTATATTGCGTAAAGTATAATTTTTAACATTTTTCGTGTATTGCTCTTTTTGCTATGCCGATTTTGAGGATAATATACTCAATAGACTGAACTCTGCAGAATTCCACGGGGGTATAATTGCATATTCATACCCCCAGCCAACCAGGATATGGGGTATATATACCCCCATACCCCCCAGGATTTACGCCCATGGTACAGTTGTACGAATGTACGTACAGTTGGTGTATTGACTGATATGAGATAACACACGTAACGCGTTGTCCTCGTGAAAAATTGCGACCGACACCACTGTTCTGTGTTGTTGGCCACGAATTGTGGTTTGTTTGTCTTAGAAGGCAGATTTTTGACTCTGATAATTGACATCGGTCTAGTGTCTGATGGGGGTTTCTTTACGACTCGTATGTGCAGATATGATTGTCTTTCTGCTAAGCTTGTGACGATTCAGAGAGTGGTGGAGGTGTCATTG
Source organism: Sacculina carcini (assembly GCA_916048095.2). Classification (NCBI taxonomy): domain Eukaryota; kingdom Metazoa; phylum Arthropoda; class Thecostraca; family Sacculinidae; genus Sacculina; species Sacculina carcini. The sequence goes on from OU696596.1 coordinate 5,223,789, forward strand.
TTTTGAAATTTTAGAGTTTGTGAAGTAACAGCTACGACACATGCGTTCGCATTTGTGTACTCCATTAAAGAATATGTCCTAATGATTTTGCTTCCTTTTACGTGTATCAAAGAGTAATTACTTTGTCCATTGTGTTCTATGTAAGCGAACAAGAGTTTCGGGTCTTGATAGGTGGTTATTTGATGTTGAAGGCATTAAATTAGTGATTCCTTTGAGTTTTCGTTCAGTGGTCAATCATGACCAAACTGGACGGATATCCTCTGGAGATTTGCGAAGTGGATGAAGATACCAACAGGAAACTCAGGAAACTTCAGCCTTACCGCATGATGACAGGAGCTTTGACCATCGGGCCTGACCGTTTTTTCTTCCCGAAGGTTCCCGCCGTTCGCTTCCGTAACATGTTCAACTACCCAGTGGATCCATCGGATATTTGGCTCATAAGCTTGCCCAAGTGTGGTTCCAATTGGGTCCAGGAGATGGTCTGGCTAATTGCCAACGACTGTGACTTTGAGGGGGCAAAGAAGCAGTTGATTCCGGATCGATGTGAACTGCTCGATTGGAGCCACGGAACCATGATATCGGACCGCGCGTTCCGGAGTGTATTGTTTCACATTTGTTGGACGAGACCTCTTCTCATGCCTCGTCTGCTGTGGAAATGGTGGAGAGCGCCACCGTATCCTTGCCAACGACCTCCTCGGTTTGTCAAGACACACCTATCGCTCACCATGTGTCCACCACGCCTGTTGGACACGTGTAAAGCCATCTACGTGGCGAGGAACCCGAAAGACGTGCTGGTCAGCTATTTCTATCATCACAAGCTATTTGTGGCTCACAGCTTCACGGGAACGTTCGAACAATTTTTCGACCTATTTCTGGATAGCAAATTGATAGAACTGCCCTTCTTCCCGCACGTCAAGTACGCCTGGGAACTGAGACACCACCCCAATCTCTTATTCATCTTCTACGAAGACATGAAAGCAAATTTGACAATGGTAATCGACAGAGTTGCTAAATTTCTGGGGAAGTCTTTGAATAGTAGTCAAATGCAAAAATTAAGCGATCATTTGCATTTCGAGAACATTAGAAACAATGAATTCGTGAATGCCGAACATTTGAAGGACAAGGGTTTCCTTTACTACAGCGGATATTTCGTTCGCAAAGGTCAGCCATGCTATAACATCAGTCATTTTTTGTTCCAATGTTTTATAGTCTCTTCTTGGCGCTTTAAATTCATGCATTATTCCTTTGGAGATTTGTTTTGTTCAACTCACCTTGTTCATAGAATTTATTAATTTGGACTTGCAATTATCATATATCTTCTCACCGAAAAATTACATTTCTGTGTAAGTTTGATCATACAATTCACCAAAATAATCCCGTAATTATATTACGATTCATTTTCGCGTTTGATCGCAGGAAAAACGGGAGACTGGAAAAACCACTTGACTGACGAAATGTCAGACAGAATGGATGCCTGGATTGAGCAGAATTTGAAGGATTCTTCTCTCAAATTCACCACCGAACTCAGTCAACAAGACTAGACACATACACAGCACGAACTTTATCAACTATCGTGTCTTGTTTTTACCTGTTTTCTAGCGTCTATCACAGGACACGGTTGTTTAGTGAAACATGAACAACGTGGTCAAAACATGGATATATCTGCTTGAACTATATATGCCTTGTGTATGTATGTGTATTCTACATGTACGGTGGTTTGATATTTGGAATGTCAGTAATCGCTTGAATCTATAGGAACAACCAATATCCACTCGTGTTGAGATCATATCAGCAATAAGATGAGGTAACTACGAACTGGTTCGAATGTAGTGCGAATGAAGTATGGAAAAACTGCCGATAATGAATCCAATTCGAAGAAAATTCAATCAAATGTCTATAAAAGCCGCTGTGTTAGATCAAATAATACTAAAACACCACTTTATTGTATCATCGAATACGGTGTCTTGTGTATGTATAATTCCTCACACTGTACATGTTCTCTATTGCATATTATACATTCATACCAAGGACTACTAAATACAGGACATGCACGACCCGATGTCTGAGTCAGCTGGCGGAAGTCATTGCTTCCATTGTAACGCATCTGTTATATACTCGACAACATAAAAATACACAATTAGCGTTGTAAATACATATGTGTGCACAATTGACTTACTAATGGTAGTATGATCTGAAAAAGTAACACAATTATTTGTTGCATCAGAATGTATTGTTGTTAATAATCGAGCTTTTCAAATGAAAATTCATTCGTTGTCTCGAAAGTGGGTTATACCTAAACATACATGAGCATACCTGAGTATGCTTTTACAAAGGAACCTTCACGCAAAGAAAAAAGCGGACACAGAAACAAAAGCTTACCACATTGCAGCGATTGATCAGCGAGCCCGGTCTTTTTAACAGAAGTCAGGAGAAAAGATGCATTTTTCTGTTGGACTTTCTCTAAATTACGATGTCCATTCAGAAGAACATTTTTTCGTAGTCTGCATAAACTATGTGCTGCGAAGTCTGAATCATGAAGATTCGTATACTGTGCTACGGCGACTTTCGTCGCGGAAACTGACGGTGAGACTCCCGAGGCTGGCGTACGCCGATGAGGTCGCCATTCTCGCCGACTCGACAGAATCAGAGCGACGTCAGATACATCGATTTGAGAAAGCGGCGAACACCATCGGGCTGAAACTCAGCGCTGACAAATAAGCCATCATGCACGCCGGTCTGAGATCCGGGACGGATTCCAGTGAAATCCGTACTCTTTCAGGTGCTCACCTGCAGTCTACCGACAACTCCTGCTACCTCGGGAGCAACCTGCCGGACAGCCGAGCAGCCTATAGGCATAGGCGACAATTGGCCTGGGTAGCTGCGCGGAAATTGGCGAGTGTCTGGCAATCACCTATCACCCAACAGGTTTATCTGCAGTTGTTCTCGGAATGCGTTCAATTAACTTTGTTGTACGGCGGTGAAAGCTGGTATCTTACGAACACGTCAACCAACGAAATTGATGTCGGACACTGAGCGCTGCTCAGATACTGCCTGGGGATACGGTACCCGCAGACCATCACCAGCTGTCAACTATACTCTACTAGCGGACGTCGCCCTGCCAGTCAGCAGCTATTGCACCGTCGGCTGCAACTGCTCGGTCACGTGTACCGTCGTCCGTCGTCTCCGATGGCCCTAGTATACCATAACCCACCAGTATCAGGAGGGATAAAAATGAAACAGGATTGGTTAAGGACGGAATCAAGGCAACGAATAGTTTTGTATGGGAGGTGGAAAAACAAGGAAGTGCGGTAGTTTATGCGGGAAACAAGGTAGTCTATGCGGGAAACAATGTGCGTTTAGATGAGGAGGAACACTGCGTGGTGGTCCAGAAGAGGTAGAATGGGGTAAAATTTGCGAAAAAGATGTTGGCAAGTACACTGGGTATTAATGATATGGCGGGATAATGTGAGGGAAAAATCGACAATAACGCCGAGGTTGCGAATATGAGATGATAGGGGCAGACTGAGAACCGGAGGATAGATGGAGGGGGATGAAAAACCAAATATTGCATTTTCTCGGGATTCAGCAGGAGGTCACAAGCAGCGGCCCAGGTAGAAATATCAGCGAGTAGGTTGGGTACAGTAAAAGGTGATGAAGAACGTGGAGGAAAATATATTTGTACATCATCTGCGTAAATATGTAATGACAGAGTGGTTACGCAGAATAGGGCACAGAGAAGAGATATTAAAAATAATAGGATTGGAGCCAACAGTGATCCCTGTGGCACCCCTGAGCTGAGGGGAACAAACGAAGACGTGTTGTTGTTACAGCGTACTGCGTAGGAACGGTCGGAATGAAATGAAGAAATTAGTGAAAGTGTTGTCGAGCTAATAACTGCTGCTCTCTTAATCTATGCGTATGATTCTGTGATTCACTAAGTCGAAGGCGGAGGAGAAATATAATGATATGCACTGTATTTTTTAAGGAGAAATGAGAAACTACATCTGAAATTAAGGAAAGGAGTACAGTCTATGTGGAATGGCATTACACGAATCCGGATTGCAGTGGGTAAAGTAATGAATTTATGTGGGGGCGCAGCTGTTCCAGGATGGCTGCTTCGATCAATTTCGATTGCAAGGAAAGAAGTAAAATGGGACGATAGTGAGCAGGATAGGTTATTTCGAGGGATAGTTTTTTTGGTGTTGGAGAAATAAGCGCATGTTTTGAACCGAGAAATTGACCATGTAAGAAAGAGGAATTTATCAGATGGGTGAAAATTGTTACAAGCGTATAGATTGAGTCGGAGAGCGCGGAAAAATTAATCGGGTCTGAATAATATTTGCAGGAATTGAGTTTGACGATTTAACGGAAAGGCGGACTTGGAAAATGCTGAAAAAGAATGAGGTGAAAAAGTGTGATGAGAGGCGTGCTGAATACTAGGAGTTTCGAAGGAGCACTAGTCACTTTATCAGATATAAATAGAGACATGGATGAAGCAGGAATGGGCCAGTGAAAGTTGGTTGAGCGGCCGGTGATAGATCGCAATGTTGACCAGCAGTGAACAGTTGATTTAGAGGAAGAAGATAGATGTAGACTGAAGTGTTTTGACTTGGCCTCAGCATTGGACGTTAACCGTCGTCGTCCGTCAACCGTCAACCGCCAACCGTCGGTGAGCAGAAAATAAGTCTGCCCAAGATGAATGAGAGCGGTCGCGACTTCATAGTCGCTCCTTAGAGCGGCAATCAGCTTCAAGTTCACATAGGTCACGATTACGCCAAGGGCTGGGGGGTTGGGCGAGCGGATACGAATTTCATGAGCAGGAAAAATAACGTCATGAATGGTTGAGAGGGAATTACTAATGTGCTCTGACAAGTGTAGGGGTAGCAGAAGATATGATGATGGGGGAAGAAATGAGTAAACAAATTGATGGAAAATGTTCGGATCAAGCTTATTGTAATTGCGGACAGTAATTTATTTGGATGAGGGGCGAGGAAGAGATGCAATAGCTATAGATGCTGCGATTAGGCTGTGATCGGAATAGTGCGAATCCGGTGGAAAAGTAAAAGGTTGCGAAATGACATCGGTGGTGTCGGATGGTGTAAGTAAATGGTCCAGGATATGATCGGATAAGTGGGTAGGTTGAGTTCAAGCAGGTTAAGTCAGTAGATTCAAGGAGTGAAAATGGCGGCGCGATTTTGTGTCGGACAGCGATCTTCCTAGCCCAGACCGGTATCGACCACAGCGCGCCCCCTAGTACCGGTCGTAGACGCAGTAATAGCCCAAGTAGATGAAGAATCGATCGCCTACCCTTCTGATCAACGCGCGCACGCTAGGAGACACGGCCAGAGCGGCGTGGAAGCCAGATTTTGTGATGAACATCACGCGCAGCTGGGACCTAGATAATGCAGCAGGGAATGAGTTCTTGGCTTGAATAGACGTCAACAGATCATCCGGGGTCGAGTTCGGCGGGACGTTGGCCACTGTGATTTTTGATTGCAGTGACGGCGAATGCTGGGTAGCTTTCAGGGTCAGCTTGGTTTTGATAGCTTCGGCAGCGAGTTGGACGTGATAAGCAGTGTCGCACTCGATGACAACACCACCATGTCCAGAAAAATGCGATGAAGATACCGGAACTGAATAAAGCAGAGGCTTGAGAGTGGTAGCAGACACCGGTTCACTGTTGCTGGATTTCACCAGCCGTGCGTATGATGGCTTCAGCCGTAGAGACGGACGTGGAGTTCTGACTCGACTGTGCGTCCACAAGAACCGCAGTCATCAACGATATGCCGACAGGAGTCTCAATTGTCGACTTGACGCGCTCATCGATAGCTGCCAGTAGCAGCTTGTACAGTTCGCTGTTTGCATCCAGACTTTTAAAGGTCTTGAACTTGACTTGACAGCGATCGCAATGCCAGCTTGTGTGAGCTCTGCCAATCTCATTGAGGGTGGACGTATATATTTTTATGTACTCGCCGTGGTACCACTCATCACAAAAGTCCAAACAGATCCCAATATCAACCCATAAGTGACAGATCGCACAGAATGCCGCTTTCCGCTTTCATAACACCGAATAAAAAACCGTGATGAGGCGTGAAATGGTCGAAAGCGGCAGAAGCGACAGACCAAAACAAATCAGTTCATAACAACATCAATATGTACTTGTTTTAGCGTGTATATGTATAAACATGCACGTACACAGAGATCGAAAACTATTCATGACAATAAATTGCAGTTAATGTTAATAATAGAATACATTGAAACGATTGGAAAGTGTACCGGATTACCCCGGTTTGCGGTGACGCCGCCATGATAATGCTAGTGGGGTGGCTAATTGCTGGTGGGTCGTGAAATTGATTTAGTGTTATTGTATGTTTGAGCTTGATCTTCCATGATAAGGGCGCTTCCTAAGAAATATGTAAAATGGGCTGAAGATGTCAACGAGTGTATGATTTGAGACAAGTTGTTTATGTTTGAGCCATGTGCATATAGTTGTCTACATGCGTCTGTAGGAGGGTTGTAACGATGGGAGACAAATGGTGTTTGAAAAATTGTGTTGATGTTAGTTTTCTCTATATAACTTTGTTGCTCAATTGGGACAATATTCTTGACCATACTATGTCCAATTGGGATCAACAGTTGTGCTTTGAATTATTTGTATTTTTGGTCTATATACGATCTTATATACGATCTTATAATATTGGAAAGTGTTATACTGCTTATCAGTTTCACATATCGCCGTTCATTCACAAGCAATCTGCGTCTGCCTCCTCTTGAACACTTCTAAATCTGAATTTATCGCTCTTCATCCTCCTCGTATTGCTCCTCCTTTCCTCCCCTTGTCTCTTTCAGTGACTGTTAAAAATCTCGGTGTTATTTTTGACTCTTCCCTTTCCTTCTCAACCAATATCTTTTCTACAGCTCGCACTTGTCGCTTGATTCTTCGCTCGCTTTATCCCATCCGTCCCTGTCTCGATCAGCCCTCTGCAATCAAGCTTATTCATTCTCCTATCTTCTCCAGGCTCGACTACTGCAACTCACTCCACTTCAGCTGTCCTAATTATTCTTTAAAAATTCTTCAGCGCGTAATGAATCAGTCCTGTCGTTTTGTTTTGCATCCTATCTTCTGTCGCCATACTTCTCCTTTTCTGTTTCAATTCCGTTGGCTTCCTATTAAATCGCGCATTCACTTCAAAATCTGCTGCATAATATTCAAACTCTTACATGCTCCTAATCAACCTTTATATCTTTCTGATCTGCTCTATCCCTCTTCTAATCCCACTTCCCGTCATTCTGCTCCTCTATGCTGTCCTCGCGCCCTCAATGAATCTGCCTGGTCTTCTAAATCGTTCTCGTTCTACGGTCCTCGATTATATAACTCGCTCCCTTCTCATATCACCTCCTCGCTCACGTATCGATCTTTTACCTCTTCTCTACGTAAACATCTTGTCGAAATTTCCTTTGATCCCGTGACTCATTCCTTGACTCCTTTTGCCTCTCTCTGATATGTGTGTGAGCGGGAATGCATGTATGTTTGTGTTTATCTATGTTTTAGTCTAATTATGTTCATTGTACTCTGTTATTGTGTTCTTCAATCACTCTTCAATGTGTTCTTCTCATTGTGTAAATGTGTTCATTGTGTTATTTGAATCGTGTTATATTTATTCATTCATGTGTTCTTTTTATTGTTTCTGTAATAACTGTTTAGCTTTGTCCGCTTGTACATACTGTTTAGCTGCTGCGCGCCCGTGTATGACAGGCGCTATAACAAATACATTGAATTGAATTGAATTGAATTGAATTGTAGTTCGATTTCCACCACTTGTGGCGTTTTATATCCTACCGTGCTCTTATAAGTTTGCATGGTGCTTGAGAATATGTATTATGTTGGATAATACACATACCTCGTTCTAATGTCATATACCCTAATTCTTTTTCGTGTTATATTACTCTAATGGGGAAAGTTCTTCCGGTGCTTTGGTTTATGGGGCACACCGACCGCATGAACCATACGGCTTATTCATTGTTCGGTTTTCAATTACGCCGTTGATTTTATAGACTACATTCGTATTGGTTTATTTCACCGCTTAATATAACGTTGCTTTTTCTCCTTTAGTGACTTGATGCGCTCTATGGTTCATGAAGCCACTGTACTGTTGCAGCACACGCATATAACCAGTGAATTGAGCGATTTTTGTGCCACATAAGGCGGAGAGCGCGCGCAAATGCACTTGGGCGTGTCGAATGTAGCTGGTGAGAATGAGTCGCATGTACGACGAGTGGCAATTGTTTGCCGAATTGACCGATGCCGAGCCTGTCGAAGTGTGCGCTCTCTCATCGTTGACTGCTGATGCGGCTCGCGAGGTTGCGCGGGCCGTGTCGCAGTCGCTGCTAGCGTCGCTGAACGCATCAAGTACCGAAGCTATCTGTGATGGTGATGATAGCGAGGTGCATGCTGTGTGGTGCATGCATGCGCTGTCATATGGACTCACATTGTCGGCCTGTGACACGGCCGGTAACTACGACACGCTGCGAAGATGCACGCTTATCTGCTGCACCTGGCTGACTGCACTGTCGCCACCGGATTGCGCTAGCGGCGTTCCGCTAGCCGTGTGTGCTTCTCCACACGTGCATTGCGTCAGTCTGCTGCGTCGAATGGCCTCTGTGTTTGGCGCATCGGCTACGAATACGACGGCGCCCCGCAACGAGGTGGAAACTGAGGACGTGTTGATGCGACGTGCAGCGTTGTGTCAGCGCTTGCTGGCGGCAGTAGCCGGCGTGGACGAGCACCACGCCGCCGAACAGTGGCCGGCCATCGTCACCGACGCATTGCTCTTGTTTCACCTGCGTGCGGCGGACGCACTGCTGTCGCCTCCATCCTCCAGCACCGCCACGGCCACGGATCTGGGACAGTTGGTTGGCGAGCAGGCGCTGGCGGCGTTGTTTGATGCGTGGCTGCGTGCGTGTCGTCGCTGCGGCGGCCGTCACTTTCCGCCGCCGCAGCGTTGGCGTGCGTTGACGGACGCGTGCTGTCGCTGGCGGCATCGTGACGTTCTGGTGAGTCAGTGGGGACGCGTCATCACCGGCCTGACAACACAGCTTGCGCGGCATCTGTTCTCTATCGGCGATTGCACTGAACGTTTAGCAGGAGCTGAGCGGGACTTGGCTTGGCGACGGCCCGCGTTGCTGGCGCACTGCTGGTACCGGCTGTTACATGTGCTCGGCGGCGTGGCCGAGATGGCTGACGCGCGTCTGGTGGCCGGATCACAGGCCTTTCTACGGCACGCCATTGTCAGCCCCGGTGTAGTACAACCGTGGCAACATTCGTGCCTGCGAAACATGCCCACTGTGTTTGCCGCGTGTGTTTCCGTGCTGTCTCGCCTGGTCGACACACTGATGATGACTGACACGGCCACGCCGACGTCCAATGTCGACACGGTTCGTAGAGCGTCATGCAACAGCGTGCTGCGCGTGTTTGGCGCGTGGCTGTTCGAAGCGGCGGCCGTCGGCACGGATATTGTAGTGTCTGGTGGTGATAGCTGCGCCGGTGTTGTTTTTCATCAACAAGGTTCCCGGCGGGCCAGCGCTATGCTGCTGACTGATCACACGAACGTGCGTGACGATGACGTCGCTTTGTCATCGATCACGATGACAGCGGCGAACGACGACTACGATTTGATGTGTGATGTGCCCGAGTGGCTGCGTCCAATTGCGTTTGTCGACGGACGGGCTTGTGCCGTTGCCGCGCTGTGTCGTGTGTTTTGTGCGCGTCGCGGCGGCAGCGAACACGTGGCGCCTGTCTATCTGGCCGCCTTCTATCGGCTGCTCAACGAGACACTGGTGCGCTCGACGTCATGTCTAGCTGCGGCCGTCACCAGCGACAGGCAAACTGAAGAGACACGCTCGGCTGCCATCATGTTGAGTGCCGTTGTCACTCACGGCTGGCGTGTGTTGCAGTCGGATTTGGACGGTGTCAATTGTCTACTCCCTGCCGTCGTGGATGCCTTGCAACTGATGTTGTCCATTGATCCGTGTGCCACGGCGCCTACACTGCCACAATGCCTGCAGCTAGCGAGACCATTTGCCGTGCGTTTTCTCGTGTCGGCTGTGGCGGCAACTTTGCATTTTGCCGCGCTGCCGTTGCCGCGCTCTCCGGGCGACACTGTGGCCGCGTCGGCTTCTGTGCTCGCTGACGGAGCTTGTGCGGGACAACGGGCGACTTTTTCGGCTCTCTGGCCTCGACTGGCTCGACTGATGTTGGCGGCGTTGCAGGATGAACAGCACGGCGCCGATTGTCGACTGCTGTTGACTGTGATGTGGCCCACACTGCTGGCCATGCCCTACTCCCCGGCGTGCACTGCAGGCGCGCCATCTTCAACTCCTCAACAACACCAACAGCAAATAGACGAGTCGATCTCTAGCGAGTTCAATTGGCGCGTCGTGCGTGTGGTTAGCGAGCGCTTGATGACGTCGTGGTGCGGTCAGCTGGACACGGCGCTCACCGCTATCGATCTTCTCATGGTGCTGGCTGGCACGTCAGCCGTGTGGCAGTGTGAGAGTGCAGCCGTCGTGCGTTGTCTGTGCGACTTCTTCAGTTGGCAATGTGGCCGGCCAGCACGAAGTCACTCGCGACTACTGCACTCAAGCATGGTGGCGACGCTACACTGTGTCGCCGTGTGGCTAGCGCCGACCGCCAGTAACACGTGAGACGTGCAATTTTGCCACCAAAAATCACTCATTTATCGTAGATCCATACGGCCATCAAGCCCATATTTTAATCCAAAATTCTGCTCCTTATTCTCCATGTTCAGCTTAATGACCAGAGCTATTTTCTGGGTAAGAATAATTCAGTCTGGCAAAGTTTTATTAATCCATAAGAACAAGTTTCATTATAGTATTGATTATATCAATGTTGATAAAGTACAAATATGTGCAATAGTTTGATGCAAAACGTAAATTTATACCCAAACTTTTTAGCCGCGAAAAGTGTGGACGTAAAAAGTGTTTATATCATTACATTGGTCATAAATTCAAAGATCCTCGCTATTTTGCATGACTGACAGCCAACCCAATGTTGACTTCTACCAGGCGACTTGAAATATTCAAGTGAAGTGTTGTTTTAGCATCGATAGAGGTCGGTTTTGTAAACTTCTTGTTTTTTCTGTGTTTGTCGTCCAAACTTTCAGCGGCTACTGTACGAGATATTTTTGTGAACAATTTCTCATTAAGCATACACAATTCGTAGTTATTGACAATGCCTTTAAGGTTTTTAAGGCTTCTTTCAGGCTTTATCTATTTTTAATATTTCCAATAACAAGACAAGTACAATGTATAAGACAATTTTCGGTAACAAAACAACAATAGTCAAGCAGAACCTGACTACTGGTTCCACAACAGTGGAAGTTCTATAAAATATTCATTATTACTAATATAAGTTTATTCTTTCTCATTATTTTATTTTGTTATTGTACTTAATTATATGTACAATTACATTGTTCTTAAATTATATTACATTGCCCCCCCTCGTCTGTACAATGAGCTTTCCCGTTCAATTACATCTTCTAGCTCCCAAAATAAATATTTCAGCAGCAAATTGTATTAATATCTTTTGGATGTGTGCATGGATTATTGAGCCCACACCGATATTTATCGTTTTTCTGTCGTATACGTGTTTTATGTGACTATTGTGTGTCTTATTCCGCTGCGAGTCCACGTTTTTCATGATGCATTTTCATTTGTGTGTACATTGTGTAATCTGTATATGCAATCTCATCCATGCCAATGCTTTGTTATATGAAAGTGGCAATACTTTTTGTGATTTCTGATTTCTGAACTGTTTTGTTTTTCAGCAGTGGCGGCGTGTTGCGTCGGCGCCAGCACTCAGAGGCCACTGTACGGCGTGTATTGCAGGCTGTACGGTTGGGCGTGGCTGGCGGCGGCCGCGAAGGCGACAGTACTTGTCGGCCCGTCTCATTACGCGTACGACAGGCGGCCGAAACGTTATTGTATGTACTGCTGCAACGAGATACGGCTGGACAGCGCCGCAATTGTCACAGTCAATCGACACACGTGGCGCCCGCCAATTATATGGTGTGTGGCGGCCCCGAGGATTGCCGACTGCTTGCTGTTCAACAGGTGAAAGGCAGCGATGATGAATGGCCGCGTGTTGAGCTGGTGGCTCGCACGCCCACACTACAGTCTGTCTGGACGTTACGGCCGCGTCACACCGCACAGACCTTCGTGTCTTCGCCTCTGAGCGCTACTACCAGTGGCAGCGTGGTCGATGTCGGAGCTCACACAGACACACACACACAGACAGACAAGCATGACAGCGTGTGTCAGCTACTGATGCACGAGCCTTTTCAACACTCGTCATCGGGGGGAGGTGATTGCACCACCGGTCATGCACCGGGCTCAATGGAGACGACGCATATTCGATTGTGGCGCATGATGCAGCGACAGCACGCGTCCACCACTGTGCAGGCATCTCACTTGACACCGACTCAGACACTGTTGTCTGCAACACCGCCCGCTCAGCCCTCCAATCTGCACACTGCTCGACTCCTGTTACGCCATTTACAGCTGATAAGCGGCATTCGTGCTGATAACAACATTAACGACGACGACGACGGCGAAGATTATTCGGCTTCAGTGTTGTTGAACTGCAAACGCAGCTCCCAGTTCGATGCCGATTTGCGCGCGCTCGATTCGCTCGGTTGTCGTCAGCGCTACGTCGTGGTTGTGAGGCACAGTATGTGCGACAGTGACAGTGACGGACAGAGTCACCTGACACGTCTGCTGACACAACTGGGACGTCAAATATCATCCGCTTGCGTGCTGGACCAGAAACATGCGGCTGAACAAACCTTACGGCAACAGGGTTCGATGTTTTTTTGGAGCGACGCCTTCAGCGAGCTGGTGTTCGTCAGAGATCGATTGCAACAAAATCAACATGGCTGCAACCTGTATCATGCCAGCGTGTTGTTACTTTGGGCGAACAGTGAGCTGGACTGGCAGCAATGCGTCAGCAATACAGCAGCCGTCACAAGCGGCAACATCTCGCTGGTCTGCGTGTTGCGTCTGCGCTGCGGTCTGTATCGATTGGACATGATAGACGATTGCAATGTCATTGCAGAACGGTACAGTTGCACGAGCGCAGTGGTTGTGAGTGGTGCTGTGGTCGCCTCGGCCGTGCGTCAGCTGGTATTATGTGCGTGTCGCCGGCGTGCGCTGCGTGACACGTGTCACGTGGCGCACGTGCGTCGTTGTCAGTTGATTCATCAGATGCAGCAGCGATACAGACCGCATGGTGAACAAGGCGGGCGCACTCACAGTGCGTGTATGTTCCCCGAGCTCTTCTGCCACTAATATCCGTCATGTAGTGCATGCACCAGTGGTTCCCAACCTTTTCCAGTTTGCGGCACCCTTGACAAGCCTTTCAAAGTTCCGCGTCACCCTTATAATCAAATGCATATTTAAAATATCCGTTGTTTTTATTATAATTTTTTCATTTCGATTTTTTGCGTCGGTGTAGCAACACCTTATACATAGATATGAAACATATTTACACTGATCCAGCTATTACAAAAAGTTGTATTATAATACAAATATGCAATTTTCCCCTGAATTTTGGCGGCACCCTCAAAAGATCTCACGGCACGCCGGTTGGGAACCACTGGCCTACACTGTAGATCGCGGCCATTAAGCCCATGCCACTTTGTCAGGCCTGAACTACTAGAGTTTCGTCAGTAGCACAGTCCAGTAATTAATTAGCAAGAATTTGTTATTAGCAAAGATTAGCAATATCATTGGCAGATCCAGAGGGGGGCTCGGGGGCTGAATCCCCCCAAAAATGTTTCCATCAACTCCTCATAACCAAGAGATTCACTAAAAGTGGTCAAGGAAAAATAGATTTTTGTAGTTTGTTGATATAAGTATTATCGCAAATCATATTCGCGCATAATGCGTGTCTAAATGTGTGTGTATATATCATCTAAAAATATTATCAAGCTCCCCAAAATCATTTAGCCCCCCCCCAATCGCACTGTGGATCCGCTACTAAGCAATATAGCATCTAATAATCGTATTTCAACAGTATAATTTATTTTATCTGCTCGTAATATTGGTAGTTACAGTTTCTGTAATATTTATGTGCGTAAATATTTCTTTCTGTCCTTCGCAGTTTGTGCGTGTTAGCGTGCACCGGAATGTATCTATGTGTACGGTTTAAAAAGCTATGTGTTAGGAATCAAGAACATTAGATTTACAAATTTTGATTTAACGAATTTCTTTCAGTCCTAACCTAACCTAAAATATATGAACGTTTTTGTGCGTTTTTCAAGCGTTTTTAATAAATTAACGTTTTTAATGTTCTTGAATCTTCACACATTTAGCCTAGACCCAAAAAGCCCACTAATAATTTGAACTTTTCTCCGGTAATATTTGTCAAGTGCTCCACATATACAATATGTTTGAAAAAATGCTCTTATCATTTACAACCAAGATATTCACTAAAAGAGGTCAAGAAAATAATGTTTATAATATTTTTTGTCTGTAGAATTAGTTGATATTGTTACGCGAAGCTCGTTCAGAGCGCGCACATAACAAAGAGTGGTGTAGCACAGCAGATATATTATAAATACACAGTAACAATAGTACAAAGAATATCACAAGGCCGGAGACGAGCAAAACCTCGGCACGAAGGCCGCGGCACAGAATTCCGTAACAGTGGTGTAGCGAGTCCTCCACTGAAACAGCTACTGCACCGTTACAAGTAATACAGGTAATAATATCCTAGGCCAATGCGCGGCAATCGCTACGAGCACGTTGTCCAACACAATGTGTCGGACGATGCTCGGGTCGAACTGACACAAGGCGAGCGAGACACAGAGAGTAGCCCTGTCAGTCAAGCTATTGCCATAGTACCAGTCCAACTACCCGCGCACCGAGGCGACGGGACTTGAATAAACTTGGCCGTGCGTGTGCATCGACCCGACCGCGTATGAACATTGGAACACAATTGGTCAGGCAATAGCAAAAGACAAATGTAACCACCCGATTGGTAGCTATGTGATCACGCCAGCACGTAGGCTACTGTGATTGGCTGAACTATTTTCGCAAGCTAACACGCACACACACGTCACCTAACCTACATGGAATATTCTAGAACGCATCCCACACAAACATACAGACACATGCGGCACATACATAGAGACACATACGCACACGTATACACATGCAACAAGCGTGTTTGCTGGTTGTACGCAGACACACGTATGAGTAGACACACGAGAGAGTATGGGAGCGCAATTATTTATATTTCGTACGTGTATCTAATTTTTTTCTCCATATATATTGGTCTCTTGACAAGAGAAAGTCAATACCAGCGTAGTTTTTCTATATTTAAACTTTGCATCTGCTAGCAAAATAATTGCAGCCGATGAAAGAAGAAGAATGAAGAAGCAGAATGAATGAATGAAGAAGAATGAATGAAGAACGATGAATGAAGCAGTGATTTAGAATAAGACCTGTTTTTTCAACTTGTCAGCGTCATTTATTTGTCTATTTGCTGCTGACTCAAATAACAAATAGACATACAAATTACCAGTAAACATATTCAGCATCCGTACAAATTACTATTTCCGTATACAAAGTATTGTATCCGTAAGCATACAAATTAGTAAATAGACATATTCACTATCTGTTTAGTCGGATGCAGTCGGTGAATTTTGACGGCGTATATCTAGACTCGACTGCGTCAAGTGAACACTCGTTAACAACGGCAAGTTGCCTGAGCGGCTTATTATCACAGGCTCTGCCTAGGGAATTTCCCGCACTCTCGCTTTTTGTCTCAAACGGCCAGTTTCAGCGCCCTCTAGCGGATTGTCTCAAACTGGCACTTCTAACTGCGGTATGGTCTTGGCGCGCCCATGGCACGGGTCGGATTATGTAGAGGTTGAGAGCGGCCGTGAGTCTTGTCTCAAATAGTCCGTGTCTCAAATGGGGTAGTCTCCGACACAATGGTCTCAACACAGACAGAGCGAGGAGAAACCCTATTTGTAACCATCCTCGCTGCATTTTCCCGTACTCTGTCTCTCTCGCGTTGGTCGTCCACTAATCATAGTCTCAAATAAAATGGGGTTTGATAAGGAATTGATCAACTTATCTCAGCAGCTGTCAATGTAAATCGTTGACAATGTAGAGCCAACATCACCACTATTTCAGTTTATAACAAACAATTACATAAACCAGTCGTTCCAACAACTAGCAATGCTCAACAGTAGCAGCTCTCGTAGCCTTGTTTTCGTGGGGAACCTAGCAACTGCGCCTACGAACCATTACGCCTACGCTTCAGACCCAGCAATTTTACTCTTTCTTGTTAGGTTAGGTTAGATTAGGATATTTACTTTTACATTATACTAACAATCACTCGTCGCATCATCAATCAATCAATCATCAATGAATCAATCGCTGTCGCGTAGTTGCGAAGTTGTCGCTTGTTGCGAAGGTTGACGCGTGCTGCGTAGATTGTCGCATGTTGCGAATAATGTCGCGCGTTGCGAAGATTGTCGCGTGTAGCGAAGACTGCTTGTGCGTTTTAGCACCGGACAAAACGCAGCAGGGAGCAGGCGAATGCTGCAACAACGACAAGTATAGTCGAACGCAGGACAATGCTGTTGGTGAAACTTGAACTTTGATTTAGCTTCAAGACAGTTTTGCCCGCACAATTCACATAGGGCATCGTCTTTGTCCGATGAGTTTGGTTTGGCATCGCTAAACGATTGACTACGGCCGTTGGATGCCGTTTTGCGTGTACAGGTACGGTGTACGGTCTGAACGGTGTACGGTGCGCTTGAATAGAGCTTGCGTGTACCACAGCTGATTTCGCCGCGTACGTGAAAACGTGCTGTGTGTGCTCGCTTGTTTCACGTGCTTCTATAAGAGCGACTAAGGCTCGTAATCTCATGCTCTGATTGGACGTTGCAAATAAGTCCTGTTGAATCCCTGGATCTCTCAAACCCTTGCACAGCTGATCTTTCACCTCCGACTCGACATATGAAGCCTTTTTTCGGGTAGAGGGGATATAATAGGAGACAACTGCATTAGTCCAAGGGGGGTGCCAACCCTGTTGGATTATCGCTCCCCCTTGGTGTGGCAGTACAGGGAGGAAAGAAGCAGAGGGGTCCGCTTTTAGTCGCCTCTTACGACACGCAGCGGGTACGGCGGCAGTATGCTTATCCCCTGACCGCAGGGTCCCTCATATGAAACCATACGATCGCACGAAGTGTTTGGACACTGTACTATATATCTGCATGATTCCGCTCGACCACGAAGTAGGCTGACAAAATGTTGCACACTCTCATCATGATCTTATTTCACAGTTAGTGATTCAAAAAAAGTTATTTTGGTTGCGTTTTTTTGCAAAAAACATATTTTTTATTATATTTTGTTTAGAATTAGCCCCAATTGTCATCGGATGTTGGATTTTAGTATATAGAAACGAGTTTAATTGACGCTTTGTAGATCTTTACGTGTCTTATTTCAAAGATAATTTGATAATAGTATAAAAAACAAAGAGTTATCAATATTAACTCAGGAGACTGTTTGAACTGCCAATTACTGGCCTCGTATGACCACTCGCATGCCTACTACTGACCAAGCCAACAACTAGCCGGGTCAATCGTTCGCAAGACCAGGGACCATATATACCATTAATTGGCCTCGTGTGACTACGGCTTACGAAGCATGAACTCTCCATAGTCAATATTGCGCAATGATACTCGTCAATACGCATTTAATTGAGCGGAAAGTAGCATGTGCAGAGAGATCGATTTCAGGCAGTGAGGCAGCGCCTCTCTACCACGTTTGAGCTCAAGCACCGTAAGAGTGCCTTATCATAAGACTGTAAGCATAGGTTACTTACATTAGGACGGGAGAAAGCATACATATAGCACACACATATATACACACACACACACACACACACACACACACACAAGCACACACATATACAGTGTTTACGCTCAAACAGACATACGTACTGGCGCAAGAAATTACCAGCTGAAGCAACACAAAAAGCATTGTTGGGATCACTACTAAGAGATATAGTTACATTATCAAAAATTTAACTTTTCAGAAGAATAAGTTGTTTAAGATTACTTTTTCTCGAAAACAATTACTGTAATTACTTTATGTAACGTTTACTACAATTACTTTATGTAACGTTTATATTTTTAGTAGCCCTAGTCATGAGTCACATAATCAACCACTGTGTGAGCAAAATATCAATGATTCAATGTGAATATTCACATGCAACGAAAAGTTAATACAAAATGCCACGTGAACATAGTGGGGGAACATTGTGTGGGATAGAGGGGGTGTTTGCCGTGACTCAAGCGTGCAAGCATCGTGCAAGACGGGATTTAAGCATGTGATAGGGTGGCCACTGCAAAACTACACACACACACACACACGCACACACACACACACATACAAACTTGAACAAAGTCCGTGTATGTGTGGGTTTGAACACGTATATGTAGACACACATGCATGAAACGTGTATTCATAGTTTGTACTATGATTGAACAGTGCATATTATACGTTTATCATTGCTGCTTATACATATGTAATTAAAAATAAACACCTGTATATTGCGTGCACACTTGCGCACGGGTTCACTGGAAAATACGCACACACACCACACACAATAATCGACCAATCTCGCACCACAACTCACTCAAGCGCACGCTCAGCTCTCACGGCCGCAACTAATCACTCACTCCTCCTTCACAATGGAACATAGCGCTTATATAACCTTAAAGAGTACGAGTCACGTGACGCCGCTTCAAGCACTGGACAACGAACAAGGATAGCAAACACTAAATCACACTTGCTCGTACATACACTTTGACGCACACACAAATATAAACAGACCCACACGCACACACACACACACACAAACACGCATACAAACTCCACACGCCCCCTGATCCTATAGATCACATAAACAACTTAGGAAATAACAAGCTGAAACATGAAGAGGATATGCTATGACAACAAAATTAATCATACAAATTATCGCAGCAAAAATGACGGGGCGGGCGGCGAGCTCGTTGACTACGTCTTACTGGTTCAGGCGCCGATGACATCTCACTGGCTGACATCTCGCGGCGCTCGCTCACCGGCGCAGTCTCGTGTGATTCAGCTGCTGTTTCTGGCAACATCGCCGGCGCTGTTGGTGTAATCATTTATCCGCTTCATCACAAACAATTGACTTGTCTGCTCAAAGTACATAAAGCACGGTTAGTTGTCGCAATTAGTATTAAGTATTTGCGCCCAATTTCTGCTTTGTCCCGATGACTTTAAAAACTTTTTTGTTATATTTTCACTCAAAAATATAGCTTTTATTTAGTTTTATATAGTTTCATCCATTATTTCCTTTTTTATAATATTTTTTCAATGAAACATAACTATGTAAATGTTGAAAATTATGTATCGCTATTTTCTGGCGCCGTTGTGACATACGGTGACCAATTTTAAATGTTTTCCAGGATCGGTGTGGAGGTGTGGAGGCGTGTTTTGGGATTGTGGTCCTTCTAGCCCTTCTTGATTGGGGAGGGCTTTTGTGTGGCTCTCGATTGTGTTCAATTACTGGAGTTGTAGTGTTTTTTCTTGTTGTTGTTCTTGCTTAGTTCCCATTTTTTCATTCAATTAGTTTTTTCTCTTCCTCTATTGTGTCTGCATAAGAGCAGACATGCCCGGGGTCCGGACCCACCGGAAGTGGCGGGTTTTGCCAAACTTCTTCGACGAAGAGGTCGATGAGGGTAGCTTTGTCGTAGCAGACCCCTCAGAGCCCGACATCGCAAAACGTCGTAGCTGGCCATGGGTAGAATCCTGCCTGGAAAACATCCTTGGGGGAAAAAAGCTCAAAAAGTGTCTATTTTGCGGAGTGGTCAGATACTCATAAGGACTCAAAACTCGGTACAAACTGAAATGCTGCTTTCTTCTTCCAAGCTGGGTGACACTCCATCCAAATTCTCTCTCCACAAAACTCTGAACGAGAGTAAGGGCTCCATATACGCCCCGGACTTGAGCGTGATCACGGTTGACGACCTGACCGAGTGGATGGCTCCTCACGGTGTGACAGCCGTGAGACGGCCCAACCCCACCAACGGCAACCCATCGCCGATTCTACAGTTGACGTTCAACAAACTGGTTTGCCCAAACGAGCTGAAATTTTCGTATACCAAATACGCTGTCAAACCATGGTGCCCGAATCCAATGATCTGTACACAATGCTGTGAACTCGGTCACACATCCACACACTGCAAAAATTCAAAAGTGTGCCAAAACTGCAATGAGACGTCACATATTTCGGAACAATGCTCAAACCACCCACACTGCAGCAAATGCAATGGTGCTCACTCTCCCATGTCCAAGGAATGTCCGGCATTTCAGACTGAAAAACAAGTCCTTGAAATCAAATACAGAAACAAAATCACCTATAACGAGGCCAAGAAGATCTGCCAAGACTCAAACACACCAAATGACAACAATACATACGCTGCTCGATGCGAAACATCTCAGCACGACAGCGAAGTCATAGCAGCAATGCAAGTACAACTCAACACCATGTCTGGCGCCATCACCCAGCTCACCGCTGTGGTCGCCGACCTGGTGAAGACAATGGCCCCCGTCATAGCCAACCTGACCAAACAAAACCCCAATACAACTGAAACATCCGAATCTTGCACCAACAACGCTTCTGACTCCACGGACTCGCAACCACCGAACAATGTCATCCTTACATCTCCCTCCCACTCCACAAATGTCACCCTCATCACTGACGCCCATTGTCAAGACAGTGGCACCTCCGCACCACCAGAGAACACGAGTAACATCAATCAAACACATCCGAGTTCAAACACCTCTCACGGTACAACCGTCACGGCCGATCACAGCTACACCTGTGGCACACAAAAACCCACAAACCACATGAACACCAGGACAAACAAAAAACTAAAACGACAATAAAACACGGAATCCCCTTTATTTCTCATGTCTAGCTCCGTTTTCGATTATCTTATCTTCCAATGGAACTGCCGAAGTTTAATCCATAAGTGGCCTGAATTCGGACACATGTCCAATACCCTATCTTCAGCTATTGTAGCTATTCAGGAAACCCGTTTACTATCCTCAGATATCCCTCACTATAACCTTCCTGACTATTGCGCTTACCATCAAATCGGCGATGCACACACGAGGAAAGGGGGTACCTCTCTCTTCATTTCTAAACATATTCCACATCACCGCATAACGACACAAAGCTCTGTTCAACATACAGCAGCTCGCATTGAATACAAAAACACCACTTTCACCATCTGCAATGTATATCTACCGCCCAATAACAACACTGATATTTCTCCACTCTGTGACCTAATCAAGTCCCTTCCCCATCCAATCATCCTATGTGGGGACTTCAACGCTAAAAATTCTCTATGGGGCTCTCCTTCAGCTGACAGACGTGGTGAGGAACTCGAAACTCTCCCTCTTCAACACGACCTTCACATCCTTAATAATGGATCACCAACACACCTCGTTGAACACACAGGACACATGACACACATCGATTTATCTTTCTGTTCTAGCAGCCTTGTCCCTTCTCTAAATTGGCACAACGATCGAGACCTGCATGGCAGCGACCACACCCCTATTATTATCAAATTTATCTCAAACACTGACAAAACATCAGAATCCAACAATAATCACAATTGTAGAAAATGGATAACGTCTCGAGCGGACTGGAATTATTTCAATAAACTACTGAACATCGTTCCTCCACCTGATTTCAAAAATGCAATACCTCACATCACCCTTAAAATTATCGAAGCAGCAGAACTCAGTATTCCTTTTACATATCCAAAGATATCTCACAGGAAACGTTACACCCCTTGGTGGAACGCAGAATGCAAAGAGGCAATCACCGACCGGAAAAGAGCACTGAGAGCCTATCGAAATCAAAGATCCCCCCACAAATTATCACAGTATCAACGTGCCAAAGCAATTGCTAGGAAAACGATCAGACAGGCTAAACGTGGTAGCTGGACCCGCTTTCTCCTTTCCTTTAACCATCAGTCATCGATCACCAGAATTTGGTCCTTCATCCGATCACTTAAAAATTCTCAGTTCCAAACACCCAAATTTCCATCTCTCACGTTCGGAAATTGCACTACTAGCAACCAATTGATTGTTCAGACCCTTTTTGGCACATACCTAGCTAAGCTATCAAAACCTTCCTATGCACCACAAGACATATCCAAACTTTCTCCCCTTCCCACACATTCGCAGTTTCAACGCTACAACCGCCCTTTCCTGATGTCTGAGCTTATTATGTCAATTAAAAAATCTCGTTCTTCATGCCCAGGCCCCGACGGTCTTCACCCTCACTTCTTCAAATTCATGGCTGCTGACCACCTCAACTGCATCCTCCGCGCCTTCAACTCAATTTGGACAAATAACTTTATTCCCTCTTCGTGGAAAAACTCTTTCGTAATACCTATTCCTAAACCCGGTAAACCACATCTCGATGTTTCCTCGTATAGACCCATTCAAATTTCCTCCGTTTTTTTTTAAAATTTATGAAAGAATTATTTTATCACGCCTATTGGAATTTTTAGAAACCAATAACCTCCTATCACCACATCAGACAGCATTTTGTACAGGCCGCAGCACGATTGATAACATAACAAAATTAACATCGGACATCAGGGCTGGCTTTGCCCGTAACCAAGCAACGGTTGGAGTGTTTCTCGACCTTTCCTCGGCCTTCAATACCATGTCCGAATTTGCACTCATTTCGCTTCTTAGAGAGAACGGACTCGCGGGACACCTCTTCCTTTTCCTCAAGGAGTACCTATCTGGCCGGACTTTCCAAGTCAAAACCACTAGTATCTCTACTTCCTTCAATCAAGAGGATGGAGTCACCCAGGGCAGTGTAATATCACCGACACTATTTAACGTTTCCGTCTGCCAACTCACTGAATCGCTACCACCTTCGGTGAAATATAGCTTATATGCCGATGACATTGTTCTTTGGTGCACTGGGAACCACCTACCATCTATCCTTTCAATATTACAACTTTCTCTAGATCAAATTTCACACAAATGCAACACTTTCGGTTTCCAAATCTCGACCCAAAAAACAACAGCTATAGTCTTTAGAAAATTTTCCTCTCCCCCCCTCAGCTCTCTCACCCCCCTGGTAATCCACGGTACACCCATAAACTTTTCTATGAAAACAAAATACCTAGGTTTTTTCCTGGATTCCAGACTAACAATGAAACCCCAAGTTGATTCGTGTAAGACCAAAGCTATAAAACGACTGAGCATTCTGAAGTGTGTATCGAATAAGTCTTACGGTGCTGATCGCGCCATACTTACACGCATCTTTAAAACCTTGATCAGGCCCATTCTGGAGTACGGCGCAACATGTCTGGCTTTCTCGTCACCAAACGTGCTTCGACCACTTGATATCATTCAGAATCACTGCTTGCGTACAATTTCCGGCTGTCATCCGACCACCCCAATTGGAAAACTCCACCGTGAACTGGGGATCATATCCCTTTACACTAGACGAGTCCAAAAATGCGTGAAATACGGTCTGAAAATCCTTGAGGATCTATTTCATCCTTGTCACAATCTCATGTCTCAAATGAACTCTTTAATATCACTTCCGCCTGACATCATTCGCCGAAACTGTGGCTTTACTTTTGCCATGGCCTACTCACTAGCGAAAAAAGAAATCGGTTTCCTGTCAGTTCCGCTTACCACACCGTGCGCCCCGCCGCGTCCACAGGACCTTCAACTATCTTTCGACACACTAGAAATCCCCAGCAAACAACTATGTTTACCCCATATGGTCTCCCAAAACTTTCTGGAATACCGCAGCACGACCCCCTCGTACACATACCTCTACACAGACGGATCTAGACACAATGACGAGGTGGGATGTGCCGTCGTTGTACCTCACCTATCCGCGGAACTCACTTTTAAACTTCCTCACTACGTATCTATTTTCATTGCAGAGTCCTTCGCCATTCTCCAGGCCCTCCTCTTCATAAAAGATAACGAAATTATGCTTTCTGTCGTTGTCTCCGACTCTCTTTCCGTGTTACAAGCTCTCTCCTCTTTCACCACCAAAAACCCCATCTGTAAACAGATTATCAGCCTTCACGAGAACCTCACCTTATCTGGCTTTTCCATTAAATTTCTATGGGTTCCGAGTCACATGGGCATCCACGGCAACGACCTCGCTGACTCTTCAGCAAGGCGTGCCATTTCCCACCAAAACATCACTATCCCTCCCTTATCGGCCACTGACCTTTTCCCATGGGTTCAACGTCTAACCGGACACCTCTACTTCTCCAAACTTTTCTCCAGCACGTCAGACCATACAAACTGCATTCAGCATTATATGAAACACATACACCAAATTCCACATCGGTCTAGATTAATTGATAAAGCTCTCATCCGACTCAGAACCGGACACACATACATCACACACAGACATCTGCTGAACCGTGAGGAGCCACCCACTTGTAGTAGGTGCCGGGTCCCCATCACTGTATCCCACCTCCTACTGCACTGTAAATATTTCGAACACCAAAGATCCATCCTAATGTCGCAGCTCCCTTCTACTGCTGATCTGGACTTCTTGCTCTACCACCCAAACGCCCTAGAGCCTCTGTTATCCTTTTTACGCACAACCGCTCTCATCGACCGCATCTGATCATCCGACAACCCTCAAGCCACTACCACCAATATCCATAGCTTCAATACTCATTTCTCCGCACAAAACGTCTACCCGAACAGCCCGAAGTATATTACTCCAGACTGAATCAATCTGAGCATCTGCACTTGAGCCTGAACTGTGCTGCGTGCTGTAGTGTGATGCTGCCCCGCCCAGAGGGCGCGGGCGCGGCTAGCGTGGATGACGCTACCCGCTACGAGTCAGTGTGTGTCTAGCAGTGGTTGTGTGCAGGTCGTGACGTTGTTACCCTATTGTTCGTGTGGTATTGTGATCGTAAATATAGCGTACATGGCGCAGCCGACTGAGACTCAGCAGGCTCTTCTGGAAGGTCAGCAACGACAGCTGGACCAGTTGACATCGCTGGTAAGCATGCTCGCCCGGCAGCAGCTGGAACCGGCAGCCCCCGCCGGTGCACCTGCTGTGGCTGCCCGGGTGAATGCCCCGCCGCCAGCCCGCCTGTCCTACGACACGACTGCAGCTGGGTTCACAGCGTGGAAGGAACGAGTGCTGGCTCATGGCACGTTATCTGGCAGCGAAAAACTCAGCCCAGCCCAGCAACAAGCGCTGCTCACCACGCTGCTGGACGATGAGTGGTGCCGCATCATCCGACACTCTGTGGCTCTGCCGGCGGACGTTGATCTGCCAGCCTGCATTGAGCTGCTGGAAAACCACCAGCGGTCACGTCAACAGGTGTTAGTGCAGCGCCGGCATTTTTTCTCCCGCCGCCAGCACGACGGGGAGAAGGTGGGTGACTTCGTGCTCTCCCTGCGTGAGATTGCGGCCTGCTGCGATTTCTGCAGCAGTTGCCGCGATGAGCGCATTCGCGACCAGATCGTCATGGGGACCACTGACTCCACTGTCCTGCACCAGCTGCTGCAGGTTGCCCACAACGAATTGTCGCTGGAGAGGGCAGTCAAAATTTGCGAGTCAGCGGAGTGCGTCCGCCATGATGTTGTGGCCATGCAGCGAGCCACGCCCGATGTGGCTAGTTCGGCCACCATCCGTACAGAGGTCGCCGCCGTGCGCCGTCAACCACTGCGCATGCGCGAGCAGTTCGGCCGGCAGCCACTGCGCATGCGCGACCAGCATGACCGTCAACCACTGCGCATGCGCGACCAACCGAACCTGCAGTCAGCTGATGGTGGCAACGGCTCTGCATGCGATCGCTGCGGCCAAAGACACCAGACGGCACCATGCCGCGCTGCTGACTGCGTCTGTCGCCGATGCGGAAAGCGCGGCCACTACGCGCGTGCATGCAGTGCGTCCCAGTCCGGCGCGGGCCGCCGCCGAAACAACTTCGTCGAATATGTTGGCTGTGATGCAAACGATGGTGTTGTGAACGACGAAAATACACAGGACACATTGTATATCGGTGATATTTTTGATCGTGCTGAACGCACCCGTTCGACCACCGTGGGCCTAACCGTTTCCGTGGGGGTGCACCAACCGCGCATAATCACATGGCGCTGTGATTCTGGGGCCGATGTCTCCGTAGTAGATGCTGTAGTCGCCCAGCAGCTCGGGGTAGCCGCCAAAAGCTTATGTCCACCGCCGTCGCGCCTGCGGGTCGCCAACGGCCAGCCACTGCGGTGTTTGGGTACATTCGAGGCGCTGCTGCGACTTGGCGACGCTTCTTGCCGCTCCACAGTGTACGTGGTGCCGTCAGTGCGGCGCCCTCTGCTCTGTTGGCGGGACGCAGTGGAACTGCGCCTGCTGCACCGCGCATTTCCGCGCCAGATGTCACGCGAGCAGCATCTACAGCAGGTGACCGCAGGACCGTCAGTCCCGATGCCGCGACATTGCCCTCGCTGGACCAGCGCGGCGCAGCCTACCGCTGCAGAGCGACGGGCACACAGCGAGCAATTGTTGGCGGCCTTCACTCGCGTGTTCTCTACGGACGGTCCCCTCCGCGAGATGACTGGCGGTGCAATGCGGATTGACCTCCGAGATGATGCCGTGCCCAACAATGTGACCGCCCCTCGTTCTGTGCCATTCTGCCACCGCGCCCAGGCACAACAGCAGCTGGAGCAGCTGCAGCAGCAGGGCGTCATTGAGCCGGTGTCCCACCCGACTGACTGGTGCTCGCCCATTGTCGTGGTCGGCAAACGAAATGCGGACGGCACGCCCAACGGTTGCCGCCTCACGGTGGACTTTACCCGTCTCAATCGTTTCGTCCGCCGACCGACTCATCCGGTTCGCTCGCCTGTCGAGGCCGTAGCCAGCATGGGCCTCGGCAACCGGTGGTTCACCCAGGTGGACGCCCTACAGGGCTACTTTCAGGTGCCCCTGCGCCGCGAGGACCGAGACCTCACCACTTTCATCACGCCGTGGGGTCGGTTCAGGTTCTGCCGGGCGCCAATGGGCCTGGTGTCAAGCGGCGACGAGTTCAACCGGCGCGGCGACGTCGCCTTGGCTGGCTTAGCGGACTCGTGCAAGATTGTTGACGACGTGCTGGTGCACACTGCCAGCTACGACGACCATCTGCAGCGAGTCTGGCAACTACTGCAGCGCTGTGACGACGCCGGCGTCACTTTGAACCGGAAAAAGTTTGTCTTTGCGGCCACTGCCGCCAATTTCTGTGGCTTCCACATCACGTCCTCCGGATTTACCATCGACGAGAAGAAAATTCGGGCCCTGGCTGACTTCCCTACACCGACGGACCTGACCTCACTGCGGTCGTTCTTGGGCTTGGCGAATCAGTTTGGCGACTTCTCTGACGCCATCGCTTCTGCTGCCGAGCCCCTGCGTCAGCTGCTCCGCAAAGGCGTCGAGTGGCAGTGGTCGTCACAACACGACGCTGCTTTCACGGCCGTAAAACGCGCGTTGGCCAGCCCGCCCGTGCTTGGCCACTTCGACCCGACAAGGCCCACCATGTTGGAGACGGACGCGGCAAGACAGAAAGGCCTCGGGTTTGTCCTCCGCCAGCGGGACGACCAGGGCCGCTGGCAGCTCATCCAGTGTGGGTCGCGATTCGTCTCCGACACGGAGAGCCGTTATGCCGTCTGCTAGCTGGAGATGTTGGCCGTGGTGTGGGCCTGCCAGAAATGCCACCAATATCTGGCTGGCCTGCCCACCTTCAATGTGGTCACCGACCACAAGCCGCTGGTGCCCATCCTGAACGAAAAGGCGCTCGGAGACATCTGCAATCCTCGTCTGCAGCGCATGCGTCAGCGTCTACTGCACCTGACCTTTGTCGCCAGCTGGAGGCCAGGAGCACAGCACAAAATCGCCGACGCCCTGTCACGCGCACCCTCCCAGCCGGCCGGTGCTGAGGCGGACGTGGACGACTCTTCGTCTGGATTTTTCATACAGACGCTAGACGCCTTCTCAGATGAGGACCATGAAGGCCGCCGCACATCGCCAGTCGACACCACTCTGGAGGCGGTGCGAGCTGCGTCTCTCGCGGACGACGAGTGCCGTCAGCTGATGCCGTACGTGCTAGACGGCTTTCCTCAGCATAAGCATCTCCTACCGTCCAGCCTTCACCAGTACTGGGGTGTGCGCGACCAGCTCACTGCGGACCATGGCCTGATTTTGGTCGGCTGCCGTCTGCTTGTGCCCAAGCGCCTGCGAAAAGATACCCTCCGCCGCCTCCACGAAAGCCATCAGGGGCAGGTCAGGACGGTTCAACGCGCCCGCCAGACTGTATTCTGGCCTGGCCTTAATAACGACATCGCCATGGCCGTTTCGTCATGCCAAGAGTGTCTCGAATACAAGGACTCTCAGCAGAAAGAGCCATACATGGCGGAACCGCGCCCGACACGGCCCTTCGAATCGGTGTCGGCAGATTTCTTCTATCATGCGGGGAAAACGTTCCTCGTATACGCCGACCGATTCTCCAACTGGCCGCTGGTGTTTGAATGTGGCCTTGACGCGTCTGCTCATCAGCTGGTGAAGCTGTTTCGGCGCGTGTTTGTCGCCACAGGCGTACCGTCCATATTGTCGTCGGACGGCGGCCCGCAGTTCACTGCGCGTCTCACTGCCGAGTTCCTGCGACATTGGCGTGTCCGTCACCGACTCTCCAGTCCACGCTTCCCGTTCTCTAATGGGCACGCCGAGTCCGCTGTCAAGCGGGTGAAGCGACTCATCCAGAAGTCGGCCCACGACGGGGACCTCAACACGGACGCGTTCGTTGCCGGCCTGCTGGAGATGTGTAACGCGCCTGGTGCCGACGGCCGCTCGCCCGCGCAGCTGCTGTACGGTCGCCCCGTGTCGTCTGCCGTCCCCGCGCATCCTCGCGCGTTCCTGCCTGAATGGCAGCCGTCCACCGCTGAGTGTGATCTCCGAGCAGCGGCCGCGCACGACAGGCAGATCACCAACTACAATCGGTCAGCCAGACCACTGCCGCCGTTATCGCCCGGCACTACAGTGGCTCTCCAGGACCCGACGACAGGCCGCTGGGACCGGACTGGCGTGGTCGCTGTCACTGGTCGTCGCCGCCAGTACGCGGTACGCTTACCGCATGGCGGTCTCTACTGGCGTAACCGCCGCCACCTTCGGCCAGCAGTCAGCGCACCCGCCTCCGAAGTGACGCCGCCACCATTCGTCAGCGCAGCGCGGCCAGAGGCCATGTGCCTGCCTTGCCCACAGCTGTCGCCGCCGCAACCGCCGCGAGAGACCAGCAGCAGCAGCGGACCCGCGCCGCCGCCGGGGGAGGATGTGAGCGGAACATCAGAGGCTCCACATACACCAAACCCTCGCCGAAGCGACCGAACCCGCAGACCGCCGCCGCACCTGAGCGACTACGTCTGCAGGACCAGCAGCGTCCCCCTTCCGCCGCTTGGAGGGGAGATGTAGTGTGATGCTGCCCCGCCCAGAGGGCGCGGGCGCGGCTAGCGTGGATGACGCTACCCGCTACGAGTCAGTGTGTGTCTAGCAGTGGTTGTGTGCAGGTCGTGACGTTGTTACCCTATTGTTCGTGTGGTATTGTGATCGTAAATATAGCGTACACGTGCAGTAACCCAAAAAAAATTTCCAGGATCAGATATGGTATTTAGTTTTATGTTTGTTTTTCCTCTGATAATTTCATCAATTGTTTTGCTTGGTAGTGTGTTTTTTATTAATCTGGCTTGCTTGAAAGGCTTGTTGACTTGCTTGAATTATCGCTTCGCTAAAATGGATTTCGTTTTTGCATGATAATAAAATGTATGTAGCGAAACTAAAAAAACTAAAATATATTACAGTCAGGCGCGCGTGGGGCAGTGATGTTCCACGCTCACACAGTGAAATACGGGAGCACACACACACACACGCACAAGCCTCTTCGCACAAGCGTGAAAGCATACAATACCCGCAGCATCAACTCGGTTTACACAGCTTTTGCATTATGTCGATAAACCAACCGGTTCATCGACATAGCGACTTCTCACGGCTCTTTCAAACTTGATTGGTTTCGTGTTTTTCACTCTTCACGTGTTTTTTCAAGAAGCATTTGCGTCTATTTGTGGCCAGTTTCTCCATCTTTATTGCACATTCTTGTTATTCCCTCCATTGCTCCTCCTGATGTGCTTTAAAACAAATCGTCTTCCTGAATAAATTGAGGTTGATAATTTTTAAATTGATACTTTAAAGTTATAAATATCAATCAAAACAATGTCAATGGCAAGTCCTCGCTGTGCAATTCACGACAGAGGAGTTATTTGTTGTAAGTAGCGAATTTTTCCTGTATCGAGCGCTTCCAATGCTCTGACGCACTACTGCAACGGGGGTTGATTGTGAGTCTTGAACTTAATCGAGATAATTTGTGAGTAATGCAATAGATACGAGGACGTTTTCATATGTTTGTATGTGTATAGATGCGCATGTGTGTGTGTGTGTGCAAGGGCGAATATTTGTGTCGAAACTCGGTGGTTGACAGCCATCATGCTTTATTTTCCAAAATTGACTCAGTTGTCCAATTGCATGGGATCAACCAACCATTTTCGTCTGATTAAATTACAGCATACATAGCTCAATAAAGAGCAAACTGTATGTAACACATTTGCATACACTCACGCTAATACATTGTTGTTGTTGTTGTTGTTGTTCCTCAAGTTGTCTGGCCGAGCAACCTCGAGCTCCTGAGGAAAGACACGGCACCGACCGGGCTATTCCACAGGTCTCTGACTGAATTTATTTTGTGTTGGCGTCTAAGTTGTGTGTGTGCTGTGCAGTGTTCCATGATGTGTGTGATGGTGTGTGGTGCTGAATTGCAATCTGGACAGGTGTCATCGATTGAGTCATTCAACCTTTTCTGATATGACAGAAGGGTAGGATGATGACCGCATCTCAACCTGGCCAGATGCACCTTGCATTGGCGTGTGAGTGTGTTTTCTGATTTGAGTATGTCCGGTGGGTGTCTTTGTAGGAGTGTATTGTATTGTAGTGAGTGTATGGCTTTCCGTGCGATCTATGTGTGTATGTGTTTCTTGATTGATGTGCGTGGGGGAGCTGGTGGAAGTGATGTGAAAATTTGTTTGTGGTAAAGTGTGCTTGGTGTTGTTTTTATGTTTCTGTTTGTGTTGTCTTGTGTTGTGAGGTGATATAGTGGATGTGCTGTGCTGGTGACTGCTGCTGCGAGTGTTTGTGTGCCTCTCATGTCTAGGTGGTGTGTCAATTTGAGGATTTTAGTTTCGTGATGGAGGTGGTCTACTGGTGTGGTGGCTGTGCATCCTGTCATTCTTCTGAGTGCGGTGTTTTGAAGTGTTTGAATTGTGTTAGTGTGGCGTGTTGTGAGATTGCTAGCCCATGCGGGGCTAGGATATTATATCGCGGGTCGGATGTGTTGTTTGTATATGGTCGTTGTGGTGTCTTTGTTGTGTCCGAAAGTTGTGTGTGAGAGTGATTTCAGTGTGTTGAGGAGTGGAGTGACTTTGGTTTTGATGTTGCTGATGTGTTGTTTGAATGAGAGGTGTGTGTCGTATGTGACGCCTAGTATTTTTGGTGTGTGCGTGTGTGGGATGATCGTGTTGTTGATAGTAATTTGTGGTGTGTAGTTGTGTTCGGGTGTCCAGTTGGTAATGTGTGTGGCTGTGGATTTGGCCGGTGCAATGTTCAGTTGGTTTGTGGTGAACCATTGTTGTAGTGTGTTGATGTAAGGTTGTAGTGTGTGCACTGCTGTGTCGGCGTGTCTTTGTGTGCTTGTGATTGTTATGTCGTCTGCATATGATGATATCTGTATGCATGGAGTGTTGGGTGCTGGCATGTCATTTACGTATAGATTGAATAGTGTTGGTGCTAAAACGGAGCCCTGAGGGGCTCCGTTTGTTAAGTTGCGTGTGTGAGATGATTGTCCGTTGTACCTCACCCTTACATTTTGTAACGTTTACTACAATTACTTTATGTAACGTTTATATTTTTAGTAGCCCTAGTCATGAGTCACATAATTAACCACTGTGTGAGCAAAATATCAATGATTCAATTTGAATATTCACATGCAACGAAAAGTTAATACAAACTGCCAGGTGAACATAGTGGGGGAACAGTGTGTGGGATAGAAGGGGGTGTTTGCCGTGACTCAAGTGTGCAAGCATCGTGCAAGACGGGATTTAAGCATGTGATAGGGCGGCCACTGCAAAACTACACACACACGCACACACACACACACACACACACACACAAATACAAACTTGAACAAAGTCCGTGTATGTGTGGGTTTGAACACGTATATGTAGACACGCATGCATGAAACGTGTATTCATAGCTTGTACAATGATTAAACAGTGCATATTATACGTTTATCATTGCTGCTTATACATAATGAAAGCATAATAAGGATAGGATAGTGTACAACAACAAGGATAAAATACAGTAATGGACGTTGATCGCTCATTTGTCAGCGCTAGAAATCTGCCATAGCAAGCGTTGAAAAGTTCACATCACAGGCTATTAACAGCGGAACACATTGACTCTGGGAAGACATTGGAATATATACAGTGGTTTCCGGTAGGAGGCCAAGGGGGTTAAGCCAAAAATGCGGAGCTTGGCGAAACATGAGGAACTACATTCGAAATGTTCATGGTAAGGATATTGGGAGCCCAGGGAGACTCAACACATTCTGGGTGCCGTAACTGGCTACATTATGCCATCACCTTTGCAGCACAACCACAGCACAGCACAACCCTAATACAAAATATGGATCAAAGTAAATCAAAGTAAATCGGAGCCAATTCAAAGTAGTGATTTATACAATTATTAACGGTGTGACAATTTTTACTTAATTCTTGTGTAACTCACTAGTTGTTGAATCCGATGAGCTAGTGTTGCACAATAGCTGGACATATATTTGATTGAGTATCAGATTCAACAATTTTTTAAGCTATTCACGATCACACACATTTCATTCGCACTTGTGGAATTCACATGAACTAAATTCACCACTTTTTCGCCACCACCAATCGCCACCACTTTTTCGCCTGAATCTTCTTGAAGAAGCTGTTTTGTGGCTTGTTGGTTGGCGATGTTTCCATATTCTTGGTCGTGGTAGGGACAATTAAAGGCTTTATTCATTAAATCCATATTTGATACTGCCGGTGTAGTGTATACAGACGCTTCAAGCATTATTCCTCCTTCGCCTTGGGGTGCTTAGAGGCTGTATTCTTCAAATCCATCTTGGGTACAGCCGGTGTAATGTATACTCAAGCTTCGCGCTGAATTCCTCGTGTATATGTATGTATATATGTATATATGTGTGTGTGTGTGTGTGTGTGTTTGGTACTATTGCTAAAAGCATACTCTCGTGTTCTGTGTATTGTGTGTGCATGTATTGAGAAAAAATACAAAATATAATTTGTTTTATATATATAAGATTGTCGGGAAAGTTTTTTTTATATTGTCAAAACAAAAGGATTTTTCTCGAGGGTCTTCAACCTGGGAGCAGGTGCAGACAAGCAGCATGCACGTGAGTGCATTTTTTCATTATCTCCAGTTTAATCTACCGTATATCCCGGCCTGTTGAGCCCATATTATAATCCAAAATGTTGTTGGATGGGTGGCTTTCGAAAAACCAGCAGCGCCTGTTGCTCCTCTACGGCTTCAGCTCCGACAAGAATGCGAGCCAATTTGTCTCCGGTATCAACGCTGCATTCGGCGTCGGGACCCTCACCAGTCAAACGGCCAACAGCTGGTTCAAGCCATTCAAGGACGGAGATGTCTATACAGTGGGTCGATGCCGATGCGAAACCTGAGCGAGAGGCCAAGGGTGATCTGCACCCCAAGAAGGTCATGCTCTCCGTCTTCTGGGACACAAGGGGAATCGTCATGTGGGAGCTGCTGCCTAAGAACAGTGCATCGACGCTGCCTTCTACCAGCAGCAGCTCGAACGCCTGCAGCAGCAGCTGGCCGAAGTGCGCCCCGAACGTCGCCGGGTCGTCGTGCTGCACGATAACGCGCCGGCGCACAAGGCGAAGTCGACCCGCCAAAAACTGATCGAGCTGGGCTGGGACGTTTTGCCCCACCCACCGTAAAGCCCAGACCTAGCACCAACCTACTACATTTCGACTACCACATTTCGCCGCCTCGACCGTTCCATGGCTGGGAAGGAGTTCGCCGACGAGAACGACCTGAAAGCTCACGTGACGAACTTCTTCGAGGGCCTGTGCCCAGACTTCTACACGCGAGGCATCCGCTCCTTGCGCACACGCTGACAGAGCTTGGTCGAGAGTGATGGAGATTATATTGAGGATTAATAACGCCGTTGTAAACAAAAATCTTAAATGAAATAAATTTGTTCGAAATGTAAAAAAACTTTCCCGACAATCAGATATGTATATATATATATATATATATATATATATATATATATATATATATATATATATATGTGCTTGGTTGTATGTGTTTAGACCCAAACCCATTTTCAAAATGTTTAAACCCATTTTCAAAATGTTTAAACCCATTTTCAAAATGTGTGTTGTAATGTTTTTTTAATGTGTGATGTTTGTTTTCATTTGTGTTTGCTTGTGTGTTCGTTATGCGTATTCCTTTTATATCCATGAAAAGCAGGCCACAGCGAGTAGCATGGCGGCTATGACACCCCAGCCTTTGAGCGGCTGATACTTTCCTTAGTAAAAGGGGGACCTGTAGACATTGTAGACATGGTGGATGTCATGTACCAAGCCCAAGTTCACAACAAATGTGCTATAATAATATGGTGCTAGAAATGTGCTACACTAATGTTGAGTGTATACGTGTGCTTGTTTGTCATTTTGCATGCCGCTGCTGACTAGTTTTCAGCTGTCCCCTTCATGTTCTGCAAGGTTCCTTTACAACTTATGGATGAGTTAGCATGTGCTTACATACCGTATTACATGTGAACTCACTAAATGTTTGCCTGTGCACAGGTGTACGGCCTGAGGGGATGGTGATGACATCATTTCGCCTGGTGCAACACATCTCATACTGGATTGGTCGCCGACAATAAGTTGCGTGATGATCGGAGACTCATTTTCGTGTCGCATACCGAGTACATGACCTGGCTGTGCGGGTAGTGTCATATCTATGAATTTTGAGCGCAATTTTTATTTGAGTGATCACCTCAGGCTCGATAGTGCTGACTTATGGCGGAATGTGGCGATTTCACAACTATACCTCGTATTCTGAATAATAAAACGCTATAGAATATTCGTATAATGCTCTAGTTGACCACACGTAACCATTTTTTGCTTGAGACAGTCGATTGTATGCAGGGTTGGCAATAAAATAACGCGAAATGATGATTTTGAAATGTGTATTTTCGATATGAACTTCGATGGTCTGCATCTAAATTTGATCAACTAACAAATGGTCGCATTAGAAGCTCGATGTAAAAGGTTACACGGGAAGAAGCCGAAACTTGTTAACACAGGCGTGCCCCATGCATCTCGCTGCCACCGCAGAACCGCCCCTCTTGACGCTATGGCGCCACAAGGAGGAAACCCGTATTAGAGAGGGATACCTACCCAGAATGCATTTACTGATGGCTGGACAGGGACTGTTGTAGTATATAATTCGCCCAGATGAATTACCCGCCGGGTTGTGATGTTAGTTGGCTATCTCACGCATGCAGCCTTTGTTGAATATAAATACAAACATATATATATATATATATATATATATATATATATATATATATATATATATATCTATATATATAAAAGAGATCCTCTGTGTGTCTGTCTGTCTGTGTGTGTGTGTGTGTGTGTGTGTGTTCGACCCTCCTTGGTCCATTTTCTATCAGCTATTATTCGGCCACCACTCAGCCTACCCGCTAACAATTTATACCATCACGTTGGAAATTTTCTTGTCTACACTTTAGATTAAGTTTTAAATTTCAAAAATGAAATCAAAAAAAGTTATAGCGGTGAAAAGACAAAATGAACCCTGAAAAATGCGAAAATTGTGGTCAATGCTCTGCCATCTACTCCTCATAAACCAGAAATGGTACAGCCAAACAGATTATACCACTGTGTAGAGAATTTTCTGTTCTACAAGATAGGTTATAATTCATATCCAAAAATAGAACATAAAAGGTGTAAACATGACAAAATTTCAATCTATATTCAAAATTATATTTATACTCCACGCGTCCGATTTTCTATACTTTTTTCTCTATGTATCAAAAACTAATTATCACACAACTAAATAAATAATACCATCATGCTGGGAATTTTGTTTGCTACAACACGGTATGATTTTTAATTTTCCAAAGTGTATTAAAAAAAAGTTACGGCGGTGTGAAGTCAAAATGACAAAGTCAAAAATGCAAAATTAGCACTGGAAACCGTGAATGTTTTGGTAAATATTCCCCTATCTATTCCTCATAAACCAGCAATGGTACAGCTATAAAAATTATACTATTGTGTAGATAATTTTGTGTTCTACAAGAAAAGTTATAATTTATACCCA
The DNA here is from genome assembly GCA_916048095.2 of Sacculina carcini. Classification (NCBI taxonomy): domain Eukaryota; kingdom Metazoa; phylum Arthropoda; class Thecostraca; family Sacculinidae; genus Sacculina; species Sacculina carcini. Next base: position 5,260,459 of record OU696596.1, read on the forward strand.
CAAATGATACAAAAAATGTGTAAAATTGGCAAAATTGTCAAATACATCCAAAATTAAAATTGATCACCGGGCGCCTAAATTAATTCATTTTTCTACCTATTTCTCAGGAACTATTTGTCACACATTAAAATAAATTATATCATCGTGCTGGAAATTATATTTTTTTAAATGCGGTATAATTCTTAATTTTCCAAAGTGTATCTGAAGGAAGTGACGGCGGTGTAAAGTCAAAAGGACATATTGCCAATTTGACAGCTATTATGCGCACTTGCGATTACACAGGAATATACTACTGTGTAGAGAATTTTGTGTTCTACAAGAAAAGGTATAATTTATACCCACAAATGATACAAAAAACGTGTAAAATTGGCAAAATTCTCAAATGCATCCAAAATTACACTTGAACACCGGGTGACTAAAATTTATTCATTTTTCTACCCATTTCTCAGGAACTGTTTGTCATACCTTAAAATTAATTATACCATCGTGCTAGAAATGCTGTTTTCTACAATACAGTATAATTCTTAATTTTCCAAGGTGTATCTGAAGGAAGATACGGCGGTGTAAAGTCAAAATGTCATGTTGCCAATTTGACAGCTATTATGCGTACTTGCGATTACACATGAATATACACTGATTTAATTTCACTCAAGTCCAATCACAATTTACGCACTTGCGATTACACAGGAATATACTACTGTGTAGAGAATTTTGTGTTCTACAAGATAAGCTATAATTTATACCCACAAATGATACAAAAAACGTGTAAAATTGGCAAAATTCTCAAATACATCCAAAATTACACTTGAACACCGGGCGACTAAAATTAATTCATTTTTCTACTATTTCTCAGTAACTATTTGTTACACATAAAAATAAATTATACCATCGTTCTATAAATCTTTTCTTCTACAATACGGTATAATTTGTAATTTTCCAAAGGGTATCTGAAGGAAGTTACGGCGGTGTAAAGTCAAAAGGACATATTGCCAATTTGACAGCTATTATGCGCACTTGCGATTACACAGGAATATACACCGATTAAATTTCACTGAAGCCCAATCACAATTAAGAATGCATCATATTATCTCCAAGCATGGATGGTGTGGTTTTATTGCTTACAGTTTAATTAATGCTACACTCTACTGAATATAAAGGCTTTATTGTCCTCAATAACGTTCCGCACGACGGGCGGGTAAAATGCTATTGGGAACAAAGTAAACTACTGAATTTAACTGTGTAATTTAATTGGTTTAATTTCAAGTTGCATAAGCATAAGTTGCATAAGGATATGGGTTGCAATATCATGTAATGCCAACTTATGCTGTTTTAGCGGAAGCATTAACCTGGAATTATAGAGATGACAGAAGGTTGCATTCTTTTGATAGTGTTGTGGAAAAACATGTTTTCTAAATTGAAACATAAATTTCACATTTAGACTTTTAGATTAGCTATAACTTTCCTGTGGGTTTGTTTTTCTTTTTCAATTTGCACTAATTTTTTTATGAATTGAATATTAATTATATTTTATGAACTGTTCCGCACGACGGGCGAATTAAATGTATCTATAAAGAGTGGGTTTAAATGATAGCGAGGTATATGATATTTTGCTAGCAGTAAATATTCTAGCGATAAAAGTAGAATAGCTCTTAAGCAAATGATTTTGGAGAATGATGTGAACCTTTAAATATATTTTGCGATCTGATGATATATGTATTAGGAATAATACGTAGCAGAATATAGATTGCATAATATAATATCGGCTGTAATATCAAGGGCTGCATTATCGATGTAATCCAAAAAATAACAACTGTATGAATATGATGCATTAGTGGAAGCATTAACCGGGAATTATGAGATAATATGATAATGGTGTAAAATTATATCGCATTATGCAACAAATGTGAATTTAGCTACCTTACAGTTTGGTCCCGATACTATATTGGCGGGTTGAGAGAAAAGTATTGGTGGGCCGCGTGTTTGGGACCCCTGGGGTAGATAATCTCAGTCTTCTGATTACAAATTATGATCGCATCAGTATATTTTGTGATCACAAACTAATAAGTTAAATCACCTCAGACTAGGCTGAGAGCGGTCAAGATTGAATGGTTGGGTTGGGTTGGGTAGGTTTGACTCAGGTTATATTGGGTTTTAATGATAGCGGAAAATATATAAATTTTAACAATAAATATTATAGCGGTAAAAGTGAAATAGTACTTAAGCAAATGATATTGGGGAATGATGTTAAGTAATAAATATAGTTTGGAAACAGTCTGATGAAAAGATTTCATCATCTTTCATTGTTTGTTTCGTGTTTGTGTTCTGAATTATACCACACGACGGGCAGATTTATATATCAGGCGGGTTGAGGGATAATATTTGTCAAAATAAGAACAAAAATATTCACATTTAGACTTTTCTATTGGTTAAGATATTTATAGGTTACATTTTTTGCTTTTCAATTTGTATTCATTATATTTTATGGATTTGATATGAATTTTATTGTATGAATTGTTCCGCACGACGGGTGGGTTTAAAAAAGTGTTTTTAGATCATTTTTTCAAATGGTTCATTTAAAAATAGGTTTTTTTTTTAAAATAAAAATGTTCCGCGGGCAGCAGCTATAGACAATAGAACGTTCAATTTACCCTGTAGAATTAATCCATACACAAAACCAATGGATTTGACTTCAAGATGCAGAACGGATCGTGTTCGAGTTCTGAATTATTCAGCACGACGGGCGGGTTTAAAAATGACTCAGGCGGACTGAGGGGAAATATTGTGTCGAAATAAAAATAATTAAACTTATAATTTTCAAAATTGATTAATATTTTTATGAGTGTACCCTATTTCATTTTTATTTTTCCATATTTTTTATGAATTGAATATGAATTTCATGTTATGAATTGCTCCGCACAACGGGCGGGTTTTAATGCTATATATATACATAAAGAAGAAATTATCTGTCTGTCTGTGTATGTGTGCTTGAATATGAGGTGACATAATTGCGCTGGCTCATGGTTCGCTGGTTCAATTATCAGGGGCTTCAAACGCAAACGAAGCGATGGCTCATTTTTATGAAATAAAAATGTCCCGCGGGCAGCAATAAAACGTTCAATTTCACCGTATAGAATGAATTCATATACAAAACTAATGGATTTGACTTCAAGAACCAGAACGGATGGTGTTCGAGTTCTGAATTATTCCTCACGTCGGGCGGGTTTAAATATGAGGCGGGTTGAGTGAAAATATTTTGTCAAAATAAAATTAAAAATAATGAAATTTAGACTATTTAATTGATTAAGGTCTTCATGAGTTTGCCTTATTTATTTTTAATTTGCAATATTTTATGAATTGTTCCGCACAACGGGCGGGTTTTAATGCGGTTTTAATGCTATATATATACATAAAGAAGAAATTATCTGTCTGTCTGTGTATGTATGCTTGAATATGAGGTGACATAATTGCGCTGGTTCATGGTTCGCTGGTTCAATGATCAGGGGCTTCAAACGCAAACGAAGCGATGGCTCATTTTTATGAAATAAAAATGTCCCGCGGGCAGCAATAAAACGTTCAATTTCACCGTGTAGAATGAATTCATATACAAAACTAATGGATTTGACTTCAAGAACCAGAACGGATGGTGTTCCAGTTCTGAATTATTCCGCACGTCGGCCGGGTTTAAATATGAGGCGGGCTGAGTGAAAATATTTTGTCAAAATGTAAATTAAAAATAATGAAATTTAGACTTTTTAATTGATTAAGGTTTTTATGAGTTTGCCTTATTTATTTTTAATTTGCAATATTCTTATGAATTCTTCCGCACAACGGGCGGGTTTTAATGCTAGTATATATATATATATATATACAATACATATATATCCTCTATATAACCTCTTGACCTCTTAAAATGGCTCTTCGAATTGGCGCATTAAGCAGTTTACACAGGGCAATCATTGAACGGCACATCTAAGCATTAAACAGTTTGAAAACCACTGAAGTTCATACAGCTGATGGGAAATTTGACCAAATGGTCACTCGCGTAATTTTCAGTCACTAGGTACGCCATTGGAAAATGCGCCCTATCTTTGCCATCGCTGGTTTTCATCGCATCGTATTAGCTTTGGATCAGTTGGTACGTTTGGGGTAAATGGTCGTAGCCCCGCGGTTAAGACTATCGTTATACAAATCGGCTTCAGGCGCCAAATTGTGGAGGTTCAGCCGGTTCTTCCGGACTCCTACCTGCCAGCGACTATATGGCGTTTGAGCGCTGACCAGCGTGAATCAGCCCTCGTACGACACCACATCTGTCAGCATGAGCGTTTATCAGAGCACACTGTCAGAATGCCGCCCTTGAAAGTCGGGGACCATGTATACGTCCAAAACTGAATCGGCAACCACCTCCGTCGTTGGGATCGCTTTGGCGTGATTGTAGGAGAGAAACAAGACGATCAGTACGGCATTTGCATGGACAGATCTTGTCGTTTGTAGTACAGGCTGTCTAATCGAAAATATCTTCGCTATTTAACTCTGTACGCTACTGGCTGTCCACTTCCGAGCTCTTGTACCTTCCTATGAGCAGAGTCCCATCTAACGATCCCTTCATTCACTGATGTCTAATCGTCCGATCGATAGGATGGCGCCCTAATTGACCTATTTTCGGCTCCAGTGTAACCAATAACAGTACCAAACATAACACTGGCCTGCGTTTCAAAACTTTTTTCAAAAAGTCGGAGGTTTCTCAGCTGTTTTTATACTAGTTTTATGTGCTGAATCCGAAAACGCTATCCATTTTTCTCAATTAGTTCGAGTTTTCACACTATGTCAAGGATAACAGCTCACACACTGATGTATTAATATGCATATTGGAGTGGGCATACTGATACATTTTGCCCCAAGGTTGGATATTTCTCGGCTGTTCTAATACAAGTTTCATGTGCTGAATTCTAAAAAGCTATCCATTTTAAACGATTAGCTCGAGTTTTCACACTATGTCAAGGATAACAGCTCACACACTGATGTATTTGTGGTTGAATATATTGAAGTAATGGTGAACACAAATGCACAATGTAAACACGGACTCCACTGAGCCAACACAAACTACACGGTTAAAATACAATATGCGTATCACAACGATATCTCCACCGCACTCGCACACACTTCTCTCTTCACGCCGAGATTCAACACCGCACTGTCTCCCATCAACACGACACTTGATAAACAAACGCATCGCTGCCACCTGATACCTCGTCAGCACCTTGCAACGAGTGCATTGTGCAAACATACACCCGCACACAGACGTACATACACGATGCGGAACACTACGCCAGCAAATACAAGCACACACACACGCACACACACACACACACACATGCACACACGCACACACGCACACATGCACACACACATGCACATAACGAAAACCTTCAACTACAACAATATGACAAGATAATATATCAAAACCACATCCCCCCTTGATCTCAAGATCACTCGGACACGTAATCATTCATCCAGACCGGAGGTAGTCTCTCTCGTACACTTCGTCTAGGGCTTTGCCTGATGGGCGGTTCCGAAGTTGGTGTTTCGGTGGCCTCAGAGTGATCACCGTTCTCTTCGTCAGCCGGAATGACCACAGGTCTCAAGTCCAATATGTGACGAGGTACACCATCCACCGACATATTATTTGACGAGTTCACCCCCGTTACAGTACCACGGGTCCACTGCGAAGTACACTTCCGATCTGGTGGTTTTACCCACACTTCCTCGCCGATGTGAACAGCACATTCTTCCGAATCATTATCGACAGTGCATTCTACAAATGTATTTCGCCACTCATACTTGTGTACATTGTGATAGGGCACTGAAGATTCCTCCACACCAACCCTCGGAGACATGTTATACCAGTATACCGCCGTAGTCGGTGGTATGTTACTTCTTTCGGCGAGCGCTTTTATCGTCCGATGGTGGCGTTCAACAATGCCATTGCCGTTAGGGCGGTAGGCTGCGCGGTAAAACGGCCGAATCTTCCACTTGTCCAGCAGCTCCTGCATTTCTCTGGAACGAAATGCTCTCCCGTTGTCCATTAACAGCTCACGAGGTGGTCCTCTCTCTCGGAAAACTTCATCCAGATGCTTACATACCTGCTCCGCTGTCTCAGACCGAAGCTCACGCCACACAGCAAATCTACCTGGTCCGCAATCGACAATCGACAAGTACTGATGGTGTTCATAGTGGGTCACATCCACGGCCAGTCTGCACCACACGTCGTTCACACTAAGATGTCCTGCAGCATGACGTGAAGGAGCGGGATCAATGGATTGGCACCGCTCACAGGCTCTCACCACTCGCCGCACAGCGTCGCGTGACACACTAGGGTCCACTTGTCGGGCTAAGAAAAGAGTCCTGTCTACACCCATGTGATGCATGCCATGCATCTGCCGAATTTCATCTGCAGTCATTGCACATATATGACTGTCTTCTTTGTAATGTTCACAGCCGCTTTTGACGGCATTTCCAGCTTTGACTAACCATCCCTTTTTCACGCGAGTCAGTTCATCAGCTTTATTCTGCGTGGTCGGAACACTCGTGACGGATATTTTCAAACCAAGTTCTGCAATGAGATCGCTCAAAATTCCCAATCTTCTCTTGATCAAGACTACCGCTGCACCCTTTGTCTTCACTCTTCTTTCCCTGTCGATCACTGTGCTTACCCAGCCGGCTACTGTTGCAGAGTCTGTGCGAATATCAATATCCTTCAATTGCCATTTCACCGCCATGTTCATACCTTTCAGTACTGCATCAAGTTCCGCGACATTGATATGATGTACATCATCAATTTTCCTTTGCCAAGCAGCATCTTCAACGATGTGACCCTCGATCTCCACTGCTGCACCCATTGCAATGCTGCTCGCATCGCACCACACGACACCTCTGTCAGTGACAGAAACATGCCATTTTCCACCAACCGGATCATCAGATCTCACTCTTTGGACCATATCAGCCACCATCTGCATAACAAAATCGCTAACTGCACTGTCCCATTGTATTCTATCGGTATGACGCTTTATGTAGCTACTGGCAATCCTTAGCCACCTAGAAACTGGGTAATGCCCGATCATTTTTCCACACAACGAGAATATATCACGCTTCGTCATGTTGTCTGAGACGGATGGAATTGCATTGCCCCTGCGAAACACAACACGACCACGATTGTCTTTACTCAATCTGAGACCCAACACAGCACTTCCCTCTATAGACACCGGATCTTTCGCTTGCAGGCCATATTTGTTTAAATGGTCGACGACTTCCCTGCCGGACACAGCCGATTCGCATACGATAATGTCATCGATGTATGAATCCGTGCTCTTGTTGATGATTTCCGACTGACTCAGAACGGTGCGTACTATTCGAGTCATAATTCTCGGTGCGGAGCACAGTCCAAAACCCAGTCTAGTCAAGCAGAAGACATGGTCATTATATTTCACCAGCTGGTATATCCATAAATTCGGGGCGATATGCACCTGCAAATACGCGGACTTCAAATCAACGAGTGAAGCTGGTCCAACGATGCGCCTCCACTTCCTCAGCTTCTCTCCGCACACATCTATAAACTCGTCACCCGTGTGGCTACTGACAAATGCATTTAACTCTCGAAAGTCCAGCACTGGTCGCACTTTGTTTTTAGTGGGCTGTACCACTGCCATGAGTGGCAGTACGCCCGTGCAGTCTGAATCAGTCCATGGAACGATAATTCCTTCCTTAATCCACCGCTGCACCTCGGTGTCAAATTCACCACGGATATCTTCAGTCACTGTCTTGTTGTAACAACCCACTGCTTTTGACAAGAATGGTTCACCTGCTTTCACCACCCATTCCACTTCCCATTTGTCACCATCTAACACAGCGGTGAAGTCCGGATCAGTGATCTCCAGTCTCCGTTTAGCACAGCATTGCACTTCATCACTTTTGGAAACCGCAGCGCTTGCAACATTGTCATTTGAGCCAAATTTGACTTGAGAGCCACACACAAATACACCACCAATCTTCTCGATTACCTCCATCCCAATCACAAGGTCGACATCATTCACAATATTATCAACGACCATAGCACACACTCTTAGACATTTTCCAGATATCTCGATATCAATCACAGCCGTGCCACGACACTCTACCCTTCGTCCGTCAAAAGCCGTTAAATGACTACTGCCTGCGATGCAATTAACAAGGTGTGACCGAACAATAGCCCCAGAACAACCAGTATCGACTAGTGCGTGAATCGTCTCACCTGAGAGTTTTGCCTCGACGATTGGCAGTTGGATGGGCGCCTTCACTGATTGCTTGGAGTAGCTGCTGGCGCACCAGCTACTCCTGAACCGTTTCCCTGACGGCACTGTCGCGAAATGTGTCCCTTTTTCCCGCAATTGTAGCACGTAATTGCTTGTCTTTTTGGACACATTCGAGCCATATGAGGTCCATCACACAAGAAACAACTGCCTCTGAACTGCTGAATTTGCTGAGTGTCGACTGGTCTTGCATTTGATTTGTATACACTCTGTGGTGCAGCCGCAGCCGCGACTTGTTCATCATTCCGTGTGAGCACACGCGCGTGGTTAATCAGCGCAGACATTTCCATTGAGAAAGCATCCTGCATTATTTGCAGGTTCGCTCTGACATGACTGGGAAACCCATTCACAAACGTCAATCTACAGATGTTCTCCAATGCTTCACCACCAAAATTAGCCAAACAAGCAAGCTTTCTAATGTCAGAGGCAAAGACATCAACTGATTCTCCTTCCCATTTCTTGTCGCACAGCTTTTGAAATGCAATAAACGGATCGTCTGCAAACGCCGTTTGCAGCGCGTACTGGATTCTGTCAGCATTTTCCTGGTCTTCGTCGTTCAATTGCAGAAACAGAGCAAGAGCATCACCTTCTAAGTAGAGAGGAATGAAGCTGGCAAGATCCGTCACCTTTTTCAGCTTCGCCACTAGTTTTGCTTTCTTGAGCCACGCAGCCACATCTCCTTCTCCTGTGAACGGTCTCATTGTGTACTCACTGCCCGACACTGCCGTGATCCGATATCGGCCGGTTAGCTTGTGGTTTAATATATTGAAGTAATGGTGAACACAAATGCACAATGTAAACACGGACTCCACTGAGCCAGCAACACAAACTACACAGTTAAAATACAATATGCGTATCACAACGATATCTCCACCGCACTCGCACACACTTCTCTCTTCACGCCGAGATTCAACACCGCACTGTCTCCCATCAACACGACACTTGATAAACAAACGCATCGCTGCCACCTGATACCTCGTCAGCACCTTGCAACGAGTGCATTGTGCAAACATACACCCGCACACAGACGTACATACACGATGCGGAACACTACGCCATCAAATACAAGCACAAACACACGCACACACACACATGCACACACGCACACACGCACACATGCACACACACATGCACATAACGAAAACCTTCAACTACAACAATATGACAAGATAATATATCAAAACCACAGTATTAATATGCAAATTGCAGTGGGCATACTGATACATTTTGCCCCAATTCTCACCCTTCTCTTCTGCTGCATGCATCATATCTAATGTCATCATCATATCTCAGTCTGAGCTCTCTGCGTGGCTGACTTACAAGTCGGCCACCACCAACTTCCTGGGTAACCACAGAAGTGCTGAATACCTGAAGGTCGTCGATGAGTTGTTTACATTCATTCATTCATTACATACATTCTGATAACATTCATTTTGCAAATTCACAAGACATATTAACATTTTATGGTAAGCATGGCACATGCCAGAATATAGGGCACTAGCGACAAGTTCATTAGAGCAAGCACGAAATGTTGGCAGTAGCAAGATTGCAGTCTCAGGTGTTACATCTTAGCACCATGATCGCATCAATTATATCAGATTTTAGTCTTGTCCGTCGCTCATTGAAAATCTAATTCAGACCAGACTTCTTCTTTCAACGCTGGCGTGAGTCACCGGAAGTGCTATGGCAACTTCTGCTAGTGCTTTTAGACCATTGTGGGGATGATGATGCCACCAGTGAAAAATATTCTCTTTTCTGTCGATTGTTGGCGAATTATTGAAGCTTGCTATTGTTCGCAATATGTATCGAAATAGAATGATGATCCATATATCGAAATTGAATTATGAACGTCTTAAAACATCTATCTGACTCTGGTCCCCAGGAATTATTAAGCTTAGCTTCCCACCGATTCTGTTGAACTTAGTTGTCAATATCGAGCTCACCTTTGACGCATTCTCTTTAGTACGAAAAAGGAAACTTTTTTCGTACTATCGTACCGTACCTTACTTCTGAAAAAAATTCCTACCGTAATTTCGTACCGTACTTTTGCCCGAAATTCAATCGTACCGTACTGTACCTTGCTTGGTGCTTGGTGTTGTTTTTATGTTTCTGTTTGTGTTGTTTTGTGTTGTGAGGTGATATAGTGGATGTGCTGTGCTGGTGACTGCTGCGAGTGTTTGTGTGCCTCTCATGTCTAGGTGGTGTGTCAATTGGAGGATTTTAGTTTCGTGATGGAGGTGGTCTACTGGTGTGTTGGCTGTGCATCCTGTGATTCTTCTGAGTGCGGTGTTTTGAAGTGTTTGAAGTGTGTTGGTGTGGTGTGTTGTGAGATTGCTAGCCCATGCGGGGCTAGTATATTCTATCGCGGGTCGGATGTATTGTTTGTATATGGTGGTTGTGGTGTCTTTGTTGTGTCCGAAAGTTGTGTGTGAGAGTGATGTCAGTGTGTTGAGGAGTGGAGTGACTTTGGTTTTGATGTTGCTGATGTGTTGTTTGAATGAGAGGTGTGTATCGTATGTGACGCCTAGTATTTTTGGTGTGTGCGTGTGTGGGATGATCGTGTTGTTGATAGTAATTTGTGGTGTGTAGTTGTGTTCGGATGTCCAGTTGGTAATGTGTGTGGCTGTGGATTTGGCCGGTGCAATGTTCAGTTGGTTTGTGGTGAACCATTGATGTAGTGTGTTGATGTAAGGTTGTAGTGTGTGCACTGTTGTGTCGGTGTGTCTTTGTGTGCTTGTGATTGTTATGTCGTCTGCATATGATGATATCTGTATGCATGGAGTGTTGGGTGCTGGCATGTCATTTACGTATAGATTGAATAGTGGTGGTGCTAAAACGGAGCCCTGAGGGGCTCCGTTTGTTAAGTTGCGTGTGTGAGATGATTGTCCGTTGTACCTCACCGTTACTTTATGTAACGTTTACTACAATTAGTTTATGTAACGTTTATATTTTTAGTAGCCCTAGTCATGAGTCACATAATCAACCACTGTGTGAGCAAAATATCAATGATTCAATTTGAATATCCACATGCAACGAAAAGTTAATACAAACTGCCAGGTGAACATAGTGGGGGAACAGTGTTTGGGATAGAGGGGATGTTTGCCGTGACTCAAGCGTGTAATCATCGTGCAAGACGGGATTTAAGCATGTGATAGGGCGGCCACTGCAAAACTACACACACACGCACACACACACACACACACACACAAATACAAACTTGAACAAAGTCCGTGTATGTGTGGGTTTGAACACGTATATGTAGACACACATACATGAAACGTTTATTCATAGCTTGTACAATGATTAAACAGTGCATATTATACGTTTATCAATGCTGCTTATACATAATGAAAGCATAATGAGGATAGGAGCTAGTGTTGCACAATAGCTGGATATATTTGATTGAGTATCAGTTTCAACACTTTTTAAGCTATTCAGGATCACACAAATTTCATTCGCACTTGTGGAATTCACATGAACTAAATTCACCACTTTTTCGCCACCACCAATCGCCACTACTTTTTTGCCTGAATCTTCTTAGAGAAGCTGTTTTGTGGCTTGTTGATTGGCGATGTTTCCATATTCTTGGTCGTGGTAGGGACAATTAAAGGCTTTATTCATTAAATCCATATTTGATACTGCCGGTGTAGTGTATACAGACGCTTCAAGCATCATTCCTCCTTCGTCTTGGGATGCTTAGAGGCTGTATTCTTCAAATCCATCTTGGGTACTGCCGGTGTAATGTATACTCAAGCTTCGCGCTGAATTCCTCGTGTATATGTATGTATATATGTATATATGTGTGTGTGCATTGAAAAAACTAAAAATACCATATCTGAGTGCTATCTCATAATCGTGCATTATGTTAATTTTTGTATTTATCCCTCTGGTGTATATCTGTGTGTGTGTGTTTGGTACTATTGCTAAAAGCATACTCTCGTGTACTGTGTATTGTGTGTACATGTATTGAAAAAAATCAAAATATAATTTGTGTTATATATATATCAGATTGTCGGGAAAGTTTTTTTACATTGTCAAAACAAAATGATTTTTCTCGTGGGTCTTCAACCGGGGAGCAGGTGCAGACAACCAGCATGCACGTGAGTTCGTTTTTTCATTATCTCCAGTTTAATCTACCGTATATCCCGGCCTGTTGAGCCCATATTATAATCCAAAATGTTGTTGGATGGGTGGCTTTCGAAAGACCAGCAGCGCCTGTTGCTCCTCTACGGCTTCGGCTCCGGCAAGAATGCGAGCCAACCGGTCTCCGGTATCAACGCTGCATTCGGCGTCGGGACCCTCACCAGTCAAACGGCCAACAACTGGTTCAAGCGATTCAAGGACGGAGATGTCGATGCAGAGGGTCGATGCCGATGCGCTACCGGAGCGAGAGGCCAAGGGTGATCTGCACACCAAGAATGCCATGCTCTACGTCATCTGGCACACAAGGGGAATCGTCATGTGGGAGCTGCTGCCTAAGAACAGTGCATCGACGCTGCCTTCTACCAGCAGCAGCTCGAACGCCTGCAGCAGCAGCTGGCGGAAGTGCGCCCCGAACGTCGCCGCGTCGTCCTACTGCACGACAACGCGCCGGCGCACAAGTATATATAGATATGTATGTATATATACTTAATATAACGTGTGTATATACTATATAACGTGTGTATATACTATATAACGTGTGTATATACCTTTTTGAGCACCAGAAACGAAACCAATTTGAAACCTCATTATTCCATGTGTGCCCTAAAGTGACTACAACAAAAATCAGCTGACATATAATATATTCATGTAAAATAGGTGTTTTCTGTATATATAAATGTGCTGTGTTTTTACACTACGCCACAAAAGGTTCTATTTTTAGACGCGGTGGCTTGGAAATACCTGGAAAATACATCAAAACAACTGCATGTGGAAGTCATGTGCTTGGCACATGTGTGCAGCTGCAGTTTGCAAAATTCACGTGCCAAGCACATGACTTCCACACACAGTTGATTTGTTTTGTTTCGAAATATAAGCGTTGTTACACGTGTATGCCTTGTGTTCGTCGTGCAAGGCCACCTCCTCCCCATCTCTCGCTTGCTGCATACACCCTTCCCCATTGCTACCCTCCCTTACGCATGAGTCTAATAACACATTTACATTTGTTTCGAAGAGCATTAACCTTGAGTTATTCATTCTTGCACTTGGCAAAGTCTTGAAGAGCTAACAGCCTCCATTAGTTCATTTTTATGAAATTTTCTTTGATAGAAAATATATATAAGGGTTGTATTAAAAAAAGGGTTGAAGGCTTACGATTTAAAGGTTAAGAAGATAAAAAGACTCAAGTGACAGCTGCTACACGGCAGTGGCGGCGCCCCTGTCGTGCCGTGGGGCTTGGGATCTTCAGCTTTCCCCAAAATATGCTGTAGTGTTATTGGTTTTCGGCTTCGGTGTAACCAATAACACTACCAAACATAATGGATGTGTATTCATGAACACCGACATATAAACAGCGACATATAAACACGAGTTCGCCACAGATGGCCAAATACTGCCACACACCGCCACACACTCCGTCTCTCGTCCCGACACCAAGAGGTCCTTATAAAACGTATTTTGATGTGTGTGTGCGTGTGTATGTGTGTGTGTGTGTGTGTTGATGACGCAACTCGTGGAAAGTGTGAATTGATTGCAGCGAACACACTATTACGCAATATTGCGTGCAGTTCCTGTGATAGTATGAATCGTATGCATTTCCGCGTACAGTTGACTGTGATCAATGATGCAACGCAATGAACATGAGATGACACACGCCACAGGAGTCCCCTCTCAGATCAGGGCGAGACACAGGTTTTAGGATTCGGCTTGATCGAGTACACGAAATTGTTTGTGGCGTTGTGCAAAGCCGCGCGTGTTGCGAATATTCTCGCGGAGTTGCGCGTTTTGCGAAGGTGGTCGCATGTTGCAAAGGTTGTCGCATGTTGCGAAGGTTGTCGCATGTTGCGAAGGTTTTCGCTTGTTGCGAATATTTTCGCGTACTGCGAAGGTTGTCGCGTGTTGCGAAGAGTGTCGACTGTTGCGAAGTTGTCGCTTGTTGCGAAGGTTGTCGCGTGTTGCGAAGGTTGTCGCGTGTTGCGTAGTTGTCACTTGTTGCAAATATTGTCGCTTGTTGCGAATATTGTCGCGTGTTGCGAAGATTGTCGCGTGTTGCGAAGTTGTCGCTTGTTGCGAAGATTGTCGCGTGTTGCGAAGGTTGTCGCGTGTTGCGTAGTTGTCACTTGTTGCGAAGGTTGTCGTTTTTTGCGAAGATTGTCGCGTGTTGCGAAGTTGTCGCTTGTTGCAAATATTGTCGCTTGTTGCGAATATTGTCGCGTGTTGCGAAGATTGTCGCGTGTTGCGAAGATTGTCGCGTGTTGCGAAGTTATCGCGTATTGCGAAGTTGTCGCTTGTTGTGAATATTGTCGCTTGTTGCGAAGTTGTCGCTTGTTGCAAATATTGTCGCTTGTTGCGAAGATTGTCTCGTGTTGCGAAGTTGTCGATTGTTGCGAAGATTGTCGATTGTTGCGAAGATTGTCGCGTGTAGCCAGGAATGTCGCGTGCTGCGAAGGCTGACGGGAGCATAGCAACTACCTCTACGAACAATTACCTTTACACCAGTCCCGGCTCTCTTACTCTTTCTATGTGCATGGGCGTAACTGCAACCGAGACGCAATGGTCTCAACACAGACAGAGCGAGGAGAAACCCTATTTGTAACCGTCCTCGCTGCATTTTCCCGTACTCTGTCTCTCTCGCGTTGCTCGTCCACTAATCATAGTCTCAAATAAAATGGGGTTTGATAAGGAATTGATCAACTTATCTCAGCAGCTGTCAATGTAAATCGTTGAGAATGTAGAGCCAACATCACCACTATTTCAGTTTATAACAAACAATTACATAAACCAGTCGTTCGAACAACTAGCAATGCTCAACAGTAGCAGCTCTCGTAGCCTTGTTTTCGTGGGGAACCTAGCAACTGCGCCTACGCACCATTACGCCTACGCTTCAGACCCAGCAATTTTACTCTTTCTAGTTAGGTTAGGTTAGATTAGGCTATTTACTTTTACATTATGCTAACAATCACTCGTCGCATCATCAATCAATCAATCATCAATGAATCAATCGCTGTCGCGTAGTTGCGAAGTTGTCGCTTGTTGCGAAGGTTGACGCGTGCTGCGTAGATTGTCGCATGCTGCGAATAATGTCGCGCGTTGCGAAGATTGTCGCGTGTTGCGAAGACTGCTTGTGCGTTTTAGCACCGGACAAAACGCAGCAGGGAGCAGGCGAATGCTGCAACAACGACAAGTATAGTCGAACGCAGGACAATGCTGTTGGTGAAACTTGACCTTTGATTTAGCTTCAAGACAATTTTGCCCGCACAATTCACATAGGGCATCGTCTTTGTCCGATGAGTTTGGTTTGGCATCGCTAAACGATTGACTACGGCCGTTGGATGCCGTTTTGCGTGTACAGGTACGGTGTACGGTCTGAACGGTGTACGGTGCGCTTGAATAGAGCTTGCGTGTACCACAGCTGATTTCGCCGCGTACGTGAAAACGTGCTGTGTGTGCTCGCTTGTTTCACGTGCTTCTATAAGAGCGACTAAGGCTCGTAATCTCATGCTCTGATTGGACGTTGCAAATAAGTCCTGTTGAATCCCTGGATCTCTCAAACCCTTGCACAGCTGATCTTTCACCTCCGACTCGACATATGAAGCCTTTTTTCGGGTAGAGGGGATATAATAGGAGACAGCTGCATTAGTCCAAGGGGGGTGCCAACCCTGTTGGATTATCGCTCCCCCTTGGTGTGGCAGTACAGGGAGGAAAGAAGCAGAGGGGTCCGCTTTTAGTCGCCTCTTACGACACGCAGCGGGTACGGCGGCAGTATGCTTATCCCCTGACCGCAGGGTCCCTCATATGAAACCATACGATCGCACGAAGTGTTTGGACACTGTACTATATATCTGCATGATTCCGCTCGACCACGAAGTAGGCTGACAAAATGTTGCACACTCTCATCATGATCTTATTTCACAGTTAGTGATTCAAAAAAAGTTATTTTGGTTGCGTTTTTTTGCAAAAAACATATTTTTTATTATATTTTGTTTAGAATTAGCCCCAATTGTCATCGGATGTTGGATTTTAGTATATAGAAACGAGTTTAATTGACGCTTTGTAGATCTTTACGTGTCTTATTTCAAAGATAATTTGATAATAGTATAAAAAACAAAGAGTTATCAATATTAACTCAAGAGACTGTTTGAACTGCCAATTACTGGCCTCGTATGACCACTCGCATGCCTACTACTGACCAAGCCAACAACTAGCCGGGTCAATCGTTCGCAAGACCAGGGACCATATATACCATTAATTGGCCTCGTGTGACTACGGCTTACGAAGCATGAACTCTCCATAGTCAATATTGCGCAATGATACTCGTCAATACGCATTTAATTGAGCGGAAAGTAGCATGTGCAGAGAGATCGATTTCAGGCAGTGAGGCAGCGCCTCTCTACCACGTTTGAGTTCAAGCACCGTAAGAGTGCCTTATCATAAGACTGTAAGCATAGGTTACTTACATTAGGACGGGAGACAAGCATACATATAGCACACACATATATACACACACACACACACACACACACACACACACACACACACACACACACACACAAGCACACACATATACAGTGTTTACGCTCAAACAGACATACGTACTGGCGCAAGAAATAACCAGCTGAAGCAACACAAAAAACATTGTTGGGATCACTACTAAGAGATATAGTTACATTATAAAAAATTTAACTTTTCAGAAGAATAAGTTGTTTAAGATTACTTTTTCTCGAAAACAATTACTGTAATTACTTTATGTAACGTTTACTACAATTACTTTATGTAACGTTTATATTTTTAGTAGCCCTAGTCATGAGTCACATAATCAACCACTGTGTGAGCAAAATATCAATGATTCAATGTGAATATTCACATGCAACGAAAAGTTAATACAAAATGCCACGTGAACATAGTGGGGGAACATTGTGTGGGATAGAGGGGGTGTTTGCCGTGACTCAAGCGTGCAAACATCGTGCAAGACGGGATTTAAGCATGTGATAGGGCGGCCACTGCAAAACTACACACACACACACACGCACATACACACACACACATACAAACTTGTACAAAGTCCGTGTATGTGTGGGTTTGAACACGTATATGTAGACACACATGCATGAAACGTGTATTCATAGCTTGTACTATGATTGAACAGTGCATATTATACGTTTATCATTGCTGCTTATACATACGTAATTAAAAATAAACACCTGTATATTGCTTGCACACTCGCGCACGGGTTCACTGGAATATACGCACACACACCACACACAATAATCCACCAATCTCGCACCACAACTCACTCAAGCGCACGCTCAGCTCTCACGGCCGCAACTAATCACTCACTCCTCCTTCACAATGGAACATAGCGGTTATATAACCTTAAAGAGTACGAGTCACGTGACGCCGCTTCAAGCACTGGACAACGAACACGGATAGCAAACACTAAATCACACTTGCTCGTACATACACTTTGACGCACACACAAATACAAACAGACCCACACGCACACACACACACACACAAACACGCATACAAACTCCACACGCCCCCTGATCCTATAGATCACATAAACAACTTAGGAAATAACAAGCTGAAACATGAAGAGGATATGCTATGACAACAAAATTAATCATACAAATTATCGCAGCAAAAATGACGGGGCGGGCGGCGAGCTCGTTGACTACATACAGCATACATGGCTCAATAAAGAGCGAACTGCATGTAACACACTTGCATACACTCACGCTCGTACATTGTTGTTGTTTGTTATGGTGATTTCGATGATAATATACTTATTGAACTAAGCACAGCATAATTATCGGAGAGTATAATTGCATTTTCATACCACAAGTCATATTGTCGGGGAGTATATACACACCCATATCCCCCAGGGTATACGCCCACGTGTGTGCTTTGTGAGTTTCCTTGTGAGTTTTTCCATACGCATGGGTGTTTCCACTTGTGCGCACGTTTACGTCGTCACGTGTGTGCATGTATGTGTATGTTTGTGTGTGCTTTTGCATGTGTGTGTTGTTGCTTGTGATCTTGCCGAATTTGTTTTTTTTCAATTGTGCGATTCGCTCGCTCACGTGTATGCCTTGTGTTCGTCGTGCAAGGCCACCTCCTCCCCATCTCTCGCTTGCTGCATACACCCTTCCCCATTGCTACCCTCCCTTACGCATGAGTCTAATAACACATTTACATTTGTCTCGAAGCGCATTAACCTTGAGTTATTCATTCTTGCACTTGGCAAAGTCTTGAAGAGCTAACAGCCTCCATTAGTTCATTTTTATGAAATTTTCTTTGATAGAAAATATATATAAGGGTTGTATTAATAAAAGGGTTGAAGGCATACGATTTAAAGGTTAAAAAGATAAAAAGACTCAAGTGACAGCTGATACACGGCAGTGGCGGCGCCCCTGCCGTGCCGTGGGGCTTGGGATCTTCAGCTTTCCCCAAAATATGCTGTAGTGTTATTGGTTTTCGGCTTCGGTGTAACCAATAACACTACCAAACATAATGGATGTGTATTCATGAACACTGACATATAAACAGCGACATATAAACACGAGTTCGCCACAGATGGCCAAACACTGCTACACACCGTCACACACTCCGTCTCTCGTCCCGACACCAAGAGGTCCTTATAAAACATATTTTGATGTGTGTGTGCGTGTGTATGTGTATGTGTGTGTGTGTGTTGATGACGCAACACGTGGAAAGTGTGAATTGATTGCAGCGAACACACTATTACGCAATATTGCGTGCAGTTCCTGTGATAGTATGAATCGTATGCATTTCCGCGTACAGTTGACTGTGATCAATGATACAACGCAATGAACATGATATGACACAGGCCACAGGAGCCCCCTCTCAGATCAGGGCGAGACACAGGTTTTAGGATTCGGCCTGATCGAGTACACGAAATTGTTTGTGGCGTTGTGCAAAGCCGCGCGTGTTGCGAAAATTCTCGCGGAGTTTCGCGTTTTGCGAAGGTGGTCGCGTGTTGCGAAGGTTGTCGCATGTTGCGAAGGTTTTCGCTAGTTGCGAATATTTTCGCGTACTGCGAAGGTTGTCGAGTGTTGCGAAGGTTGTCGCTTGTTGCGAAGATTGTCGAGTGTTGCGAAGTTGTCGCTTGTTGCGAAAATTGTCGAGTGTTGCGAAGTTGTTGCTTGTTGCGAAGATTGTCGCGTGTTGCGAAGGTTGTCGCGTGTTGCGAAGATTGTCGCGTGTTGCGAAGGTTGTCGAGTGTTGCGAAAGTGGTCGCGTGTTGCGACGGTTGTCGCATGTTGCGAAGTTGTCGCTTGTTGCGAAGGTTGTCGCTTGTTGCGAAGATTGTCGAGTGTTGCGAAGTTGTCGCTTGTTGCGAAGATTTTCGCTTGTTGCGAAGGTTGTCGCGTGTTGCGTAGTTGTCGCTTGTTGCGAAGGTTGTCGCTTTTTGCGAAGATTGTCGCGTGTTGCGAAGTTTTCGCTTGTTGCAAATATTGTCGCTTGTTGCGAATATTGTCGCGTGTTGCGAAGATTGTCGCGTGTTGCGAAGTTGTCGCGTATTGCGAAGTTGTCGCGTAGTTGGGTAGGTTGTCGCTTGTTGTGAATATTGTCGATTGTTGCGAAGATTGTCGCGTGTTGCGAAGATTTTCGCGTGTAGCCAGGAATATCGCGTGCTGCGAAGGCTGTCGGGAACATAGCAAATACCTCTACGAACAATTACCTCTACACCAGTTCCAGCTCTCTTACACTTTCTATGTGCCTGGGCGTAACTGCAACCGAAAAGCAATGATCTCAACACAGACAGAGCGAGGAGAAACCCTATTTGTAACCGTCCTCGCTGCATTTTCCCGTACTCTGTCTCTCTCGCGTTGGTCGTCCACTAATCATAGTCTCAAATAAAATGGGGTTTGATAAGGAATTGATCAACTTATCTCAGCAGCTGTCAATGTAAATCGTTGAGAATGTAGAGCCAACATCACCACTATTTGAGTTTATAACAAACAATTACATAAACCAGTCGTTCCAACAACTAGCAATGCTCAACAGTAGCAGCTCTCGTAGCCTTGTTTTCGTGGGGAACCTAGCAGCTGCGCCTACGAACCATTACGCCTACGCTTCAGACCCAGCAATTTTACTCTTTCTTGTTAGGTTAGGTTAGATTAGGCTATTTACTTTTACATTATGCTAACAATCACTCGTCGCATCATCAATCAATCAATCATCAATGAATCAATCGCTGTCGCGTAGTTGCGAAGTTGTCGCTTGTTGCGAAGGTTGACGCGTGCTGCGTAGATTGTCGCATGTTGCGAATAATGTCGCGCGTTGCGAAGATTGTCGCGTGTTGCGAAGACTGCTTGTGCGTTTTAGCACCGGACAAAACGCAGCAGGGAGCAGGCGAATGCTGCAACAACGACAAGTATAGTCGAACGCAGGACAATGCTGTTGGTGAAACTTGACCTTTGATTTAGCTTCAAGACAGTTTTGCCCGCACAATTCACATAGGGCATCGTCTTTGTCCGATGAGGGCGGAAGAGCCAAGGACGGAAGAGCTACTCGCTAGCCAACGGCAATCTAGCATTTATTTTTTATTATTTTATATCCTATACTTTTTTATTCTATATTCCCATTATATATTTTCTCTCTTTCCATTATATGCTCTATTACATTACATTATTCATATATGTATATGTGTATGCATGTGTATGTGTATATATGTTCGTGTGTATGTTTCGTGTGCATGTGTTTGTGTGTATGTGTTTGTGTGTATGTGTGTATGTATGTGTTCAATTTTGCAAGCACCCATGTACTTTCTGTCGATTTGTGCTCCATATTTTTGTCCCCATACCGCTCTGTGTCTACACTTTATTACTCTGCTCCTGCTCGCGCCTTTGTCCTCGAAAGTGCGCTATATTAAATACATGTTGTTGTTGTTGTTGTTGATGAGTTTGGTTTGGCATCGCTAAACGATTGACTACGGCCGTTGGATTCCGTTTGGCGTGTACAGGTACGGTGTACGGTCTGAACGGTGTACGGTGCGCTTGAATAGAGCTTGCGTGTACCACAGCTGATTTCGCCGCGTACGTGAAAACGTGCTGTGTGTGCTGGCTTGTTTCACGTGCTTCTATAAGAGCGACTAAGGCTCGTAATCTCATGCTCTGATTGGACTTTGCAAATAAGTCCTGTTGAATCCCTGGATCTCTCAAACCCTTGCACAGCTGATCTTTCACCTCCGACTCGGCATATGAAGCCTTTTTTTCGGGTAGAGGGGATATAATAGGAGACAGCTGCATTAATTCTAGGGGGTGCCAACCCTGTTGGATTATCGCTCCCCCCTTGGTGTGGCAGTACAGGGAGGAAAGAAGCAGAGGGGTCCGCTTTTAGTCGCCTCTTACGACACGCAGCGGGTACGGCTGCAGTATTCTTATCCCATGACCGCAGGGTCCCTCATATGAAACCATACGATCGCACGAATTGTTTGGACACTGTACTGTATATCTGCATGATTCCGCTCGACCACGAAGTAGGCAGACAAAATGTTGCACACTCTCATCATGATCATATTTCACAGTTAGTGATTCAAAAAAAGTTATTTTGGTTGCGTTTTTTTGCAAAAAACATATTGTTTATTATATTTTGTTTAGAATTAGCCCCAATTGTCATCGGATGTTGGATTTTAGTATATAGAAACGAGTTTAATTGACGCTTTGTAGATCTTTACGTGTCTTATTTCAAAGATAATTTGATAATAGTATATAAAACAAAGAGTTATCAATACATAACTCAGGAGACTGTTTGAACTGCTATTGGTCTGGCCAATTACTGACCTCGTATGAACACTCGCATGCCTACTACTGACCAAGCCAACAACTAGCCGGGTCAATCGCTCGCAAGATCAGGGACCATATATACCATTAATTGGCCTCGTGTGACCACGGCTTACGAAGTATGAACTCTCCATAGTCAATATTGCGCAATGATACTCGTCAATACGCATTTAATTGAGCGGAAAGTAGCATGTGCAGAGAGATAGATTTCAGGCAGTGAGGCAGCGCCTCTCTACCACGTTTGAGCTCAAGCACCGAAAGAGTGCCACCTCATCATAAGACTGTAAGCATAGGCTACTTACATTAGGACGGGAGACAAGCATACATATAGCACACACATATACACACACACACACACACACACACACACACAAGCACACACATATACAGTGTTTATGCTCAAACAGACATACGTACTGGCGCAAGAAATTACCAGCTGAAGCAACACAAAAAGCATTGTTGGGATCACTACTAAGAGATATAGTTACATTATCAAAAATTTAATTTTTCAGAAGAATAACTTGTTCAAGATTACTTTTTCTCGAAAACAATTACTGTAATTAGTTTATGTAACGTTTACTACAATTACTTTATGTAACGTTTATATTTTTAGTAGCCCTAGTCATGAGTCACATAATCAACCACTGTGTGAGCAAAATATCAATGATTCAATGTGAATATTCACATGCAACGAAAAGTTAATACAAAATGCCACGTGAACATAGTGGGGGAACATTGTGTGGGATAGAGGGGGTGTTTGCCGTGACTCAAGCGTGCAAGCATCGTGCAAGACGGGATTTAAGCATGTGATAGGGCGGCCACTGCAAAACTACACACACACACACACACACACGCACACACACACACACATACAAACTTGTACAAAGTCCGTGTATGTGTGGGTTTGAACACGTATATGTAGACACACATGCATGAAACGTGTATTCATAGCTTGTACAATGATTAAACAGTGCATATTATACGTTGATCATTGCTGCTTATACATAATGAAAGCATAATGAGGATAGGAGCTAGTGTTGCACAATAGCTGGACATATATTTGATTGAGTATCAGTTTCAACACTTTTTAAGCTATTCACGATCACACAAATTTCATTCGCACTTGTGGAATTCACATGAACTAAATTCACCACTTTTTCGCCACCACCAATCGCCACCACTTTTTCGCCTGAATCTTCTTGGAGAAGCTGTTTTGTGGCTTGTTGGTTGGCGATGTTTCCATATTCTTGGTCGTGGTAGGGACAATTAAAGGCTTTATTCATTAAATCCATATTTGATACTGCCGGTGTAGTGTATACAGACGCTTCAAGCAACATTCCTCCTTCGCCTTGGGATGCTTAGAGGCTGTATTCTTCAAATCCATATTGGGTACTGCCGGTGTAATGTATACTCAAGCTTCGCGCTGAATTCCTCGTGTATATGTATGTATATATGTATATATGTGTGTGTGTGCTTTGAAAAAAAACAACTAAAAATACCACTCTACTCACAGATAGCACTCAGATAAAAATATCTGAGTGCTATCTCATAATCGTGCATTATGTTAATTTTTGTATTTATCCCTCTGGTGTATATCTGTGTGTGTGTTTGGTACTATTGCTAAAAACATACTCTCGTGTTCTGTGTATTGTGTGTGCATGTATTGAAAAAAATCAAAATATAATATGTGTTATATATATATCAGATTGTCGGGAAAGTTTTTTTACATTGTAAAAACAAAAGGATTTTTCTCGTGGGTCTTCAACCGGGGAGCAGGTGCAGACAACCAGCATGCACGTGAGTTCATTTTTTCATTATCTCCAGTTTAATCTACCGTATATCCCGGTCTGTTGAGCCCATATTATAATCCAAAATGTTGTTGGATGGGTGGCTTTCGAAAGACCAGCAGCGCCTGTTGCTCCTCTACGGCTTCGGCTCCGGCAAGAATGCGAGCCAACCGGTCTCCGGTATCAACGCTGCATTCGGCGTCGGGACCCTCACCAGTCAAACGGCCAACAACTGGTTCAGACAATTCAAGGGCGGAGATGTCGATGCAGTGGGTCGATGGCGATGCGAAACCGGAGCGAGAGGCCAAGGGTGATCTGCACCCCAAGAATGCCATGCTCTACGTCATCTGGGACACAAGGGGAATCGTCATGTGGGAGCTGCTGCCTAAGAACAGTGCATCGACGCTGCCTTCTACCAGCAGCAGCTCGAACGCCTGCAGCAGCAGCTGGCCGAAGTGCGCCCCGAACGTCGCCGGGTCGTCCCGCTGCACGACAACGCGCCGGCGCACAAGTATATATAGATATGTATATATATATATACTTAATATAACGTGTGTATATACTATATAACGTGTGTATATACCTTTTTGAGCACCAGAAACGAAACCAATTTGAAACCTCATTATTCCATGTGTGCCCTAAAGTGACTACAACAAAAAACAGCTGACATATAATATATTCATGTAAAATATGTGTTTTCTGTATATATAAATGTGCTGTGTTTTTACACCACGCCACAAAAGTTTCTATTTTTAGACGCGGTGGCTTGGAAATACCTGGAAAATACATCAAAACAACTGTATGTGGAAGTCATGTGCTTGGCACATGTGTGCAGCTGCAGTTTGCAAAATTCACGTGCCAAGCACATGACTTCCACACACAGTTGTTTTGATGTTTTTTCCAGGTATTTCCAAGCCACCGCGTCTAAAAATAGAACCTTTTGTGGCCTTACATCGAACCCCTGTGACGATCTACCGTTGAACAACACGCGCTGTTTGCGAGAAACGACAAACAGAAACGACTGCAGCATTTTCCAATTCGGCCCGAAGGTCCAAATTGATGGGTTTTTTGCCCTGCACTGATTGCAAATTTTCTAAATGTATGTTTGTATCCTATCTCCTCCTAAACCATTGGACCGATTTTAATTAAACTTGGTGCCTAGGGGTAAAATGGATGCAAGAAGGTCATAGGTTGGGTTTTGTTGACCTCTGAGGTCATTTTCAAGGTCATTGAGATCATTTGTCTCTGTTTACCATATCTCCTCCTAAGCCACTGGACCGATTTTGATGAAACTTAGTCCCTAGCGGTAAAATGGATGCAAGAAGGTCATAGGCTAGATTTTGATGACATCCGAGGTTATTTTCAAGGTCATTGAGGTCATTTGTGTCTGTTTACCCAATCTCTTTCTATACCACTGGACCGATTTTGATGAAACTTGGTCCCTAGGGGTAAAATGGATGCAAGAAGGTCATAGGCTTAGTTTTGTTGATCTCCGAGGTTATTTTCAAGGTAATTGAGGTCATTTGTGTCTGTTAGAGGACTTTTTTTGTTTGTTTGTCGAAGGATTTTCCGTCGTTCCCGTTTTCCGCCAAACGCTGCCGATTTTCGTTTTGTCGGCGGCAGCTCGAATCTCGCATTCACAACAATCTTCAAAAGAAATCTTCGAACAAGGAAAAACCAAAAGAAATTAAAAAAAGACAGTCATCTCCCCCCGCCGGCCTCATCCCGCGGATTCGGCCTCATCCCGCGGATTTAGCCTCATCCCGCGGATTCGGCATCATCCCGATCCCGCGGATTCGCCCCTCATCCCGTGGATTCGGCCTTATCCCGCGGATTCAGCCTCATCCCGTGGATTCGGCCTCATCGTGTCCCTCATCAACGAGTCAAGCGTGAGGACGAAGAATGCGTACCTCCTCTTATACGTCAAAAATGATCACTAGCTTGGGGTTGAGTTTGTGTCGGGTTGAGTTTGTGTGTGAGGTACTAGACAATAAAAGCATTATAACTTATTGCTATGTGCATCTTCTGGTCCCAAATTATTTCATCATTTTGCTTTTTCTTTACCCTCTTATGTAATCTGTCCATAATGTGTAGTTGGTTTAGGATATCAAGGCCGAATTGGGGGTATGCAGCTTTGGATCTGGTTTGTGGCTGACAAAGCTGCACGTCTACTTAATTTTTTGGTTAGACCATTTTTGGCAGAGAGTGTTCTGGGCTATTGTCAAAAAAATACTCCACACATGTCAATTTTGAAACTTTGACGCTTTCGAAAAAAGAATGAATATGTCTTGCAAATAAATTCGTGTGAAACGAAACATGCAAGCATGTATTGGACTGTCTGTAAAATTGCGGTCTTTTTCAGTTTCTGAACTTTTCACACTCAACAGAATTTGCTATGATACAAAACCGATTTAAAGCCTGGCTGTCCTATGTGTACATTAATTAAATACGATATAAGCCAACTAACATATATTATACATCGATGTTATAAATAGTATACACAATATATATATAATTGTTATCTGGGCGTTCATTCTAATCATAAATACTTTTCAACATGTAAGAGAGCTTGAAAATATTATTATATTTTGCGTGTGTTCTCGAATTGCTGTCCGTTTTGCTGTAGACTCGAAACACAATGAAATTATTCGTACATTCACGTTGAATGCCTGTACTCAACTACTGACTGAGTGCTGCAGGCTTCAGTGCGTGAACTGTGTCTTTTAGGCATCCCCATAAATATAATTGTTAAAATCAGCTATACATATATATATATATATATATATATATATATATATATATATATAAACCCACCCATTGTGCGGAATATTTCAGAACACAAACACGAAACAAACAATAAAATTCTAGCATGTAAGCCCGCCCGTCGTGCGAAACAATTTATACAATTAAATTTGTATTCAATTTATAAGAGAAAAGGAATATGAATTAAAAAAGAGTGGATTAAACCCATAAAAAGTCTAAATTTCTATATTTTCATAAAAAATCTCACAAAATAGTTTGCCTAAACCGCCTCATATTCATACATGCCCGTCGTGCTATATATATATAAAAGAGATCCTCTGTGTTTCTGTGTGTGTGTGTGTGTGTGTGTGTGTGTGTGTGTGTGTGTGTCTGTCTGTCCCACCCTTCTTGGTCCATTTTCCATCAGCTGCTTCTCGGCCATCACTTGGCGTACCCGCTAAAAATTTATACCATCATGTTGGAATTATATTTGTCTACACTGTAGGCTAAATTTTTAATTTCAAAAATAAAACCAATTATGCGCACTTGTGATTACACAGGAATATACTACTGTGTAGATAATTTTGTGTTCTACAAGATAAGTTATAATTTATACCCACAAATGATACAAAAAACGTGCAAAATTGGCAAAATTCTCAAATACATCAAAAATTACACTTGAACACCGGGCGACTAAAATTAATTCATTTTACTATAATTTCTCTGAAACTATTTGTTACACATAAAAATACATTACACCATCGTGCTAGAAATCTTGTTTTCTACAATACGGTATAATTTGTAATTTTCCAAAGTGTATCTGAAGGAAGTTACGGGGGTGTAAAGTCAAAAGGACATATTGCCAATTTGACAGCTATTATGCGCACTTGCGATTACACAGGAATATACTACTGTGTGGATAATTTTGTGTTCTACAAGATAAGCTATAATTTATACCCACAAATGATACAAAAAACGTGTAAAATTGGCAAAATTCTCAAATACATCCAAAATTACACTTGAGCACCGGACGACTGAAATTAATTCATTTTTCTACTATTTCTCAGTAACTATTTGTTACACATAAAAATAAATTATACCATCGTGCTAGAAATTTTGTTTTCTACAATACGGTATAATTTTTAATTTTCCAAAGTGTATCTGAAGGAAGTAACGGCGGTGTAAAGTCAAAAGGACATATTGCCAATTTGACAGCTATTATGCGCACTTGCGACTACACAGGAGTACACACTGATTAAATTCCACTGAAGCCCAATCACAATTAAGAATGCATCATATTAGCTCCAAGCATGGATGGTGTGGTTTTATTGCGTAGAGTTTAATTAATGATACATTATACTGAATAGAAAGGCTATATTGTCCTCAATATTTACACATGAATTGTTCCGCACGACGGGCGGGTAAAATGCTACTGGGAACAAAGTAAACTACTGAATTTTACTGTGTAATTTAATTGGTTTAATTTCAAGCTGCATACGCTTAAGTTGCATAAGGATATGGGTTGCAATATCATGTAATGCCAACTATATGGATATGCTGTTTTAGCGGAAGCATAAATCTGGAATTATAGAGATGACAGAAGGTTTCATTGTTTTGATAGTGTTACACTTCTGAATCACAACACACGAAGGACGGGTGTGAATTTGAGCAGTGTTGAGGGAAAAAACTTCGTCAACAATTAAAACAAGAATTTACAAATGTATATTTTTCAATTGGATAAGCGTTTTGCTTTTTGATTCATTATATTTTATTTATAGTCCCGCACGACGGGCGGGTTTAAATACGAGGCTGTTTGAGGGAAAATATTTTGCCACATCTAAAATTAAAACATTCATATTTAGACTTTTCTATTGGTTAAGACTTTTTATGGGTTTACTTTATATTTTTTAATTTCTAATAGTTTTTTATTAATTCAATATTAATTATACTTTATTTATTGTTCTGCTCAACGGGCGGGTTTTAATGCTAGATGGTGATGTTGAGTTATAAATATATTTTGAAGACAGTATGATAAACAATTAGTCATTTTGTATTGTTTTGTGTCTGAGTTCTGAATTATGCAGCACGACGGGCAGGTTTAAATATGAGGCGGTTTAGGCAAATTATTTTATCAAAATAATATAAAAATATCGAAATTTAGACTTTTTATGGGCTTACTCTTTTCTTTATTAATGCATATTTATTTTCTCTTATTAATTGAATACAAATTTAATGGTATGAATTGTTCCGCACGACGGGCCGGTTTATATGCTAGAATTTCCATTGTTTGTTATGTGTTTGTGTTCTGAATTATTCCGCACGACGGGCAGGCTCAAATATGAGGCGGATTGAGGGATAATATTTTGTCAAATTTAAATTTAAAATATTCACATTTTGAGTTTTTTATTGGTGAACGTATATACAGGTTAAATTTTTTTGCGTTTTTATTTGTATTCAGTTTATTTTATGGATTGAATATGAATTTTACTTTATGAATTGTTCCGCACGACGGGCGGGCTCAATTGTATATATCAGGGGCTTCAAACGTAAACGAAGCGATGGATCATGTTCATGAGATCATAATGTCCCGGGGGCATCAACTGTAGACAATAGAACGTGTAATTTCACCGTGTAAAACGAGTTCATATACAAAACTAACGGATTTGACTTCAAGGTCCAGAAGGGATCGTGTTCGAGTTCTGAATTATTCCGGACGACGGGCAGGTTTAAATATGAGGCGGGTTGAGGGATATGATTTTGTCAAAATAACAATAAAAAATAATGAAATTTAGACTTTTCAATTGATTAGGATTTATAAGGAATTCATAAAATGGAATTAATATTTATAAAAATTGATATTCATAAAAAATATTCCAAATTAAAAAAGAAAATGAAAACTCTTAAGTGTCTTACTCAATAGAAAAGTCCAAGTGTGAATATTTTTATTTTTATTTTGACATAATATTTTCCCTCAACCCGCCTCATATATAAACCCACCCATTGTGCGGAAAACCACTGTATTTCATACAGCTGATGGGAAATTTGACCAAATGGGCACTCGCGTAATTTCCAGTCACTAGGTACGACATTGGAAAATGCGCCCTATCTTTACCATCGCTGGTTTTCATCGTATCGTATTAGCTTTGGATCAGTTG
This sequence comes from Sacculina carcini, assembly GCA_916048095.2. Taxonomy (NCBI): domain Eukaryota; kingdom Metazoa; phylum Arthropoda; class Thecostraca; family Sacculinidae; genus Sacculina; species Sacculina carcini. The sequence goes on from OU696596.1 coordinate 5,290,434, forward strand.
GTACGTTGGGGTAAATGGTCGTAGCCCCGCGGTTAGGACTATCGTTATACAAATCGGCTTCAGGCGCAAAATTGTGGAGTTTCAGCCGGTTCATCCGGACTCCTACCTGCCAGCGACTATATGGCGTTTGAGCGCTGACCAGCGTGAATCAGCCCTCGTACGACACCACATCTGTCAGCATGAGCGTTTATCAGAGCACACTGTCAGAATGCCGCCCTTGAAAGTCGGGGACCATGTATACATCCAAAACTGAATCGGCAACCACCTCCGTCGTTGGGATCGCTTTGGCGTGATTGTGGGAGAGAAACAAGACGATCAGTACGGCATTTGCATGGACAGATCTTGTCGTTTGTAGTACAGGCTGTCTAATCGAAAATATCTTCGCTATTTAACTCTGTACGCTACTGGCTGTCCACTTCCGAGCTCTTGTACCTTCCCATGAGCAGAGTCCCATCTAACGATCCCTTCATTCACTGATGTCTAATCGTTCGATCGATAGGAGGGTGCCCTAATTGACCTATTTTCGGCTCCAGTGTAACCAATAACAGTACCAAACATAACACTGGCCTGCGTTTCAAAACTTTTTTCAAAAGGTAGGAGGTTTCTCAGCTGTTTTTATACAAGTTTTGTGTGCTGAATCCGAAAACGCTATCCATTTTTCTCAATTAGCTCGAGTTTTCACACTATGTCAAGGATAACAGCTCACACACTGATGTATAAATATGCATATTAGCGTGGGCATACTGATACATTTTGCCCCAAGGTTGGATATTTCTCAGCTGTTCTAATACAAGTTTCATGTGCTGAATTCGAAAAAGCTATCCATTTTAAACGATTAGCTCGAGTTTTCACACTATGTCAAGGATAACAGCTCACACCAGAGTCACCGGAAGTGCTATGGCAGCTTCTGCTAGTGCTTTCAGACCATTGTGGGGATGATGATGCCACCATTGAAAAATATTCTCTTTTCTGTCGATTCTTGGCGAATTATTGAAGCTTGCTATTGTTCGCAATATGTATCGAAATAGAATGATGATCCATATATCGAAATTGAATTATGAACGTCTTAAAACATCTATCTGACTCTGGTCCCCCAGGAATTATTAATTTTAGCTTCCCACCGATTCTGTTGAACTTAGTTCTCAATATCAAGCTCACCTTTGAGCCATTCTCTTTAGTACGAAAAAGGAAACTTTTTTCGTACTATCGTACCGTACCGTACTTCTGAAAAAATTTCCTACCGTAATTTCGTACCGTACTTTTGCCCGAAATTCAATCGTACCGTACCGTAATTTCGTACCGTACCGTACCGTACCCATACTCTGCAGCGAACACACGATGACGCAATATTGCGTGCAGTTCCTTTGATATTATGAATCGTATGCATTTCCGCGTACAGTTGACTGTGATCAATGATGCAACACAATGAACATGAGATGACACACGACACAGGATGCCCCCTCTCAGATCAGGGCGAGACACAGGTTTTAGGATTCGGCCTGATCGTGTACACGAAATTGTTTGTGGCGTTGTGCAAATCCGCGCGTGTTGCGAATATTGTCGCGGAGTTGCGCATGTTGCGAAGGTTGTCGCGTGTTGCGAATATTAATTAAATTTTAATACATTACATTACATTACATTATATTTTAATACATTTCATTACATTACATCAATATTAATTACAAATTTTAAAAATATGACAAATTCTCACCTGAGCCCTGTGTGCGAGTACACGTATCTGTGTACTCGGAGGCTTAAAATTACTAAAGTAAAGCAACTATGTGTGATCCCGTTAATTGTCGACTTCTGAATTACTTCCAAAATGGCAAGTCTACAACACACACACACACACACACACACACACACACACACACACACACACACACACACACACACACACACACACACACACAAGACTGCCCAGAGAGCTACGCAAATATTATACACTCAGGCACCACCTGTCTACAGTTAAGTCTATCATTCTTTATAAACAGCGCCACTTCATCCGTGCAGTGTTACGCAAGGAATGTCTGTATAATTTGCATGACGCCTATTAAGGCGTGACATCCGTGACATCAGCGTTGACATAAACTGCACACACGAGTGCTGTGATGCCTGCAATGCCATGGCGTCGTCTTGACACCAGCATCCTCCCGTAACTACCATGGCACCATTGAATCCGTTACAATCTGAAAGCTCGGATTACTTAAGTATTTAAGGTTAAATGCCTAAGTGGCAGCTGCTACACGGGAAGAAGCCGAAGCTTATGAACACAAAAGCGTACCCCGTGCAGCTCGCTGCCACCGCAGAACCGACCCTCTCCACGCTATGGCGCCACAAGGACGTAAGACGTATTAGAGAGGGCCACCTCCCCAGAATGCATGACACAACACATGACTGATATCTGATATGCTTTGACGCACTACTGCTTCGAGGGTTCATTGTGAGTCTTGAACTTAATCGAGAGAAATTGTGAGTCATGCAATAGATACGAGGACGTTTTCATATGTTTTTGTGTGTGTATAGATGCGCATGTGTGTGTGCAAAGGCGAAGATTTGTGTCGAGACTCGGTGGTTGACAGCCATCATGCTTTATTTTTAAAAATTGACTCAGTTGGCCAATTGCATGTTATCAACCAACCATTTTCCTCTTATTAAATTACAGCATACATAGCTCAATAAAGAGCGAACTGCATGTAACACACTTGCATACACTCACGCTCGTACATTGTTGTTGTTTGTTATGGTGATTTCGATGATAATATACTTATTGAACTAAGCACAGCATAATTATCGGAGAGTATAATTGCATTTTCATACCACAAGTCATATTGTCGGGGAGTATATACACACCCATATCCCCTAGGGTATACGCCCACGTGTGTGCTTTGTGAGTTTCCTTGTGAGTTTCTCCATACGCATGGGTGTTTCCACTTGTGCGCACGTTTACGTCGTCACGTGTGTGCATGCATGTGTATGTTTGTGTGTGCTTTTGCATGTGTGTGTTGTTGCTTGTGATCTTGCCGAATTTGTTTTTTTTCAATTGTGCGATTCGCTCGCTCACGTGTATGCCTTGTGTTCGTCGTGCAAGGCCACCTCCTCCCCATCTCTCGCTTGCTGCATACACCCTTCCCCATTGCTACCCTCCCTTACGCATGAGTCTAATAACACTTTTACATTTGTTTCGAAGCGCATTAACCTTGAGTTATTCATTCTTGCAATTGGCAAAGTCTTGAAGAGCTAACAGCCTCCATTAGTTCATTTTTATGAAATTTTCTTTGATAGAAAATATATATAAGGGTTGTATTAATAAAAGGGTTGAAGGCTTACGATTTAAAGGTTAAAAAGATAAAAAGACTCAAGTGACAGCTGATACACGGCAGTGGCGGCGCCCCTGCCGTGCCGTGGGGCTTGGGATCTTCAGCTTTCCCCAAAATATGCTGTAGTGTTATTGGTTTTCGGCTTCGGTGTAACCAATAACACTACCAAACATAATGGATGTGTATTCATGAACACTGACATATAAACAGCGACATATAAACACGAGTTCGCCACAGATGGCCAAACACTGCTGCACACCGCCACACACTCCGTCTCTCGTCCCGACACCAAGAGGTCCTTATAAAACGTATTTTGATGTGTGTGTACGTGTGTATGTGTATGTGTGTGTGTGTGTGTGTTGATGACGCAACACGTGGAAAGTGTGAATTGATTGCAGCGAACACACTATTACGCAATATTGCGTGCAGTTCCTGTGATAGTATGAATCGTATGCATTTCCGCGTACAGTTGACTGTGATTAATGATACAACGCAATGAACATGAGATGACACACGCCACAGGAGCCCCCTCTCAGATCAGGGCGAGATACAGGTTTTAGGATTCGGCCTGATCGAGTACACGAAATTGTTTGTGGCGTTGTGCAAAGCCGCGCGTGTTGCGAATATTCTCGCGGAGTTGCGCGTTTTGCGAAGGTGGTCGCGTGTTGCGAAGGTTGTCGCATGTTGCGAAGGTTTTCGCTAGTTGCGAATATTTTCGCGTACTGCGAAGGTTGTCGCTTGTTGCGAAGGTTGTCGCTTGTTGCGAAGATTGTCGAGTGTTGCGAAGGTTGTCGAGTGTTGCGAAGGTTGTCGCTTGTTGCGAAGATTGTGGAGTGTTGCGAAGTTGTCGCTTGTTGCGAAAATTGTCGAGTGTTGCGAAGTTGTCGCTTGTTGCGAAGATTGTCGCGTGTTGCGAAGGTTGTCGCGTGTTGCGAATATTGTCGCGTGTGGCGAAGACTGCTTGTGCGTTTTAGCACCGGGCAAAACGCAGCAGGGAGCAGGCGAATGCTGCAACAACGACAAGTATAGTCGAACGCAGGACAATGCTGTTGGTGAAACTTGAACTTTGATTTAGCTTCAAGACAGTTTTGCCCGCACAATTCACATAGGGCATCGTCTTTGTCCGATGAGGGCGGAAGAGCCAAGGGCGGAAGAGCTACTCGCTAGCCAACGGCAATCTAGCATTTATTTTTTATTATTTTATATCCTATACTTTTTTATTCTATATTCCCATTATATATTTTCTCTCTTTCCATTATATGCTCTATTACATTACATTATTCATATATGTATATGTGTATGCATGTGTATGTGTATATATGTTCGTGTGTATGTTTCGTGTGCATGTGTTTGTGTGTATGTGTTTGTGTGTATGTGTGTATGTATGTGTTCAATTTTGCAAGCACCCATGTACTTTCTGTCGATTTGTGCTCCATATTTTTGTCCCCATACCGCTCTGTGTCTACACTTTATTACCCTGCTCCTGCCCGCGCCTTTGTCCTCGAAAGTGCGATATATTAAATACATGTTGTTGTTGTTGTTGTTGATGAGTTTGGTTTGGCATCGCTAAACGATTGACTACGGCCGTTGGATTCCGTTTGGCGTGTACAGGTACGGTGTACGGTCTGAACGGTGTACGGTGCGCTTGAATAGAGCTTGCGTGTACCACAGCTGATTTCGCCGCGTACGTGAAAACCTGCTGTGTGTGCTGGCTTGTTTCACGTGCTTCTATAAGAGCGACTAAGGCTCGTAATCTCATGCTCTGATTGGACTTTGCAAATAAGTCCTGTTGAATCCCTGGATCTCTCAAACCCTTGCACAGCTGATCTTTCACCTCCGACTCGGCATATGAAGCCTTTTTTTCGGGTAGAGGGGATATAATAGGAGACAGCTGCATTAATTCTAGGGGGTGCCAACCCTGTTGGATTATCGCTCCCCCCTTGGTGTGGCAGTACAGGGAGGAAAGAAGCAGAGGGGTCCGCTTTTAGTCGCCTCTTACGACACGCAGCGGGTACGGCGGCAGTATTCTTATCCCATGACCGCAGGGTCCCTCATATGAAACCATACGATCGCACGAAGTGTTTGGACACTGTACTGTATATCTGCATGATTCCGCTCGACCACGAAGTAGGCAGACAAAATGTTGCACACTCTCATCATGATCTTATTTCACAGTTAGTGATTCAAAAAAAGTTATTTTCGTTGCGTTTCTTGCAAAAAACACATTGTTTATTATATTTTGTTTAGAATTAGGCCCAATTGTCATCGGATGTTGGATTTTAGTATATAGAAACGAGTTTAATTGACGCTTTGTAGATCTTTACGTGTCTTATTTCAAAGATAATTTGATAATAGTGTATAAAACAAAGAGTTATCAATACATAACTCAGGAGACTGTTTGAACTGCTATTGGTCTGGCCAATTACTGACCTCGTATGAACACTCGCATGCCTACTACTGACAAAGCCAGCAAATAGCCGGGTCAATCGCTCGCAAGATCAGGGACCATATATACCATTAATTGGCCTCGTGTGACCACGGCTTACGAAGTATGAACTCTCCATAGTCAATATTGCGCAATGATACTCGTCAATACGCATTTAATTGAGCGGAAAGTAGCATGTGCAGAGAGATAGATTTCAGGCAGTGAGGCAGCGCCTCTCTACCACGTTTGAGCTCAAGCACCGAAAGAGTGCCACCTCATCATAAGACTGTAAGCATAGGCTACTTACATTAGGACGGGAGACAAGCATACATATAGCACACACATACACACACACACACACACACACACACACACACACAAGCACACACATATACAGTGTTTATGCTCAAACAGACATACGTACTGGCGCAAGAAATTACCAGCTGAAGCAACACAAAAAGCATTGTTGGGATCACTACTAAGAGATATAGTTACATTATCAAAAATTAAATTTTTCAGAAGAATAACTTGTTTAAGATTACTTTTTCTCGAAAACAATTACTGTAATTAGTTTATGTAACGTTTACTACAATTACTTTATGTAACGTTTATATTTTTAGTAGCCCTAGTCATGAGTCACATAATCAACCACTGTGTGAGCAAAATATCAATGATTCAATGTGAATATTCACATGCAACGAAAAGTTAATACAAAATGCCACGTGAACATAGTGGGGGAACATTGTGTGGGATAGAGGGGGTGCTTGCCGTGACTCAAGCGTGCAAGCATCGTGCAAGACGGGATTTAAGCATGTGATAGGGCGGCCACTGCAAAACTACACACACACACACACGCACACACACACACACATACAAACTTGTACAAAGTCCGTGTATGTGTGGGTTTGAACACGTATATGTAGACACACATGCATGAAACGTGTATTCATAGCTTGTACTATGATTGAACAGTGCATATTATAAGTTTATCATTGCTGCTTATACATACGTAATTAAAAATAAACACCTGTATATTGCTTGCACACTCGCGCACGGGTTCACTGGAATATACGCACACACACCACACACAATAATCCACCAATCTCGCACCACAACTCACTCAAGCGCACGCTCAGCTCTCACGGCCGCAACTAATCACTCACTCCTCCTTCACAATGGAACATAGCGCTTATATAACCTTAAAGAGTACGAGTCACGTGACGCCGCTTCAAGCACTGGACAACGAACAAGGATAGCAAACACTAAATCACACTTGCTCGCACATACACTTTGACGCACACACAAACACAAGCAGACCCAACATTACATTACATTACATTAGGTAGATATTTCTATAGCGCCCTACACCTAGAGGGTCTCTAGGGCGCTGCACACGCACACACACACACACACACACACACACACACAAACACGCATACAAACACCACACGCCCCCTGATCCTATAGATCACAACTTAACAACTTAGGAAATAACAAGCTGAAACACGAAGAGGATATGCTATGACAACAAAATTAATCAGACAAATTATCGCAGCAAAAACGACGGGGCGAGCGGCGAGCTCGTTGACTACGTCTTACTGGTTCAGGCGCCGATGTCGTCTCACTGGCTGACATCTCGCGGCGCTCGCTCACCGGCGCAGTCTCGTGTGATTCAGCTGCTGTTTCTGGCAACATCGCCGGCGCTGTTGGTGTAATCATTTATCCGCTTCATCACAAACAATTGACTTGTCTGCTCAAAGTACATATAGCACGGTTAGTTGTCGCAATTAGTATTAAGTTCTTGCGCCCAATTTCTGCTTTGTCCCGATGACTTTAAAAACTTTTTTGTTATATTTTCACTCAAAAACATAGCTTATATTTAGTTTTTATATAGTTTCATCCATTATTTCCTTTTTATATTTTTTTCTTCAATGAAACATAACTATGTAAATGTTGAAAATTATGTATCGCTATTTTCTGGCGCCGTTGTGACATACGGTGACCAATTTTAAATGTTTTCCAGGAATGTTTAAATGTTACTACCGGATCCTCGATTCTTACCGTATCATCCTACAATACTCCTTTTACTATTCTAGAGCTATCTAAAGGTCTCTCTCAATGTAATTCTACATCACCAGGGCCGGATGACATTCATTACGCCTTCTTCAAAAATTTGAACTCATCAAACAAAAATATCCTGCTGTCGTATTTTAATCAACTTTGGATCAATGACTTCTACCCCCCATCATGGCAGCACTCCATAATTATACCCATACTCAAGCCAGGAAAGTCTAAATCAGACCTGTCATCTTACCGTCCTATGCAACTCACTTCTTGCTTCTCGAAATTATTCGAACGACTTGTCATTCCTCGCCTCAATCATTTCGCTTCTATCACAAATCTCATTTCTCCTGAACAGACTGCCTTCACCAAAAATCGCTCCACTTCCGACAATGTCAATCTTTTAACATCACACATTCGCATCGGCTTCCAAAACAAACTTTCCACTCTGGCCGTATTCTTAGACCTATCTTCTGCTTTTGATAAAGTCTCCAAAACAGCTACTCTCCAGCTATTAAAATTACATGGTCTACGGGGACATTTGCTTAACTTCATAAATGGGTATCTCTCCAATAGAACTTTCCAGGTACGCACCACACAACTATCTGACACATTCACACAAGAAAACGGAGTCGTCCAGGGAGGAGTCCTCTCGCCAACCATTTTCAACATAATTATAGATCAGGTCACTAGGAATCTTCCCTCTGGCGTAAAATTCTGCACATACGCCGAAGACATAGTGTTGTGGACTACTGGAGTGCACATATCCTCCATGATAAGTGTACTTCAGCTGGCCATAAACTCCGTGTCACAAAATTGTTACCGTTTCGTTCTCCTCATTTCACCGGGGAAAACAACAGCCAATCTCTTTCGGAAAATTTTCTCTACACAACCAAACCTTCAAAATTCACTGACTCTGTCTTGCCACCCCATTAAATTCCAAAAATACACCAAATTCTTGGGGTTTATCCTTGATCCACAACTATCTTTTCGATCCCATATCCAACATATAAAATCCCGGGTCTTACAGCGCATCACCATTCTCAATCTTTCAATTCTCATTGTCTATCACATCCAGTTTATGGCACAAATCACAAAATTATCATCAAACTATATTATACATTAATCCGCCCAATATTAGAGTACTGTTCCAGCGTCTTTATATTTTCTCCTAATTCCACATTAGTCAATCTCGATGTTTTACAAAATTCCTGTCTTCGTCTGGCGACTGGCGCTCTACGTTCATCCCCTATACAAAAACTACATCTGGAGCTCGGTGTCACTTCTCTTCATTCTCGCAGATTACAACAAATCATCAAGTATTGTATGAAAATTCTGGCAGATCCTGATCATCCATGTTCTCACATTCTTCTCAGTCTCCAAAATTTCGACAACTTTCGGCCGGCCCTTGTTAACCGGTTATGTGGGTTCAGCTTAGGACTGGCCTACAGAACCGCATGCAAGCTTCTAAATTTCTACCCGAATTCACTTGTTTTACATCAAAATTTACCGCTCAATTACACTCCACCTCGTATGAAATACCTTATTCACAATACACAATCTGCAATTCCAACCGAAATTCTGCAAAATTACTATGAATTCAAATCAACTCATTCTGATTCTATGTTCATATTCACCGACGGCTCGGTGCAGTCCAACCTGTCGGCCTGTGCTGCAGTTGTACCTTGCCGTTCCATCGAAATTTCTCACCGTCTCCCAGACCACACTACTATTTTCACTGCTGAACAGTTTGCCATATATCAGGCCCTCGAAGTTGTCCAAACTGAAAAATTCAACCGTTCAGTCATTGTGTCTGACTCGCAAACATCAATTAAATCTCTTATAGATCCTCACAACGCTCTATCAATTAAATCGGCTACTCTTTACACTGATTTGGCATCCCAATTTGACATCTCCTTCCTATGGGTCCCCAGTCACTCCGGTATCACTGGCAACGACCTGGCCGACTCCGTTGCCAAACAGGCTTTACAGCACACACACATCACCTATCCTCCGCTATCCCCATCCGATCTCATGAATACTCCTTCTCACCGCGTCTCCTCCTACTGTCTTGATACCATGCCGTATCCATCAGCACCTTTCTCTCATCAGTCTAGGCATTACATCACACGCGGCCACAAAGATCCTCCGTGTCACCGCCGACTACACACAGCCCTCACTAGACTCCGCATCGGGCACACTCTTCTCACACACAGCCACATCTTTCGACACCATCCTCTTGCACTATGCGCCATATGCAGCACTACGCTCGACGTACAACACGTTCTGCTCCACTGTCCCAAATACAGAACTCAACGTCACCTCCTACTACACAGCTTTCCGCAAAATACATCCATATCTCTGGATCTGCTTCTGTACAACCCTAGATATGCTCCTCACACCTTGAAGTTCTTGACAGACACAGGACTCACAAACGAAATATGATTACTTCAGAACATTGTCATCACTGCAAATTGTCTACAATAAGTAATACATCACTCTCTGATTTATTTTCTTATGCCTCTTTCTTGATTGAAAAAAACAAACAAACCAAAAAAACGCGGTTGCGACATCTGTTTTTTTCTCACTATGAACTCAATTCAATTATATCTTCATTTCAACTAATATCTAGTATCTGTACACATGAGGATAATCGTATTACTGCTCTAGATATTCCCTCTAACTTGAGTTATTTTGATAGCTTTAGGTTAAGGCAACACGAGTAGCATGCATCAATGATGCTTGTGTAACAAAAGAGTTGCATTGTGTGATCCCTGCATCTGAGCCTAACCTGTGCTATATGCAGTAACCTATAACAACAACAACAACAACAACAACATTTTCCAGGATCAGATATGGTATTTAGTTTCTTGTTTGTTTCTCCTCTGATAATTTCATCAATTGTTTTGCTTGGTAGTGTGTTATTTATTAATCTGGCTTGCTTGAAAGGCTTGTTGACTTGCTTGAATTATCGCTTCGCTAAAATGGATTTCGTTTTTGCATGATAATACTCTGATATACTACTGAAATACTCTGAAAATAATCTAATACTGATTAAACTCAAAAAACTAAAATATATTACAGTCAGGCGCGCGTGGGGCAGTGATGCTCCACGCTCACACAGTTAAATACGGGAGCACACACACACACGCACAAGCCTCTTCGCACAAGCGTGAAAGCATACAAAACCCGCAGCACCAACTCGGTTTATCGGTTCTGATATGACAGAAGGGCAGGATGATGACCGCATCTCAACCTGGCCAGATGCACCTTGCATTGGCGTGTGAGTGTTTTTTCTGATTTGAGTATGTCCGGTGGGTGTCTTTGTAGGAGTGTATTGTATTGTAGTGAGTGTGTGGCTTTTCGTGCGATCTCTGTGTGTATGTGTTTCTTGATTGATGTGCGTGGGGGAGCTGGTGGAAGTGATGTGAAAATTTGTCTGTGGTAAAGTGTGCTTGGTGTTGTTTTTATGTTTCTATTTGTGTTGTCTTGTGTTGTGAGGTGATATAGTGGATGTGCTGTGCTGGTGACTGCTGCTGCGAGTGTTTGTGTGCCTCTCATGTCTAGGTGGTGTGTCAATTTGAGGATTTTAGTTTCGTGATGGAGGTGGTCTACTGGTGTGGTGGCTGTGCATCCTGTGATTCTTCTGAGTGCGGTGTTTTGAAGTGTTTGAAGTGTGTTGGTGTGGTGTGTTATGAGATTGCTAGCCCATTGCTAGCCCATAGCATATTCTATCGCGGGTCGGATGTATTGTTTGTATATGGTGGTTGTGGTGTCTTTGTTGTGTCCGAAAGTTGTGTGTGAGAGTGATTTCAGTGTGTTGAGGAGTGGAGTGACCTTGGTTTTGATGTTGCTGATGTGTTGTTTAAATGAGAGGTGTGTGTCGTATGTGACGCTTAGTATTTTTGGTGTGTGCGTGTGTGGGGTGATCGTGTTGTTGATAGTGATTTGTGGTGTGTAGTTGTGTTCGGATGTCCAGTTGGTAATGTGTGTGGCTGTTGATTTGGCCGGTGCAATGTTGATAGTGATTTGTGGTTTGTAGTTGTGTTCGGATGTACAGTTGGTAATGTGTGTGGCTGTGGATTTGGCCGGTGCAATGTTCAGTTGGTTTGTGGTGAACCATTGTTGTAGTGTGTTGATGTAAGGTTGTAGTGTGTGCACTGTTGTGTCGGCGTGTCTTTGTGTGCTTGTGATTGTTATGTCGTCTGCATATGATGATATCTGTATGCATGGAGTGTTGGGTGCTGGCATGTCATTTACGTATATATTGAATAGGTTAGGTTAGGTTAGGTTAGGTTAGGTTAGGTTAGGTGGTGCTAAAACGGAGCCCTGAGGGGCTCCGTTTGTTTAGTTGCGTGTGTGAGATGATTGTTCGTTGTACCTCACCCTTACTTTATGTAACGTTTACTACAATTACTTTATGTAACGTTTATATTTTTAGTAGACCTAGTCCTGAGTCACATAATCAACCACTGTGTGAGCAAAATATCAATGATTCAATTTGAATATTCACATGCAACGAAAAGTTAATACAAACTGCCAGGTGAACATAGTGGGGGAACAGTGTGTGGGATAGAGGGGGTGTTTGCCGTGACTCAAGCGTGCAAACATCGTGCAAGACGGGATTTAAGCATGTGATAGGGCGGCCACTGCAAAACTACACACACACGCACACACACACACACAAATACAAACTTGAACAAAGTCCGTGTATGTGTGGGTTTGAACACGTATATGTAGACACACATGCATGAAACGTGTATTCATAGCTTGTACAATGATTAAACAGTGCATATTATACGTTGATCATTGCTGCTTATACATAATGAAAGCATAATGAGGATAGGAGCTAGTGTTGCACAATAGCTGGACATATATTTGATTGAGTATCAGTTTCAACACTTTTTAAGCTATTCACGATCACGCAAATTTCATTCGCACTTGTGGAATTCACATGAGCTAAATTCACCACTTTTTCGCCACCACCAATCGCCACCACTTTTTCGCCTGAATCTTCTTGGAGAAGCTGTTTTGTGGCTTGTTGATTGGCGATGTTTCCATATTCTTGGTCGTGGTAGGGATAATTAAAGGCTTTATTCATTAAATCCATATTTGATACTGCCGGTGTAGTGTATACAGACGCTTCAAGCAACATTCCTCCTTCGCCTTGGGATGCATAGAGGCTGTATTCTTCAAATCAATATTGGGTACTGCCGGTGTAATGTATACTCAAGCTTCGCGCTGAATTCCTCGTGTATATGTATGTATATATGTATATATGTGTGTGTGTGCATTGAAAATAAACAACTAAAAATACCACTCTACTCACAGATAGCACTCAGATAAAAATATCTGAGTGCTATCTCATAATCGTGCATTATGTTAATTTTTGTATTTATCCCTCTGGTCTATATCTGTGTGTGTGTGTTTGGTACTATTGCTAAAAGCATACTCTCGTGTTCTGTGTATTGTGTGTGCATGTATTGAAAAAAATAAAAATATAATTTGTGTTATATATATATCAGATTGTCGGGAAAGTTTTTTTACATTGTCAAAACAAAAGGATTTTTCTCGTGGGTCTTCAACCGGGGAGCAGGTGCAGACAACCAGCATGCACGTGAGTTCATTTTTTCATTATCTCAAGTTTAATCTACCGTATATCCCGGTCTGTTGAGCCCATATTATAATCCAAAATGTTGTTGGATGGGTGGCTTTCGAAAGACCAGCAGCGCCTGTTGCTCCTCTACGGCTTCGGCTCCGGCAAGAATGCGAGCCAACCGGTCTCCGGTATCAACGCTGCATTCGGCGTCGGGACCTTCACCAGTCAAACGGCCAACAACTGGTTCAAGCGATTCAAGGACGGAGATGTCGATGCAGTGGGTCGATGCCGATGCGAATCCGGAGCGAGAGGCCAAGGGTGATCTGCACACCAAGAATGCCATGCTCTACGTCATCTGGGACACAAGGGGAATCGTCATGTGGGAGCTGCTGCCTAAGAACAGTGCATCGACGCTGCCTTCTACCAGCAGCAGCTCGAACGCCTGCAGCAGCAGCTGGCGGAAGTGCGCCCCGAACGTCGCCGGGTCGTCCTGCTGCACGACAACGCGCCGGCGCACAAGTATATATAGATATGTATATATATATACTTAATATAACGTGTGTATATACTATATAACGTGTGTATATACCTTTTTGAGCACCAGAAACGAAACCAATTTGAAACCTCATTATTCCATGTGTGCCCTAAGGTGACTACAACAAAAAACAGCTGACATATAATATATTCATGTAAAATAGGTGTTTTCTGTATATATAAATGTGCTGTGTTTTTACACTACGCCACAAAAGGTTCTATTTTTAGACGCGGTGGCTTGGAAATACCTGGAAAATACATCAAAACAACTGCATGTGGAAGTCATGTGCTTGGCACATGTGTGCAGCTGCAGTTTGCAAAATTCACGTGCCAAGCACATGACTTCCACACACAGTTGTTTTGATGTTTTTTTCCAGGTATTTCCAAGCCACCGCGTCTAAAAATAGAACCTTTTGTGGCGTAGTGAAAAAACACAGCACATTTATATATACAGAAAACACCTATTTTACATGAATATATTATATGTCAGCTGTTTTTTGTTGTAGTCACTTTAGGGCAGACATGGAATAATGAGGTTTCAAATCGGTTTCGTTTCTGGTGCTCAAAAGGTATATACACACGTTAATTAATATAAAAAATAAATATAAAAAACAACCAAGGTCGTGCTCGAAAATGTTTTTGCTCAAACACAAGTTTTCATCGGCAAAGAGTTTCAGTAACAATTGCATCGCCAAATGGCTGCTGTAAATAATTGAGCGAAAACATTGTGATTAGCGCAGTTGATTTGTTCATGGCTTATCTAGAGAGGTCGAAATAAACTGTGCTGAATGAGGTCTTCAATGTTGGGTTGGGTGTTTTTTTTTGGTGTAATTGGGTATTTTTGTGTAAGGGGGTATTTTTAGGTAACAATTACCTGCAAAATTACCTAACCAAGCACTCACACAATTACCTAACCAATTACTCGCACAATTACCTGAGTAATGGTTTCAGCATGTGGGTCGAAGGTGAATTTATCGTTCATCATGACACCCAGGACGGTGAGATTAGATTCATCATGACACCCAGGACGGTGAGATTAGATTCATCATGACACCCAGGACGGTGAGATTAGATTTATCATGACACCCAGGACGGTGAGATTAGATTCATCATGACACCCAGGACACGAACCACGCAAATCGTCTGTACTATTTCACCGCCAATATTATACTCGCACGAGCACAACTGCTTTCTGAGTCTAACGCTGAGCTTTCAACATTTGATTGAGTCAAGTCTCAACTCGCATTCACCGCAGCAGGTACAAAAACGGCCAATTAGACACTGTAGAATCTGGCCATCTGTAGCCATCTCGACACAATGAAGAATTGATGATATCGTCAGCGTAGGGTAGCGCCGAGTCTCCCAAGCTCACTGCTAGGTCATTGACGAGTATGTCAAACAGGAGCGGACTCAGTACGGACTCAGTATGGATCCCTCCGGCACTCGGCTGGTTACATCGGACCCCTGTGACGTTCTACCGTTGAGCAACACGCGCTGTTTGCGAGAAACGACAAACAGAAACGACTGCAGCATTTTCCAATTCGGCCCGAAGGTCCAAATTGATGGTTATTTTGCCCTGCACTGATTGCAAATTTTCTAAATGTCTGTTTGTATCCTATCTCCTCCTAAACCATTGGACCGATTTTAATTAAACTTGGTGCCTAGGGGTAAAATGGATGCAAGAAGGTCATAGGTTGGGTTTTGTTGACCTCCGAGGTCATTTTCAAGGTCATTTAGGTCATTTGTGTCTGTTTACCCAATCTCTTTCTAAACCACTGGACCGATTTTAATGAAACTTGGTCCCTAGGGGTAAAATGGATGCAAGAAGGTCATAGGCTTAGTTTTGTTGATCTCCGAGGTCATTTTCAATGTAATTGAGGTCATTTGTGTCTGTTTGAGGACTTTTTTTTGTTTGTTTGTCGAATGATTTTCCGTCGTTCCCGTTTTCCGCCAAACGCTGCCGATTTTCGTTTTGTCGACGGCAGCTCGCATCTCGTATTCACAACAATCTTCAAAAGAAATCTTCGAAGAAGGAAAAACCAAAAGAAATTATATAGAGACAGTCATCTCCCCCCGCCGGCCTCATCCCGCGGATTCGGCCTCATCCCGCGGATTTAGCCTCATCCCGCGGATTCGGCATCATCCCGATCCCGCGGATTCGCCCCTCATCCCGCGGATTCGGCCTTATCCCGCGCATTCAGCCTCATCCCGCGGATTCGGCCTTATCGTGTCCCTCATCAGCGAGTCAAGCGTGAGGACGAAGAATGCGTACCTCCTCTTATACGTCAAAAATGATCACTAGCTTGGGGTTGAGTTTGTGTTGGGTTGAGTTTGTGTGTGAGGTACTAGACAATAAAAGCATTATAACTTATTTCTATGTGCGTCTTCTGGTCCCAAATTATTTCATCATTTTGCTTCTTCTTTACCCTCTTATGCAATCTGTCCATAATGTGTAGTTGGTTTAGGATATCAAGTGTAACAATGTTTATATTTCATGCGGTGTTGTATATAACTTGTATTCTTATATCTTTATTATTTATCTTTTATCTTTACTGAAAGTGACATAGGATAGAAGCTAGGACAGGAAGTGAAGCGTAAACACATGCATCACTGTCAACACAGTAGGTTAGAATAAAGAGCACAACATTGGTTGCACACACGTAGACACACACACACATACACTGTAAGACATTAAGAGAAAACCAGAGAAGCACGGGCACACGCATATATCACTCACACCAGTGTGTAAGACTATGTGCGTGTTGCATTGTGGTGACCTTGCGGTCCGTAAATAATGAGGTACACTAGGAGATAGAGAATGAAGTAGGCGGCGCTAGCTAGCACTATATAAGCACAAGGTTTTCACCATTCGGGGATATAGAGATAGAAGAGCAGCGGCAGTAGAGATATGGAATAGATAGATAGAAGCGGCAGCGGGAGTAGATAGATTGAGCAGCAGCAGCAGTAGAGGAGATTCAGTAGAGAAGTGGAGTGGTTCAGAGGGAGAATGGAACGGAACAGAGTATAGCAACACCAGAGGATAGAACGGGAGTCCAGATAGGATAGAAAACTGGATATAACGTTAGGACACAAATATTTAGGAACAGCAACATTAGTTATAATATCACGACGAAATACATTGTTTCTTCAACAATCAACTGTGTTTGGAATCGGACATCAAGCGTTATCGCGGCGCACAACGATAAGAGGACTGCTTCACTAGAATTGTGACGACTGATAAACAACAATGTATATTGTTACTGTTACTGTTACTTACTGTTACTTACTGTTACTTACTGTTACTTACTGTTACTTACTGTTACTTACTGTTACTTACTGTTACTTACTGTTACTTACTGTTACTTATTGTTACTGTTACTTACTGTAAATGTATACAAAACAACAATAAACAGGCCAAATTGGGGATATGCAGCTTTGGATCTGGTTTGTGTCCAGACAAAGCTGCACGTCTACTTAATTTTTTGGTTGGACCATTTTTGGCAGAGAGTGCTCTGGGCTATTGTCAAAAAAATATTCCACACATGTCAAATTTGAAACTTTGACGCTTTCGAAAAAGGAATGAATATGTTTTGCAAATAAATTCGTGTGAAACGAAACATGCAAGCATGTATTGGACTGTTTGTGAAATTGCGGTCTTTTTCAGTTTCTGAACTTTTCACACTCAACAGAATTTGCTAGGATACAAAACCGATTTAAAGCCTGGCCGTCCTATGTGTACATTAATTAAATACGATATAAGCCAACTCACATATATTATACATCGATGTTATAAATAGTATACACAATATATATATAATTGTTAACTGGGCGTTCATTCTAATCATAAATACTTTTCAACATGTGAGAGAGCTTGAAAATATTATTATATTTTGCGTGTGTTCTCGAATTGCTGTCCGTTTTTGCTGTAGACTCGAAACACAATGAAATTATTCGTACATTCACGTTGAATGCCTGTTGAACTCAACTACTGACTGAGTGTGAGAACTGTGGACTAACCTGAAATATTTTCTCTGTAGCCTGTGTCTTTGTAGAAATAGTTGTTCTACGGAGTTTCCTCGATCAACCTTATTTGAACATTTGAGTGCTCGAACGATTTGATTGACGATGATGAAACTTGACGATTGAATTTGAGGGACGACTCCTGAATCTCCAGAGTTGAATTCCCCGTGAATATGACTCGATCTGACTCAATTGACTGCCCAGTTGATTGCCACACACGTTGCTCCCCAAAAAAAAAAACAATCACCACTCCCAAATTTCACTTCACCATCCTAAAGTTGCCAGTTGTGTGATTGCCTAATTTAGCGATAATTAAAGTTCTTACACTGAGTGCTGCAGGCTTCAGTGCGTGAACTGTGTCATTTAGGCATCCCCATAAATATAAGTGTTAAAATCAGCTATATATATATATACAATAGCATTAAAACCCGCCCGTTGTGCGGAGGAATTCATAAAATGGAATTAATATTTATAAAAATTGATATTCATAAAAAATATTCCAAATTAAAAAAGAAAATGAAAACTCTTAAGTGTCTTACTCAATAGAAAAGTCCAAGTGTGAATATTTTTATTTTTATTTTGACATAATATTTTCCCTCAACCCGCCTCATATATAAACCCACCCATTGTGCGGAAAACCACTGTATTTCATACAGCTGATGGGAAATTTGACCAAATGGGCACTCGCGTAATTTCCAGTCACTAGGTACGACATTGGAAAATGCGCCCTATCTTTACCATCGCTGGTTTTCATCGCATCGTATTAGCTTTGGATCAGTTGGTACGTTGGGGTAATTGGTCGTAGCCCCGCGGTTAGGACTATCGTTATACAAATCGGCTTCAGGCGCAAAATTGTGGAGTTTCAGCCGGTTCATCCGGACTCCTACCTGCCAGCGACTATATGGCGTTTGAGCGCTGACCAGCGTGAATCAGCCCTCGTACGACACCACATCTGTCAGCATGAGCGTTTATCAGAGCACACTGTCAGAATGCCGCCCTTGAAAGTCGGGGACCATGTATACATCCAAAACTGAATCGGCAACCACCTCCGTCGTTGGGATCGCTTTGGCGTGATTGTGGGAGAGAAACAAGACGATCAGTACGGCATTTGCATGGACAGATCTTGTCGTTTGTAGTACAGGCTGTCTAATCGAAAATATCTTCGCTATTTAACTCTGTACGCTACTGGCTGTCCACTTCCGAGCTCTTGTACCTTCCCATGAGCAGAGTCCCATCTAACGATCCCTTCATTCACTGATGTCTAATCGTCCGATCGATAGGATGGTGCCCTAATTGACCTATTTTCGGCTCCATTGTAACCAATAACAGTACCAAACATAACACTGGCCTGCGTTTCAAAACTTTTTTCAAAAGGTAGGAGGTTTCTCAGCTGTTTTTATACAAGTTTTGTGTGCTGAATCCGAAAACTCTATCCATTTTTCTCAATTAGCTCGAGTTTTCACACTATGTCAAGGATAACAGCTCACACACTGATGTATAAATATGCATATTAGCGTGGGCATACTGATACATTTTGCCCCAAGGTTGGATATTTCTCAGCTGTTCTAATACAAGTTTCATGTGCTGAATTCGAAAAAGCTATCCATTTTAAACGATTAGCTCGAGTTTTCACACTATGTCAAGGATAACAGCTCACACCAGAGTCACCGGAATTGCTATGGCAACTTCTGCTAGTGCTTTCAGACCATTGTGGGGATGATGATGCCACCATTGAAAAATATTATCTTTTCTGTCGATTCTTGGCGAATTATTGAAGCTTGCTATTGTTCGCAATATGTATCGAAATAGAATGATGATCCATATATCGAAATTGAATTATGAACGTCTTAAAACATCTATCTGACTCTGGTCCCCCAGGAATTATTAATTTTAGCTTCCCACCGATTCTGTTGAACTTAGTTCTCAATATCGAGCTCACCTTTGAGCCATTCTCTTTAGTACGAAAAAGGAAACTTTTTTCGTACTATCGTACCGTACCGTACTTCTGAAAAAATTTCCTGCCGTAATTTCGTACCGTACTTTTGCCCGAAATTCAATCGTACCGTACCGTAATTTCGTACCGTACCGTACCGTACCCATACTCTGCAGCGAACACACGATGACGCAATATTGCGTGCAGTTCCTTTGATAGTATGAATCGTATGCATTTCCGCGTACAGTTGACTGTGATCAATGATGCAACGCAATGAACATGAGATGACACACGCCACAGGATGCCCCCTCTCAGATCAGGGCGAGACACAGGTTTTAGGATTCGGCCTGATCGTGTACACGAAATTGTTTGTGGCGTTGTGCAAATCCGCGCGTGTTGCGAATATTGTCGCGGAGTTGCGCATGTTGCGAAGGTTGTCGCGTGTTGCGAATATTAATTAAATTTTAATGCATTACATTACATTACATTATATTTTAATACATTTCATTACATTACATCAATATTAATTACAAATTTTAAAAATATGACAAATTCTCACCTGAGCCCTGTGTGCGAGTACACGTATCTGTGTACTCGGAGGCTTAAGATTACTAAAGTAAAGCAACTATGTGTGATCCCGTTAATTGTCGACTTCTGAATTACTTCCAAAATGGCAAGTCTACAACACACACACACACACACACACACACACACACACACACACACACACACACACACACACAAGACTGCCCAGAGAGCTACGCAAATATTATACACTCAGGCACCACCTGTCTACAGTTAAGTCTATCATTCTTTATAAACAGCGCCACTTCATCCGTGCAGTGTTACGCAAGGAATGTCTGTATAATTTGCATGACGCCTATTAAGGCGTGACATCCGTGACATCAGCGTTGACATAAACTGCACACACGAGTGCTGTGATGCCTGCAATGCCATGGCGTCGTCTTGACACCAGCATCCTCCCGTAACTACCATGGCACCATTGAATCCGTTACAATCTGAAAGCTCGGATTACTTAAGTATTTAAGGTTAAATGCCTAAGTGGCAGCTGCTACACGGGAAGAAGCCGAAGCTTATGAACACAAAAGCGTGCCCCGTGCAGCTCGCTGCCACCGCAGAACCGACCCTCTCCACGCTATGGCGCCACAAGGACGTAAGACGTATTAGAGAGGGCCACCTCCCTAGAATGCATGACACAACACATGACTGATATCTGATATGCTTTGACGCACTACTGCTTCGAGGGTTCATTGTGAGTCTTGAACTTAATCGAGAGAAAATGTGAGTCATGCAATAGATACGAGGACGTTTTCATATGTTTGTGTGTGTGTATAGATGCGCATGTGTGTGTGCAAAGGCGAAGATTTGTGTCGAGACTCGGTGGTTGACAGCCATCATGCTTTATTTTTAAAAATTGACTCAGTTGGCCAATTGCATGTTATCAACCAACCATTTTCCTCTTATTAAATTACAGCATACATAGCTCAATAAAGAGCGAACTGCATGTAACACACTTGCATACACTCACGCTCGTACATTGTTGTTGTTTGTTATGGTGATTTCGATGATAATATACTTATTGAACTAAGCACAGCATAATTATCGGAGAGTATAATTGCATTTTCATACCACAAGTCATATTGTCGGGGAGTATATACACACCCATATCCCCTAGGGTATACGCCCACGTGTGTGCTTTGTGAGTTTCCTTGTGAGTTTCTCCATACGCATGGGTGTTTCCACTTGTGCGCACGTTTACGTCGTCACGTGTGTGCATGTATGTGTATGTTTGTGTGTGCTTTTGCATGTGTGTGTTGTTGCTTGTGATCTTGCCGAATTTGTTTTTATTCAATTGTGCGATTCGCTCGCTCACGTGTATGCCTTGTGTTCGTCGTGCAAGGCCACCTCCTCCCCATCTCTCGCTTGCTGCATACACCCTTCCCCATTGCTACCCTCCCTTACGCATGAGTCTAATAACACTTTTACATTTGTTTCGAAGCGCATTAACCTTGAGTTATTCATTCTTGCAATTGGCAAAGTCTTGAAGAGCTAACAGCCTCCATTAGTTCATTTTTATGAAATTTTCTTTGATAGAAAATATATATAAGGTTTGTATTAATAAAAGGGTTGAAGGCTTACGATTTAAAGGTTAAAAAGATAAAAAGACTCAAGTGACAGCTGATACACGGCAGTGGCGGCGCCCCTGCCGTGCCGTGGGGCTTGGGATCTTCAGCTTTCCCCAAAATATGCTGTAGTGTTATTGGTTTTCGGCTTCGGTGTAACCAATAACACTACCAAACATAATGGATGTGTATTCATGAACACTGACATATAAACAGCGACATATAAACACGAGTTCGCCACAGATGGCCAAACACTGCTGCACACCGCCACACACTCCGTCTCTCGTCCCGACACCAAGAGGTACTTATAAAACGTATTTTGATGTGTGTGTACGTGTGTATGTGTATGTGTGTGTGTGTTGATGACGCAACACGTGGAAAGTGTGAATTGATTGCAGCGAACACACTATTACGCAATATTGCGTGCAGTTCCTGTGATAGTATGAATCGTATGCATTTCCGCGTACAGTTGACTGTGATTAATGATACAACGCAATGAACATGAGATGACACACGCCACAGGAGCCCCCTCTCAGATCAGGGCGAGACACAGGTTTTAGGATTCGGCCTGATCGAGTACACGAAATTGTTTGTGGCGTTGTGCAAAGCCGCGCGTGTTGCGAATATTCTCGCGGAGTTGCGCGTTTTGCGAAGGTGGTCGCATGTTGCGAAGGTTGTCGCATGTTGCGAAGGTTGTCGCATGTTGCGAAGGTTTTCGCTTGTTGCGAATATTTTCGCGTACTGCGAAGGTTGTCGCTTGTTGCGAAGGTTGTCGCTTGTTGCGAAGATTGTCGAGTGTTGCGAAGGTTGTCGAGTGTTGCGAAGGTTGTCGCTTGTTGCGAAAATTGTAGAGTGTTGCGAAGTTGTCGCTTGTTGCGAAGATTGTCGCGTGTTGCGAAGGTTGTCGCGTGTTGCGAAGATTGTCGCGTGTTGCGAATATTGTCGCGAGTTGCGAAGACTGCTTGTGCGTTTTAGCACCGGACAAAACGCAGCAGGGAGCAGGCGAATGCTGCAACAACGACAAGTATAGTCGAACGCAGGACAATGCTGTTGGTGAAACTTGAACTTTGATTTAGCTTCAAGACAGTTTTGCCCGCACAATTCACATAGGGCATCGTCTTTGTCCGATGAGGGCGGAAGAGCCAAGGGCGGAAGAGCTACTCGCTAGCCAACGGCAATCTAGCATATATTTTTATTATTTTATATCCTATACATTTTTATTCTATATTCCCATGATATATTTTCTCTCTTTCCATTATATGCTCTATTACATTACATTATTAATATATGTATATGTGTATGCATGTGTATGTGTATATATGTTCGTGTGTATGTTTCGTGTGCATGTGTCTTATTTCAAAGATAATTTGATAATAGTATAAAAAACAAAGAGTTATCAATATTAACTCAGGAGACTGTTTGAACTGCCAATTACTGGCCTCGTATGACCACTTGCATGCCTACTACTGACCAAGCCAACAACTAGCCGGGTCAATCGCTCGCAAGATCAGGGACCATATATACCATTAATTGCCCTCGTGTGACCACGGCTTACGAAGTATGAACTCTCCATAGTCAATATTGCGCAATGATACTCGTCAATACTAATTTAATTGAGCGGAAAGTAGCATGTGCAGAGAGATAGATTTCAGGCAGTGAGGCAGCGCCTCTCTACCACGTTTTAGTTCAAGCACCGAAAGAGTGCCACCTCATCATAAGACTGTAAGCATAGGATACTTACATTAGGACGGGAGACAAGCATACATATAGCACACACATATACACACACACACACACAAGCACACACATATACAGTGTTTATGCTCAAACAGACATACGTACTGGCGCAAGAAATTACCAGCTGAAGCAACACAAATAGCATTGTTGGGATCACTACTAAGAGATATAGTTACATTATCAAAAATTTAATTTTTCAGAAGAATAACTTGTTTAAGATTACTTTTTCTCGAAAACAATTACTGTAATTAGTTTATGTAACGTTTACTACAATTACTTTATGTAGCGTTTATATTTTTAGTAGCCATAGTCATGAGTCACATAATCAACCACTGTGTGAGCAAAATATCAATGATTCAATGTGAATATTCGCATGCAACTAAAAGTTAATACAAAATGCCACGTGAACATAGTGGGGGAACATTGTGTGGGATAGAGGGGATGTTTGCCGTGACTCAAGCGTGCAAGCATCGTGCAAGACGGGATTTAAGCATGTGATAGGGCGGCCACTGCAAAACTACACACACACACACACACACACGCACACACACACACATACAAACTTGTACAAAGTCCGTGTATGTGTGGGTTTGAACACGTATATGTAGACACACATGCATGAAACGTGTATTCATAGCTTGTACTATGATTGAACAGTGCATATTATACGTTTATCATTGCTGCTTATACATACGTAATTAAAAATAAACACCTGTATATTGCTTGCACACTCACCGCACGGGTTCACTGGAATATACGCACACACACCACACACAATAGTCCACCAATATCGCACCACAATTCACTCAAGCGCACGCTCAGCTCTCACGGCCGCAACTAATCACTCACTCCTCCTTCACAATGGAACATAGCGCTTATATAACCTTAAATAGTACGAGTCACGTGACGCCGCTTCAAGCACTGGACAACGAACAAGGATAGCAAACACTAAATCACACTTGCTCGTACATACACTTTGACGCACACACAAATACAAACAGACCCACACACACACACACACATAAAATTGATATGTATATAATGTATAGTCAACATAGAAATAAGCAGGGAGGCGGAGTCGCCATGTACGTAGCTAAAAAATATTCGTCTAACTTAATACCTGAGATGACATTTAACGAACCACATCTTGAGTGTGTTTCAGTAGAAATTTGTGAAAATCAAAGGAAATGTTTCATGACTTCAATGTACCGACCTCCTAATTGTAACTTCAAACTGTTTATAGAAAAACTCAGATCAATGATTACGTATCTCAAAAATATATCTTATGATAAAATGTTTATCTTCGGCGATATGAATTTAGATCTTCTTAAACAGGATGATAATTATGTCAATGAGTTTACAACTTTGATGATGATCAATTCTCTTTATCCATTAATCTCAAAACCAACAAGGGTAACTCCCAATTCATCAACAATTATTGACCACATATGGTGTAATCAAATTGAAACTAATTCTGGAAATTTTATCATCAAAAATTATATTTCGGATAATTTTCCAGTAGTATCAAAATTTCTCCTGTCTGATGTAGAGAAAAAATGTGACAAGACCTGCTTCATCAGACCTTTTACAAATGAAAATAAATGTAAATTCATAAGCGATGTTCCCAAAGTAGATTGGAATTGTATCTACAATATTCACTGCCCCGACACAGCCTATAATATATTTCATAATATAATTAGCGAACTATTTATTAATAACTTTCCTTTAATTGAAGTTAAACAAACATTAAAATCGGAAAAACACCCTTATATAACAGAAAACTTGAAAAAATGTAAAAAAATAAACATCGTCTGACTAGGTTGGTAACTAAGTGGCCAATAACATACACAAAATATTACAAGAAATATAGAAACATATTGACCAAATTACTTCGTCAAGCAAAAAATGAATACTTGCAGTTAACATTTAAAGAAAATCAAGGGAATCCTAAACAAAGCTGGCAAATACTAAACTTGATGATGGGAAGGAAAGAACATGAAAAAATCATTGATATTGGTTTACCGAATGAACAAGTGGCGGAAACATTTGTCGAGCATTTTAGTAAATTGCATACTAATACTGAACCTGTTGGTAATGATTTTGAGGGATATCTTAATAATCCATCAGAGTTTTCACTGTTTATGACACCTTGTAATGAATTCGAAGTACATAAATTAATCTCGTCTATGAAATCAAATTCCAAGGGATACGACGAAATTTCTGGAAATACAATAAAAATTATATCTGAACATATAAGAAAGCCTTTAGCATATATCAGTGGCTCTTAACCTGTGGGTAATTACCCCAAGTGGGGTAATTTGGGGTTTTGCTGGGGGTAATGGCAGGGTAATGGGGACAGTTTATTTTGACATCAACGTGGGGACAATTGAGGAGCCCCGCGGCAGGCTAGCCAATAGCAGCGCGGCTACCACTCCCCATTGTTTTGGTCTGCCCCTCCAGCCAATCATAGCCGCGCTACTATCACCGCCCAGGCCACACACAGTAGTTCACCCGGCTAAACCTTTTGCTCTCGTATTTTGTGCTATTACTACATACATCGAGTGAATTATGGCCGATCATGGTGCTTTACTGTGCTACACTGTCCGTGTGTTTTATTTTGTGATTTCCGATTTTGTGTTCATTCTTTTGCAGATTGAATCGTGAACAATGTCAAGAAAACGGTCGTACAATGAAGCATTCCTGAGAATGGGTTTCACCAGCATTGTCCAGCAAGGAGTAGAGAAGCCGCAATGCGTTGTCTGTAATAAGGTTCTGACGCAAGAGAGCATGAAGCCGAGCAAACTGAAGGCTCACTTGGAATCAGCACATAATCATCTTAAAGGGCAGAGCTTGGATTATTTCAAAAGACGCGAAACCGCGCTGAAGGCTGGACGCATTGACTCTACGGGTCACTTCGCTCAGCAGACTACAGCAGCACTCGAGGCATCTTATCGTATCGCCATGCGGATCGCCCAAGCCAAGAAACCACATACTATTGGCGAGACGCTGATAAAGCCATGTGTACTAGAGTCGACGAAGCTGATGCTAGGCGAGAAGCAGGCGGACAAGCTCAAGACAATCTCGCTTTCCAACGATACGATCCGGAGCCGTATTCAGGACATGAGCCAAGACATTTTGGAACAGGTTGTGAACAGTCTCAAGGATAGCCAATTTTACTCCTTACAACTGGATGAGTCCACAGACGTCGACAGCTGTTCACAATTAATGGTGTTCGCCCGTTATCTCAGCGGAACCGATCTCAAGGAAGAGTATCTTTTCTCCGAACCGCTGACCACCACCACACGAGGAGAGGACGTGCTCAAAATTGTGGAAACCTTCATTACCAAGCATGAGCTCGACTGGAAGGGCCTTGTTGGCGTTTGCACTGATGGTGCGCCATCCATGACAGGCTGCAGGTCTGGGTTCAAAGCCTATGTCAAAAACGTTGCACCTCATGTCATCTTCAACCATTGCATGATCCACCGGTATTCTTTGGCGATGAAAACCCTTCCTGCTTCGCTAAAAGATGTGCTGTCAGACGTGGTGAACATCGTGAACCATATCCGGACAAGCGCAACGAATTGTCGCATCTTTCGAAAACTGTGCGAAGAAATGGGAGCGGAACACGTAAATCTCTTGTATCATACGGAGGTACGGTGGCTTTCCCGCGGGAATGTCCTGACGCGTGTATTGGATCTTAGGGAGGAGGTCGCTCTCTTTCTGGAAAGGGCTCGTACTGGGAAAGAGAATCGGCTTCAGGAGAAGATGAATGATAATGTGTTTCTGACGAAAGTTGCGTATTTGTGCGACTTTTTCTCTGAGGTAAATGCCCTGAACGTTTGCCTGCAGGGCAATCAAACTTTCATACCAATCGCTATGGACAAGGTTGCGGGTTTCAAGAAAAAGCTAGAGTTGTACACAAGGCGCGTCAATGATGGTGATACGTCCTCTTTCCTGGAGTTGACTGGATTACTTGAAGCTGTTCCGGATATCCAATTTTCCTTCCGAGAAGAAATCTCGGCACATCTTGTCGCTGTGACAGAAGCAATTGAGGAGTACTTCTCAGGTCTCGAAGAACGACGAAATCAGGCCTGGATCTTGCGACCCTTCACGGTGCGTGAAAACACAATTCCAGATACCGCCGTTCAAATGAAGCTGGAGTTCCTGAAGCTGAGAGAAGACAACCAGTTGAGAACGGATTTTGAAGCTGGTGAAAGTTTGGTCTCCTTCTGGGCGACGCAAAGGGTGGACTATCCTCATCTGGCAAAGGAAGCTCTCACTGTTCTTGTCCAAGCGGCATCAACTTATCGATGTGAAGCGGGGTTTTCGGTGATGTTGACCATGAAGACGAAATCTCGCAACAGGCTTGTGATTGATGGGGACTTGAGGTGATGCCTCACTACTTACACCCCACGGTTGAGCCGTTTGATGGCTGTGAAACAGTGTCAGGTCTCTCATTAGATTTTTTCCAATTTGTCGTGAAAAATGTCTCACTGATTCATTTCTCCATATTCGAATGTAGGCTGATTTTTCGTTGGCATAATAAATGTTTCTGAAGTATTCAATAGTGTTTTGTTATTTCTAATTTGAATGGGGTAATGGAGGTGCCAAGGAAATTCATGTGGGGTAACGGGACAAAAATGGTTAAGAACCACTGGCATATATTATTAACTTATCGCTTGAAACAGGGATTTTCCCAGATAGTTTAAAAAAGGCCAAATCTATATCAATATTTAAATCGGGTGAAAAGAAAAACATAAATAACTACAGGTTGATTTCAATTTAGCCTTGCTTTAGTAAATTTCTTGAAAAAGTTATCGCAAAAAGACTCAACTCATTTCTTGAACAAAACAAATTATTATCGAATCAACAATTTGGTTTTAGAAAAAACAGATCAACTAATGATGCATTGTTAAATTTTGTTAAAAAATATACGAAAATTTGGATGCAAAATTATTTACAGCTGGTGCTTTTTTAGACATTTCTAAGGCATTTGATTCTCTAAACCACAAAATTTTGCTGAAAAAGCTAAGCAATATTGGTGTTAGAGGAATCCCGAATCAATTATTTAAGAGTTATTTAGAAAATCGTATTCATTTTGTAAATTGTAATGGACATGAGTCTAGTATTAAAAAAATTGATTGTGGAGTCCCCCAAGGTTCTATTTTGGGTCCCATGCTTTTATTAATGTACATAAATGATGTTGAGAATTCCACTAATGATGCTAGATTTACTCTTTTTGCTGATGACACGAGTGTTGAAATATGTACAAAAAATCTAACTGAATTACATATAAATATATGCCAGACAATGATGGATATTAAAACTTGGCTAAGAAAAAATGGATTAAGATTAAATGTCAGTAAAACAAAGGTTGTAGTATTTCAAAACAGATCTATAAAATACAATCTTGAGCCAATAAAAATTGAAGATGATTTTATAGAGAGAGTACCCACTACAAAATTTCTTGGAATAACATATGACGAAAATTTGAATTGGAAACAACATATACTCAAATTAGGCATTGAAATCTATAAATATTCAGGTTTAATTTATAGATTAAGAGATAGGTTAACCCCGGAAATTATGATTATATTATATTATACCTTTTGCTACTCGAAATTAATTTATGGAGTGTCAGTTTGGGCGTTTACCTGGCCGTCTTTTATAAATAGTTTGTTCAAAGTTCAAAAATCTATAATAAAAACTATTGACTACAAAAAGAAATATGAGTCATCACATGAAGTTTTCAATAAATTCAAAATTTTGAAATTTCCCAATGTAATGAAGTATTTCATGATACTAAATATATTTCGTTATTTAAAAAATAATCAAATTAGTGATAGTTTATACAGTATGTCGGATCATGACTTTTGCACAAGACATAGTCAGTTGAATTTGAGTCCACCACCATTCAGAACTATGTTATTTCAAAATTCGTTTTTATACTCAGGACCAATTATTTGGAATTCTTTACCCAGTGAATTAAAATCCACAGTAAACACTGAATCTATAGGACAATTTAAGAATAGATTGAAAAAATTCTTTTTAGAGAAACAAAATGCAAATTCAGAATGATATACAATAACCATATTAACAAGATTGCGGATATATTTTAAGTTATGTTACTCCTTATTGTTTTTATGATATTCATGATATTTTTATTGTTTCATTGGAGCTTAATGTTACAACTATACTGATGTGTTGTTCCAAGTATATTACATGCCATTTTTTGTGACCTATTTTCTCACACAAGAGTATGTCTAAATGTTTTGTTAATGTACATATATTTATAACGTGTCTGTCCAAGAGTTATCACTCGACAGACTATGCCAAATTGTTTGATATTTTGTCACTGTACTTTTATGTTGTTCATGGCAATAAACTTTGAACTTGAGCTTGAACTTGAACTTGAACACACAAACACGCATACAAACTCCACACGCCCCCTGATCCTATAGATCACATAAACAACTTAGGAAATAACAAGCTGAAACATGAAGAGGATATGCTATGACAACAAAATTAATCATACAAATTATCGCAGCAAAAATGACGGGGCGGGTGGCGAGCTCGTTGACTACGTCTTACTGGTTCAGGCGCCGATGACGTCTCACTGGCTGACATCTCGCGGCGTTCGCTCACCGGCGCAGTCTCGTGTGATTCAGCTGCTGTTTCTGGCAACATCGCCGGCGCTGTTGGTGTAATCATTTATCCGCTTCATCACAAACAATTGACTTGTCTGCTCAAAGTACATAAGCCACGGCTAGTTGCCGCAATTAGTATAAGTTTTTGCGCCCAATTTCTGCTTTGTCCCGATGACTTTAAAAACTTTTTTGTTATATTTTCACTCAAAAATATAGCTTTTATTTAGTTTCATATAGTTTCATCCATTATTTCCTTTTTATAATATTTTTTCAATGAAACATAACTATGTAAATGTTGAAAATTATGTATCGCTATTTTCTGGCGCCGTTGTGGCATACGGTGACCAATTTTAAATGTTTTCCAGGATCAGATATGGTATTTAGTTTTATGTTTGTTTTTCCTCTGATCATTTCATCAATTTTTTTGCTTGGTAGTGTGTTTTTTATTAATCTGGCTTGCTTGAAAGGCTTGTTGACTTGTGTAGCGACCCAGTCCATAACAGTTGCGTCGTACTAATACCGCTAGATGGCGCCATGTGTACTTATTCACTGTTTGTATGCGCGATTTTCGACCTTATAGACTGTGACTGGGCGATAGCGTAGCATAAGTACGTCTGATAGCACTATATACAGCAAATGTTTTTCATGATTATATATTAATTATACAATTGGTTGCCACACGTTGTACTATTTTACATTGCTATATATGTACGCTTCAAATCCTGGTCGCTGCGCTACGTGTAATATTTATATGTGTGTAAACTTGTGCATTTACTATGTGAACATTATGCCCTGCATTAGACCGTTTCAAGTTAAGCACCATTATGGGGTAAATTTCGATGCCTTGCTTCGTCAAGTCAGTCAGTCGAACTTTGTGAAGTGAATACAGTGATACGTGTTACAGTGAAAGTGTTGTGCTATCCCTCTCCTTTCGTTGGGTAATAGATGGTAGTTTACGCTGGTGGCTCCGGTATTACCAGTATTGCATTCCACGGACCCGTCTCTTCCTTCTTCCTTGCCTCTCTCCCCTTGGCTCAGGCCTCTCACCCACTGGAGGTGAGAGTGCTCGCTCCGGGTGCAGTACGATCACGGAGCACACCGGTCCTGATTGAGCCCAGGCCTAAACAGGCTAGCAGAGGCGTGGGTTGCCCTGCTTCAAGAAGGGAAATTGCCGGGTCGCGTGTCGGTGAACACAGGCCACATTTGGCCCAATAGAATTGGACCCAAATCCAAATTCTACACTTGCTTGAATTATCGCTTCGCTAAAATGGATTTCGTTTTTGCATGATAATAAAATGTATGTAGCGAAACTAAAAAAACTAAAATATATTACAGTCAGGCGCGCGTGGGGCAGTGATGTTCCACGCTCACACAGTGAAATACGGGAGCACACACACACACACTCACAAGCCTCTTCGCACAAGCGTGAAAGCATACAATACCCGCAGCATCAACTCGGTTTATCTACAGCTTTTGAATTATGTCGATAAACCAACCGGTTCATCGACATAGCGGCTTCTCACGGCTCTTTCAAACTTGATTGGTTTCGTGTTTTTTCACTGTTCACGTGTTTTTTCAAGAAGCATTTGCGTCTATTTGTGGCCAGTTTCTCCATCTTTGTTGCACATTCTTGTTATTCCCTCCATTGCTCCTCCTGATGTGCTTTAAAACAAATCGTCTTCCTGAATATATTGAGGTTGATAATTTTTAAATTGATACTTTAAAGGTATAAATATCAATGAAAACAATGTCAATGGCAAGTCCTCGCTGTGCAATTCACGACAGAGGAGTTATTTGTTGTAAGTAGCGAATTTTTCCTGTATCGAGCGCTTCCAATGCTTTGACGCACTACTGCAACGGGGGTTGATTGTGAGTCTTGAACTTAACCGAGATAAATTGTGAGTCATGCAATAGATACGAGGACGTTTTCATATGTTTGTGTGTGTGTATAGATGCGCATGTGTGTGTGTGCAAGGGCGAATATTTGTGTCGAGACTCGGTGGTTGACAGCCATCATGCTTTATTTTCCAAAATTGACTCAGTTGTCCAATTGCATGGGATCAACCAACCATTTTCGTCTTATTAAATTACAGCATACATAGCTCAATAAAGAGCGAGCTGCATGTAACACACTTGCATACACTCACGCTCGTACATTGTTGTTGTTGTTGTTGTTGACGTTCCTCAAGTTGTCTGGCCGAGCAACCTCGAGCTCCTGAGGAAAAACACGGCACCGACCGGGTTTTTCCACATGTCTCTGACTGAATTTATTTTGTGTTGGCGTCTGAGTTGTGTGTGTGCTGTGCAGTGTTCCATGATGTGTGTGATGGTGTGTGGTGCTGAATTGCAATCTGGACATGTGTCATCGATTGAGTCATTCAACCTTTTCTGATATGACAGAAGGACAGGATGATGACCGCATCTCAACCTGGCCAGGTGCACCTTGCATTGGCGCGTGAGTGTGTTTTCTGATTTGAGTATGTCCGGTGGGTGTCTTTGTAGGAGTGTATTGTATTGTAGTGAGTGTATGGCTTTCCGTGCGATCTCTGTGTGTATGTGTTTCTTGATTGATTGATTGATGTGCTTGGGGGAGCTGGTGGAAGTGATGTGAAAATTTGTCTGTGGTAAAGTGTGCTTGGTGTTGTTTTTATGTTTCTGTTTGTGTTGTCTTG
Source organism: Sacculina carcini (assembly GCA_916048095.2). Taxonomy (NCBI): domain Eukaryota; kingdom Metazoa; phylum Arthropoda; class Thecostraca; family Sacculinidae; genus Sacculina; species Sacculina carcini. The sequence continues at coordinate 5,323,526 of OU696596.1, forward strand.
TGTTGTGAGGTGATATAGTGGATGTGCTGTGCTGGTGACTGCTGCTGCGGGTGTTTGTGTGCCTCTCATGTCTAGGTGGTGTGTCAATTTGAGGATTTTAGTTTCGTGATGGAGGTGGTCTACTGGTGTGGTGGCTGTGCATCCTGTGATTCTTCTGAGTGCGGTGTTTTGAAGTGTTTGAAGTGTGTTGGTGTGGCGTGTTGTGAGATTGCTAGCCCATGCGGGGCTAGCATATTCTATCGCGGGTCGGATGTGTTGTTTGTATATGGTGGTTGTGGTGTCTTTGTTGTGTCCGAAAGTTGTGTGTGAGAGTGATTTCAGTGTGTTGAGGAGTGGAGTGACTTTGGTTTTGATGTTGCTGATGTGTTGTTTGAATGAGAGGTGTGTGTCGTATGTGACGCCTAGTATTTTTGGTGTGTGCGTGTGTGGGGTGATCGTGTTGTTGATAGTAATTTGTGGTGTGTAGTTGTGTTCGGATGTCCAGTTGGTAATGTGTGTGGCTGTGGATTTGGCCGGTGCAATGTTCAGTTGGTTTGTGGTGAGCCATTGTTGTAGTGTGTTGATGTAAGGTTGTAGTGTGTGCACTGCTGTGTCGGCGTGTCTTTGTGTGCTTGTGATTGTTATGTCGTCTGCATATGATGATATCTGTATGCATGGAGTGTTGGGTGCTGGCATGTCATTTATGTATAGATTGAATAGTGTTGGTGCTAAAACGGAGCCCTGAGGGGCTTAAGTTGCGTGTGTGAGATGATTGTCCGTTGTACCTCACCCTTACTTTTTGTAACGTTTACTACAATTACTTTATGTAACGTTTATATTTTTAGTAGCCCTAGTCATGAGTCACATAATCAACCACTGTGTGAGCAAAATATCAATGATTCAATTTGAATATTCATATGCAACGAAAAGTTAATACAAAATGCCAGGTGAACATAGTGGGGGAACAGTGTGTGGGATAGAGGGGATGTTTGCCGTGACTCAAGTGTGCAAGCATCGTGCAAGACGGGATCTAAGCATGTGATAGGGCGGCCACTGCAAAACTACACACACACACACACGCACACACACACACACACACACACACACACACAAATACAAACTTGAACAAAGTCCGTGTATGTGTGGGTTTGAACACGTATATGTAGACATACATGCATGAAACGTGTATTCATAGCTTGTACAATGATTAAACAGTGCATATTATACGTTTATCATTGCTGCTTATACATAATGAAAGCATAATGAGGATAGGAGCTAGTGTTGCACAATAGCTGGACATATATTTGATTGAGTATCAGTTTCAACACTTTTTTAAGCTATTCACGATCACACACATTTCATTCGCACTTGTGGAATTCACATGCACTAAATCCACCAATTTTTCGCCACCACCAATCGCCACCACTTTTTCGCCTGAATCTTCTTGAAGAAGCTGTTTTGTGGCTTGTTGGTTGGCGATATTTCCATATTCTTGCAGCTGTTTTGGACCGGTTTAGTGAGCGATGGCTTCTTTAATCTTCTTGAAGAAGCTGTTTTGTGGCTTGTTGGTTGGCGATGTTTCCATATTCTTGGTCGTGGCAGGGAAAATTAAAGGCTTTATTCATTAAATCCATATTTGATACTGCCGGTGTAGTGTATACAGACGCTTCGAGCATCATTACTCCTTCGCCTTGGGATGCTTAGAGGCTGTATTCTTCAAATCCATCTTGGGTACTGCCGGTGTAATGTATACTCAAGCTTCACGCTGAATTCATCGTGTATATGTATGTATATATGTATATATGTGTGTGTGCGTGCATTGAAAAAAAACAAAAACAAAAAATATCATATCCGAGTGCCATCTCATAATCGTGCATTATGTTAATTTTTGTATTTATCCCTGTGGTGTATATATATGTGTGTGTGTGTGTGTGTGTGTGTGTGTGTGTGTGTGTGTGTGTTTGGTACTATTGCTAAAAGCATACTCTCGTGTTGTGTGTATTGTGTATGTATTTATTGAAAAAAAAATTGTTATATATATATATATATATATATATATCAGATTGTCGGGAAAGTTTTTTTACATTGTCAAAACAAAATGATTTTTCTCGTGGGTCTTCAATCGGGGAGCAGGTGCAGACAACCAGCATGCACGTGAGTTCATTTTTTCATTATCTCCAGTTTAATCTACCGTATATCCCGGCCTGTTGAGCCCATATTATAATCCAAAATGTTGTTGGATGGGTGGCTTTCGAAAGACCAGCAGCGCCTGTTGCTCCTCTACGGCTTCGGCCAGTCAAACGGCCAACAACTGGTTCAAGCGATTCAAGGACGGAGATGTCGATGCAGAGGGTCGATGCCGATGCGCTACCGGAGCGAGAGGCCAAGGGTGATCTGCACACCAAGAAGTCCATGCTCTATGTCATCTGGGACACAAGGGGAATCGTCATGTGGGAGCTGCTGCCTAAGAACAGTGCATCGACGCTGCCTTCTACCAGCAGCAGCTCGAACGCCTGCAGCAGCAGCTGGCCGAAGTGCGCCACGAACGTCGCCGGGTCGTCCTGCTGCACGACAACGCGCCGGCGCAAAGTATATATAGATATGTATATATATAAATATACTTAATATAACGTGTGTATATACTATATAACGTGTATTTAGATCCAAAATGTATGGAGTACTCACGTGTCTGGTGGATAAATGATATAAGATGAAGTTGAACTTCTTCAGACACAAGTATTTATTTTTTTACCACAAAAAAAATAAATAAATAAATACTTGTGTCTGAAGAAGTTCAACTTCATCTTATATCATTATATAACGTGTGTATATACCTTTTTGAGCACCAGAAACGAAACCAATTTGAAACCTCAATATTCCATGTGTGCCCTAAAGTGACTACAACAAAAAACAGCTCACATATAATATATTCATGTAAAATAGGTGTTTTCTGTATATATATATGTGCTGTGTTTTTACACTACGCCACAAAAGGTTCTATTTTTAGACGCGGTGGCTTGGAAATACCTGGAAAATACATCAAAACAACTGTATGTGGAAGTCATGTGCTTGGCACATGTGTGCAGCTGCAGTTTGCAAAATTCACGTGCCAAGCACATGACTTCCACACACAGTTGTTTTGATGTTTTTTCCAGGTATTTCCAAGCCACCGCGTCTAAAAATAGAACCTTTTGTGGCGTAGTGTAAAAATACAGCACATTTATATATACAGAAAACACCTATTTTACATGAATATATTATATGTCAGCTGTTTTTTGTTGTAGGCACTTTAGTGCACACATGGAATAATGAGTTTTCAAATCGGTTTCGTTTCTGGTGCTCAAAAGGTATATACACACGTTAATTAATATAAAAATAAATATAAAAAACAACCAAGGTCGTGCTCGAAAACGTTTTTGCTCAAACACAATTTTTCATCGGCAAAGAGTTTCAGTAACAATTGCATCGCCAAATGGCTGCTGTAAACAATTTAGCGAAAACATTGTGATTAGCGCAGTTGATTTGTTCATGGCTTATCTAGAGAGGTCGAAATAAACTGTGCTGAATGAGGTCTTCAACGTTGGGTTGGGTGGGTATTTTTGGGGTAATTGGGTATTTTTGTGTAAGGGGGTATTTTAGGTAACAATTACCTGCAAAATTACCTAACCAAGCACTCACACAATTACCTAAGCAATTACTCGCACAATTACCTGAGTAATGGTTTCAGCATGTGGATCGAAGGTGAGTTTATCGTTCATCATGACACCCAGGACGGTGAGATTAGATTCATCATGACACCCAGGACGGTGAGATTAGATTCATCATGACACCCAGGACGGTGAGATTAGATTCATCATGACACCCAGGACGGTGAGATTAGATTTATCATGACACCCAGGACGGTGAGATTAGATTCATCATGACACCCAGGACACGAACTACGCAAATCGTCTGTACTATTTCACCGCCAATTTTATACTCGCACGAGCACAGCTGCTTTCTGAGTGTAACGCTGAGCTTTCAACATTTGATTGAGTCAAGTCTCAACTCGCATTCACCGCAGCAGGTACAAAAACGGTCAATTAGACACTGTAAAATTTGGCCATCTGTAGCCATCTCGACACAATGAAGAATTGATGATATCGTCAGCGTAGAGTAGCGCCGAGTCTCCCAAGCTCACTGCTAGGTCATTGACAGTCTTGTTCCTGTGTTCGCCGCGTGTGGTTGTATTTTCGTTCGCTCCTTTGTGCTCTTATCTGTGTGCCGATCTCGGTGTCTTACCAGCCATGTCACCCTCTGCAGCCGGCGAGCGTGCGTGTAAGTATGGTGAACCGGTGGGGGATGCCTCTGTCATCGAGTGCGAGGGATGCGCCGGCATGTTTCACGTGTCGTGCGCCGCGCTGACCAACCCTGCGTATAACGCTATACGCAGGTACAAGCTTTTCTGGCTGTGTGCAGAGTGTAAGGAGGACTACCGCACGTCCCGTCGCCCCTCACTCACCGTGGAGAGAGTGTCTGCGGTGATCGACAGTCGACTGGAGACATTCCGCGCCTCTCTCCCTCACGACTTTCGTGAGGCGAAGCCCGTCGACACCTGTGCACCCTCAACCTCTGTCTCAGGGCGCGACCAGCCCTTCACTCATCCATTCGCCCTAGTGCTGAAGAGTAAGGGAGCGGAGCCGGTGAAGGCAGAGCGCGTGCAGTCGGCCCTCCGCACCGTACCGGTGGCCAAGGCTCGCCCAACAAAATCTGGCGGCATGGTACTGCACTGCTCCACCGAAGCCTCTGCAAACATGGCAGCCAAGTCTCTGAACGAGCACTTGATTGATGAGGTTCATGTGGCGGTCACTGGCAATTCCGCCTCGCGTCTACCCAGGATCACTGTGGCGAGCGTTCCATCCATGTCGCCGGAGGATTTCGTCAGCTCTTTGCGACTGAAAAACCACCATCTCGCTAACATCCCATCGTCGCAGATGAAGCTGCTGTTTCTGACGAAACCCAAAGACGGCCGCACAAATGCCGTGCTCGTCGTGTCTCCGGAGGTGCGCCGCCAGATACGTCTCGCTGGCAACAGATTGTTTGTCGGATTGTGCAGCTGCCCGGTCTATGATCGGTACTGGGTGACTCGGTGCTGGAAGTGCTCGGGTCTAGGCCACAAATCTGACCGGTGCACAGCTGCATCGGCAACCTGTGGTCACTGCGCCGGCGATCACCTGACGTCAGCTTGTCCTGACAAATCCAAATCGAAGTGCGCCAACTGCGCCAAGCACAGTAGGTCTTCCAACCACTCATCTTTTTCCTCCAATTGTCCCTCTTTTCTCGCTGTCCAAAACTCTCTTCGCCAGCGTACCATCTCTTCCCCTACAAATCTTCATGTATCTACCTCCTCTGCTGATGCTCCTTCCTCTTCCAATTGACTAGGTCATCCGGTCTCTGTCTTGCAACCGCACCCACCACTATCTTCGAATGCTTCGGTCCAGTCTCATAGCAGTCCGCCGCCATCTGAATCAGTCTCTCCTACTTCTTCTCATTCGCATTCCGTGAATAAGCGCTTTTCTCTAGGTCTTCTCAATATCCGTTCGGTGCGAAACAAGGTTAATTTCGTTCTTCATACCCTATTAAATATTGGTCTTTCATTCATTTTCCTCACTGAAACTTGGTTATTCCAGTGTGACGTTCCTACTTTTTCTGCGCATCTCCCTCCTTCATTCAATTTCCTACACACTTGTCGCTCCCTCTTGTGCTCCACAAAATCCTCCGGTGGAGGTGTAGGCGTTGTATATCATTCCTCTCTTGTTGTTTCCAAACTGTCTGATCTTGAATTTTCTTGCAACTCTTTTGAATTCATTACACTCTCCTTGTTACTTCCGTCACTTCCAAAACTTGGCATTCTACTACTATACAGACATAACAATATGTAAAAGGTGAAGCCGAACGAAACTATTCCAGGATGTATTAAAGCTGATAAACAATGAAGAAACGAAGAACACCAAGCAACAACGCAGAAATATCAAACACAATGCACACACGCGCAACTCGCTCTCTAACACCACCACACACGACACACTCTGTCAGCTCACTGACGCAATCCCCATTCACACTATAAGACGACATTCGATACAGCCAGCACCCGAACATACAAACAAGTGCAAGGATGGTCTCACGCTCCGCCGCGCGCTGCAAACTCAGCGTCTCGTCAAAACTCAACGAACGCACGTGCATATGCAGCGTGCGCTCCTCTCACATGCATCACTCAAGATTCACAGACACACACATAACATACATAGCTAACGCCAACAACTCACAACTCACATCCCCCCTTGATCTTCATAATCACTCAATCGATGAATCACTATCGTCATCCGCGTACACCTCGTAGTCGCCAAATCTCGACGGCATGCGCACCTGTCTTCTCGGCCTCCAACCGTTCTCTCCAGGTGACGCTTCCTGTCCTCTTGAAGACGCCACTTCTCCATAGACCTCCATTGGGGGCTCCTCATCTTCGGCTTCCTCCTCCTGTGGTGGCCGGCGCTCGCTCTCCCCCGTCTCACGTGGTCTCACAACACTGACATGCCGGTTCATTCCATTCACCTCGACCACAAGGTCAGACACAACCCTGGAGACAACGCCTTCGTCGCTCACCGCGTCGCACCGCTCCCCCGGCCGCCGAACCCAAACGCGATCGCCCACTTTGAACTTGCTGGTGATAGTAGCTGTTTCACGCCGTGCAGGCTCCTCATCCGACATCCTCACGGCGTAGCGACACAACAGATCCACAGGCCGCCGATTCGCTCCGTTCGACTTCGTCGGCGACAAGTTGTACTGCATGACTGCCTCGAGAATAAAACACCGCTTTCGGGCCGCAATGGTTTTGACGGTCCTGTGACAACGCTCGACTATGCCACATCCTCCAGGTCGGTATGCACATCTGTAGCGTAGCGTTACGTGCCACTTCCTCATGGCCTCCAGGAAAACTTCACCTCGAAATGACGTATCATTGTCCAGAAGCAATTCGGTAGGTGGACCACGTTCACTGAACACCTCGTTGAAAACTTCAGTAACTTCTTGGCTGCTCCTGGAACGAAGCTTCTTCCACACGGTATAGCGTGAAGGTCCACAATCGATCAGGGAAAGATAGAGTGAAGAACCACAATGAGTAAAGTCAGCAGACGGTCTACTCCACACTTTGCTGACACTCAGCTCACCCTTCTTCCACTTCGACGGCCCTGGACATACCGAATTGCAGATATCGCATGACCTCACGACCACCGCCACCTGACGATTAGACACGAACAATTTCTTCCGCCTGCAGAAATATCTGGTTCGATGTACACCAGGATGCCCAGTCGAATGGTGGATTTTCTTGACTGCAGCGAGGACATCACCCACAACTCCAACTGCACAGGTCGATTGTCCCACCCTCAGCCAGGATCCAGGGACACGGGTGAGAACATCGGCTTTGTTTTTGAAGACTCCACCTTGTGTACACGAACCGTCAGACCGTATTCGGAAATGATCTCTCTAACCATTTCCAGCCGCCGCCTTATCAATAGTTCACCAGACGCAACAGTCTTCATTCGCTCTCCCGCAGACAGCAGACCATTCATCCACGAAAACACAGTGGCTGAGTCAGTGAATAGGTCGATGTTCCTCAACTTCAGACTCACCGCCAATCCCAGACCTTTCACCACTGAATCTAACTCGCTGATGTTGATGTGCTGGGAATCGTTCCTGAGCAAACATGCATCCTTCAAAGTCTCGCCATTGATGTCCACCACAACACCCAAGGCGATGCTGCTGACGTCCACCCACACATTTGCCGAGTCGCCTTCAATTTGCCAGACACCTTGAACAGGGTCGCATTTTTCAACGCGTGACAGCAACGACATGACTATACCACGCATACCGTCATCAGACACCGGATCGTCCCACCCTGTAGTGAATTTTGTCGCCAGTCGTTTGACAAAAGAGGCCGCCACCCGCAACCATCCAGCAACAGGGTAATGCGACACAAGTCTGCTGCATAAAGAAAACACAGTGCGTCGAGTCAGCACCTCAGGGCACTCTCCGATGTCGTTGTCCCTCTTCCACCGCAACACATTGCCATTCTTGTACACGAACAATCCCAACACACGCGCTCCCTGATTCAACTTCTCTATTTCTTTGCTTTCAAGTCCAAAACGTTCAAAATGACGCTTGACATACTCCGGTGACACGATGTCAGCATCCACAATCAAATCGTCAACATAAGATGAACATCCTTGATACACGCTTTCATCCTGACTGAGCACCTCATTCACCACAGTCTGCATGATCATGGGTGCTGCACTGAGACCGAAACCCAGCCTTGTTAGGCAGTACAGCTGACCTCCATACCTCACTGTCTGGTAAGGCCAGAGAGAGAGGTCCACTTGAATCTGAAGATTTGCCTTTTTCAGATCGATGATGAATAGGTTTTCACTTTTCCTCCTCCAGACTCCCAATTTCTCATGGCACACGTCCGCGTCCGCCGTGAAGTTGTCCACGTACGTTGAGCTCCCTGAAATCCAGGACGGGCCTGACCTTTCCTTTGTATCGCTGCACGACGGCCATGAGTGGGAGCAGACAGTGCGGGTGACCATGCACGCTCTCATCATAAGGAACAAGCCACTTGTTCCTGACCCACAAATCCAGCTCACTCTCAAATGCCTCGAGAGCCCCCTCTGGCACACGATATTGCGGTGTTTTATTATGAAACGTTTGGGGCTCCTCTTCATTCACCCACCTCCACTTACATTTCCACCTGCCCATGCTCCGGTCAAAATCAACTCTGTGACCCAGTTTACACACCTGAAGATCAGGTTCAGCTGCGCAGCACGACTGTGACGGTAGCACTCCAAACGACACTTTGCTGTCAGCATCGACACTCACTCCTCCTAGAGCAGATATCACGTTCATGCCGAGAATAGCGCTGAAGTTCATGGGCCTTTGTTCTGTGACCAACACTTCCACTGTGACCGAGCGACCTCCAGTCGTCACACAACACTGCGCCACACCTGAACACACGAAACTCGCACCACCCGACACATTCACCATCATCCTCTCAGGTGTCCACGATTTACACACAGACCTGGCTACTATACACCTCAAACATCCCGTGTCCACTAAAACATCACACATGTGCCCGTCAATCGACACGTTCGCAGTAGCAGCGCCTCGTTGTTCATTGCGGAGAAAGTACCGGCGCCGATGAACCTTCTCCTTCGGAGTTTTCCGGACAGTATCTGGCGATGTGTCCCATCTTGGCACATCGAAAACACTTCGTGCCGGACATTCTCTTTGGACAGGATCTATTCCAGTGACCCGTCTCTTTGCACACGAAACACCTCGTAGACGACACTGGAGCACGTCGAAGCACCGCCTGCTGTTCCGCCGATTTCGCCGCAAGACACGCCACATTATCCTTCGTCTGCAGAACCATCCGCGTTCTCAGAACGATGTCATTGATGGTCAAGTTCTCCGAAGCAGCACTTGCCCGTATGCTCGCAGCAGCATCCTCAGGGAGTCCACTGACAAATGCGCACTCGAGCAGCGAATCCGACCCATTCCCGAACGCCTGGGCCAGCCTCCTCAGGTCACACATCCGGTGATTCGCCGGGGAGCAATCGCCGATTTTTGAACTGCTCGTAGGCTGCGTGCTTGTTCAAGCCGAAAGCATCGTAGAGAGCTCTGCGAGTTTTCTCGGCTGATTTTCTCTTTTCATCAGGCAGCTGTGACCACACAACAAAGGCTCCCTTCGACAGTCTCAGAGGAACAACACTCATGATGTCGACACTTTTCAAGCTGCACATCATCTCGGTCCTCGTCCACCACTCCACCACATCACTACTTCCATCAAACTCCGGTATTAACCGGGCGTCGAACGAAGCCGACTCTATTTCTTCAATTCACAAATTTGTCCGGTTAGCTTGTAAAAGGTGAAGCCGAACGAAACTATTCCAGGATGTATTAAAGCTGATAAACAATGAAGAAACGAAGAACACCAAGCAACAACGCAGAAATATCAAACACAATGCACACACGCGCAACTCGCTCTCTAACACCACCACACACAACACACTCTGTCAGCTCACTGACGCAATCCCCATTCACACTATAAGACGACATTCGATACAGCCAACACCCGAACATACAAACAAGTGCAAGGATGGTCTCCCGCTCCGCCGCGCGCTGCAAACTCAGCGTCTCGTCAAAACTCAACGAACGCACGTGCATATGCAGCGTGCGCTCCTCTCACATGCATCACTCAAGATTCACAGACACACACATAACATAGATAGCTAACGCCAACAACTCACAACTCACAGTAAACTACAAAAACCGTCATACAATGACCAAAACACAAACATTAACATTTATTTGGTATAGCACATATTAAAAACACCCGCGCATAAAACAGCAAGATGAGCCAAAAATATTCAAAGAGAAACACAAAACATGAACGAGCACAAGAGTAACTGACAAAAGGAAACATGACGTGGGAAACGCTTCCACACTTACAACACAAGTTACAGGATGTATTCACACACTAGTCCAACACGATACTGGCTATAACACACTGACAAGCAAGCACAACCACACAAGCACACTGCATGTACACATTCAAATGATATAACGTGCTTAGTGGTTGCTGACGCCGCCACAACGAATCTAAAGAGTGCCGAACGTAATGAGGAATAGGAAGTGGCTGATAGAACAGTACGAGGAAGCGAGTTATACAGTCGGGGAGCAAAGAAAGAAAAATACTTAGAAGACCAAGATGACTCGTTCAAGGCTCGAGGGCAGATAAGAGGACGAGGAGCAGCAGACACATTGAGGAGACCGGAAAAATAAGAGGATTGACTGGGGTCGTGAATAGGTTTAAACAACTCACAACTCACACAATAATGGTACAGCTTCTACTTTCCTCTCTGATTTTGATTCGCTAATTTCTTATTTTTCTGAGCGCTTCTCTCACAATTTCATCGTTTTGGGAGACTTCAACATCTGGGTGGATTCCCCTTCCTCTCATCCTTATGCGTCCGAATTTATTCACTTACTTCATTCCTGGGATCCTAAAAACATGAACTGCGCCGCAACTCATCTATCTGGACACACTCTTGATCTTGTTATTTCGACTCCTTCTTCTTCCAAACTGTTTTTCGCTGAAACAATAACCTATCCACCCGCTCCTGAAATATCTGACCATAGTCTTATTACTTTTCAACTGTTTTTACCTCGGCCGCCTAAACAATCCTCAAATGAAATATTTCACTACCGCAATTACAAACTTTTTGATCCTTCTAAATTTCACTTTTTGGTTAACTCAATATTCTGCCTCTCTAACTATGTTCATCTCCCTCCACTTGTTCTCCCTGATTTCTTATCTGAAGCTCTTTCTCATATTAATGATGCAATTTTTCCTTTGTGCCAACGTACTCACCGTTTCAGCACACCCCCTCCTCCCTGGTGGTCTGTTCAGCTTCGTCACTTGCAGTCTGAATGTCGATCTCTTGAGCGCTCTTGCCGTCGATTTCGCTCTTGTTCATCTTGGAATTCTTTTCGCACAGCCCGAGACTTATTTCTTTCTGCGGTTACTTCTTCCAAATCGAACTTCTATCTTTCCAAGCTGAGTGAGCACCGTGCATCTTCTCGCTTGCGCTGGTCAACCCTGAAAGCTATTTCCGGTCGAGCTCATTAGCCATCATGCTCAATTACCGCCTCCAATTTTGCTCATTTCTTCGCTGAGAAAGTCTCCGTTCTGCATTCCAGCATTCAACCTTCTTCCTCTCCTTTATCCTTTTCATCGTCAATCGAATCTTTGTCGTCATTCTCTTTCATTCCTATATCAAAGACCGCGCGCTATCTCAGAACACTCCAGAAATCTCGCTGCCCTACCGATTCAATAAACTTTTCTGCACTTTCTGATTCAATTCTTCTACTGGCTCCCTTCTTCACTCATTTGATTAATTCCTCGTTTCTACACGGTATTTTTCTTGCCTCCAAGCATGCATCTATAACGCCTATTCTTAAGAAACCTTGTCTTGATCCTACTCTACCATGTAATTATCGACCCATCTCGATTTTATCTCTCCCTTCGAAACTCCTTGAATCAGCCATCTTGGATCAACTCTGTCCTGTTATACAATCTGCTCTTGACTCTCATCAATCTGGTTTCGTTTCAAACCACTCTACTGAAACCCTGCTACTATCACTTGTCACCGATATTTTCTCACATTTCTCATATGGCAAGTCTGTTATTCTCATTTCGCTAGACTTCTCTTCTGCTTTTGACCTTGTAGACCATTCCATCTTAAGTCAAGATCTCGCTCATGCTGGTCTTTCCTCTAGTGCATATTGCTATATATGTCCATAAGAAACACAATTCTGTGTTGGTTGAAAGTAAAACGATATGTGTAGATAGTAATTTTGAATGTGTAACAATCAAATTACAAAACTTATACAAAAACAAGCAAAATGTTCTATATGTGAGCTCGGTATACAGATCGCCATCATCAAGCATAATCGAATTTTGTGAAAAACTAGAAGAAATGTTTGCCATGACTAGATCTTCAAACTGGATTATAACCGGGGATTTTAACGTTGATTTGACTAGGAAAGAATATAGCAGCGTTCAGCGTTTTTCTGATGCTATGCTTAGTCTGGGCTTCATGCCATTAATTAAATCTCCGACCAGAATCACTAGCAACAGCTGTACTACAATAGACAACATATTTACCAACATGACCAAGAGAGAATTTTGTTCAGGAACCATTACTTATGATATAAGTGATCATTTGCCGATATACTGTCGTATAAGTGTGGCTCATCATGAAAAACAAACAGAGGAATTCTTCTTCAAAAGAATTATCAATGAGAAAAGAAAAGAAGCCTTTCTGTACAATTTACAAATTATTGATTGGAGGCAAACTTATACCGATAATGTGAATGACACTTTCGAAAAGTTCATACAAATTTACCAATCCATTGTTGACAGGCATTTCCCCGTCATGAAAATGCGTAAGAAAACCAGAATTATGCAGCCATGGTTGACAAAAGGATTAAAAATATCGTGTAAAAACAAAAATTATATTTACAAAAACTATCTTAAAAGTCAGCTAAACGAGGATTATATTCAATACAAAAAATATAGAAACCTGCTAACAACTCTCCTGAGACGGTCAAAACAAATTTATTATGAGAATATCTTTTCTCACTACAAGAATGATATCAAATCGACATGGAAAACTATGAATGAAATAACCGGCAGAAATAAAAGACAAAATTATCCTCCGTATTTCCATCACAATGAAAAAATCATAACAGAACCGAGCGACATAGCAGACGCTTTCAATAATTATTTTGTTAATATCAGCCAAAATGTTGCACAGCAACAAACAATTCAACAGCAAACATCAAACATCCACTCTCGACGATTTCCTGCCAATTACTCAGACAGTATGTTTTTGCAGCCCATAAGTCATGCAGAAATTTTCAACACAATCAAGTCTAGCGCAAGTAAACGATCTGAGGATGTTTACAACATAAGTATGAGCTTAATAAAGATGTCATGCCCATATATTCTAGAACCTTTGTATTATGTTTTTAATCAGTCATTCGATACAGGTGTTTTCCCAGCAGGAATTAAAAAAGCAAAGGTGTGTCCAATATATAAATCCGGGGACAAAACGCAGTTTTCCAATTATAGGCCGATTTCCTTGCTTCCTCAGTTTTCTAAATTATTAGAGAAGTGCTTCATGAAACGTTTAGACAGTTTTATTACAAAACATAGTATTATTAACGACAGCCAATATGGATTTCAAGTAAACAAAAATGTAAATCATGCGATAATAGATTCTCAAAATTATATAACAGAATCGCTGGAAAAAAAACTATTAACTGTAGGGTTTTCATTGATCTCAGAAAAGCTTTTGACATGGTAGATCATTCATTGCTGCTGAAAAAATTGGCCAACTATGGGATAAGGGGAAATGCTTTTCAATGGATTAAAGATTATTTACAGTTCAGAACACAGAATGTAATTTTTAATAAATCGCTGTCTGACTCAAGGGGGATATATTGTGGGGTACCGCAAGGCTCGATTCTAGGACCTAAATTATTTTTGCTTTTTATAAATGATATTTTTTATTATTTGTCGGACACTAAGCTGGTATTATTTGCAGATGACACAAACATGTTTTTCTCGGGAAAAGAATATAACGTAATAGAGCATAAAATAAATTCTGAACTTGCAAAATTAAATGAATGGTTAGAAATTAATCGACTGGCGCTGAATGTTGAAAAAACTCACTATATAATTTTTGCTAAAAGGCGTTTAGAAGACTTGAACTTGAAAATAAATGACAAACAGATCAAAAGAGTCTCACAGATGAAATACTTGGGTGTATTTTTTCAAGAAAACATCAGTTGGAAAGGGCATATCAAGAACTTGGAAGCAAAAATTGCAAAAATAGCCTTTATGTTAAGACAGGTTAGGCCACTAATAAATAGTAAAACTTTCTTATTATTATATAATTGCCTAGTGAGATCTCAACTGTCTTACTGCAATGAAACATGGGGATCAACATTTAAAAGTAATTTGGAAACATTATGTAAATTGCAAAAGAGAATAATTAGATTAATTGAGTTTAAATCTTCAAGAGAATGCACAAGACCAATATTTGTAAAATATAGAGTTCTACCACTGGAAAAATTGGTTACTTTAAATAGAATAACTACTTTATATAAAGCCCACAACAACATGCTGCCAAAGGTACTGCAAAATATGTTCATTGTGAACAAACGTCATGTTCATAATTTCTTGGTACAGTCCTGTAGAACAAGATGTAGAAGATTTTGTATAACTCACGATGGAGTCACTTGCTGGAATAACTTGAAAAAAGAGATCAAGCAAATACCTAGACTTGCATTATTTAAAAAACAAATGATTACCAAGCTGATGGACGACTTATAAAGACCATTTGCTTCCTCAAGGTAGATGTTATCATTGTGATTCAAATTCGTTGGTGTTGTATGTTTATGCATGCTCATGTTCAGTATGGTATACAAGTATATGTCTCGTACAGTCTAAATAATGGATTCATGTATGAGTGTGCGAGCGTGTGTGAGTGTGTCAGTATATATACACGCATGCATGTATGAATGTGTGTATATGTATGTATATACGTGTGTATATGTATGAATATATATGTATGTATGTGTAGGTGTATATATGTATATTCTGGGTGTATGTGTGTATATGAACGAGAATATGTGCATATGTATGTATATGAGTGTGTGTATATATATTTGTGTGTATGTATATACATATATGGTTGAGTGTATGAATGTGTATATATTTATGTAGTATTCACACCATGATAAGCAATGCTTTTGTGTGAATTAATACACTTGAATTGAATTGAATTGAATATTCTCTTCTTACATCTTACCTCACTAACCGATCTTACTCAGTCCGTTGCAACTCAACTACCTCATCGTCTGTCCTTCTCACTTCTGGAGTGCCACAAGGCTCGCTCCTTGGTCCTCTCCTCTTCAATCTCTATGTCTCATCCTTATGCTTAATCTTGCGCCGCTATCCTATTGCGTACCATATTTATGCTGACGACGTCCAAATATTCTTTCTCCTCACTTTATCTTCCTCATGTCTAGTTTCTGAACTTCTTAATGATATATCTTCTTGGGCTGCCTCAAGGAAACTTGTCCTCAATCACTCAAAAACTGAATACCTTGTATTTCACCCTCCTAGGCTCACCCCTCACAATATTAATCTTCCTCTTGCCTCCCAGATTCGCAACTTGGGAGTTATATTCGATCCATCACTTTGCTTCTCAAGTCATTTCTCTCAGCTCACTCGCTGCTGCCGTTTTATCATTCGCCAATTTTATCCTATCCGTGCTTTCATTGATGAAGCATCTGCCAACCTATTAGTCAATTCCTACATCCTCTCAAAAATTGATTACTGCAACTCTCTCTTCTTTCATCTTCCTTTTAAATCTATCCGCCAACTTCAATCTGTGATTAATTTAGCATGTCGATTTGTTCTGCGACTTCCTCCTAAAACTCCTACATCATCCCACCTCCGGCAGCTTGGCTGGCTTCCTGCTCTTTCACGGATTCGATTCAAAATCTGCTGTTTGACATTCAAATTGATTCATTCTCAATCTTCACCATTGTATCTTCGTTCTCTTCTCATACCCAGCGTTCGCTCTGAGAGTCGCCATCGTAAGCCTTTAGTTAGTCCTCCCGCTATCAATTTATCTCCCTGGTCGTCCAAATCTGATACATTTTATGCTCCTCGTATATATAACTCGCTTCCCTCACACATCCTTGAAAAATCGTCTCTCAAGTCTTTCTCTGTCGCCTTGCACAAACATCTACTTGAATCCGCTTGATCTAACTTACCCTGTAATCTGTTTCCGTTATCTTTCAAGTCTTATCCTCATTGTGATCTACTGTGTTTGGCTGGTTGACTCATTTCGGTCTGGTAAATTGTCTGGTCAGGAGAATTCCTGCTACTGGTACTGTGTAGCCCAGTACAACCAGTCTCATAGTCGAGTGGTGGTCGACTAAACCGGCTCCCCCTCTGGTTCCCACCAGTGAGGAGGGTGGCTAGACACCCAGCAGGACTGAAAATAAAACCTGTCCAAGGGCGGAAGAGCTACTCGCTAGCCAACGGCCATCTAGCATTTATTTTTATTATTTTATATCCTATGCTTTTTTATTCTATATTCTCATTATATATTTTCTCTCTTTCCATTATATGCTCTATTACATTACATTATTCATATATGTATATGTGTATGCATGTGTATGTGTATATATGTGCGTGTGTATGTTTCATGTGCATGTGTTTGTGTGTATGTGTTTTTGTGTATGTGTGTATGTATGTGTTCAATTTTGCAAGCACCCATGTACTTTCTGTCGATTTGTGCTCCATATTTTTGTCCCCATACCACTCTGTGTCTACACTTTATTACCCTACTCCTGCTCGCGCCTTTGTACTCGAAAGTGCGCTATATTAAATACATGTTGTTGTTGTTGTTGTTGTTGTTGTTGTTGACGAGTATGTCAAACAGGAGCGGACTCAGTACGGACTCAGTATGGATCCCTCCGGCACTCGGCTGGTTACATCGGACCCCTGTGACGTTCTACCGTTGAGCAACACGCGCTGTTTGCGAAAAACGACAAACAGAAACGACTGCAGCATTTTCCAATTCGGCCCGAAGGTCCAAATTGATGTTTTTTTTGCCCTGCACTGATTGCAAATTTTCTAAATGTCTGTTTGTATCCTATCTCCTCCTAAACCATTGGATCGATTTTAATTAAACTTGGTGCCTAGGGGTAAAATGGATGCAAGAAGGTCATAGGCTGGGTTTTGTTGACCTCCGAGGTCATTTTCAAGGTCATTGAGATCATTTGTGTCTGTTTACCATATCACCTCCTAAGGCACTGGCCCGATTTTGATGAAACTTAGTCCCTAGCGGTAAAATGGATGCAAGAAGGTCATAGGCTAGGTTTTGATGACCTCCGAGGTCATTTTCAAGGTCATTGAGGTCATTTGTGTCTGTTTATCCAATCTCTTTCTAAACCACTGGACCGATTTTGATGAAACTTGGTCCCTAGGGGTAAAATGGATGCAAGAAGGTCATAGGCTTAGTTTTGTTGATCTCCGAGGTCATTTTCAAGGTAATTGGGGTCATTTGTGTCTGTTTGAGGACTTTTTTTGGTTTGTTTGTCGAAGGATTTTCCGTCGTTCCCGTTTTCCGCCAAACGCGGCCGATTTTCGTTTTGTCGGCGGCTGCTCGCATCTCGCATTCACAACAATCTTCAAAAGAAATCTTCGTAGAAGGAAAAACTAAAAGAAATTAAAAAGAGACAATCATCTCCCCCCACCGGCCTCATCCCGCGGATTCGGCCTCATCCCGCGGATTTAGCCTCATCCCGCGGATTCGGCATCATCCCGATCCCGCTGATTCGCCCCTCATCCCGCGGATTCGGCCTTATCCCGCGGATTCAGCCTCATCCCGCGGATTCGGTCTCATCGTGTCCCTCATCAGCGAGTCAAGCGTGAGGACGAAGAATGCGTACCTCCGATACCTACGATTGGGTACCTTCTCTTATACGTCAAAAATGATCACTAGCTTGGGGTTGAGTTTGTGTCGGGTTGAGTTTGTGGGTGAGGTACTAGACAATAAAAGCATTATAACTTATTGCTATGTGCATCTTCTGGTCCCAAATTATTTCATCATTTTGCTTCTTCTTTACCCTCTCATGTAATCTGTCCATAATGTGTAGTTGGTTTAGGATATCAAGGCCGAATTGGGGGTATGCAGCTTTGGATCTGGTTTGTGGCCAGACAAAGCTGCACGTCTACTTAATTTTTTGGTTAGACCATTTTTGGCAGAGAGTGCTCTGGGCTATTGTCAAAAAAATATTCCACACATGTCAAATTTGAAACTTTGACGCTTTCGAAAAAAGAATGAATATGTTTTGCAAATAAATTCGTGTGAAACGAAACATGCAAGCATGCATTGAATTGTTTGTAAAATTGCGGTTTTTTCAGTTTCTGAACTTTTCACACTCAACAAAATTTGCTAGGATACAAAACCGATTTAAAGCCTGGCTGTCCTATGTGTATATTAATTAAATACGATATAAGCCAACTCACATATATTATACATCGATGTTATAAATAGTATACACAATATATATCTATATATATAAAAGAGATCCTCTGTGTGTGTGTGTGTGTGTGTGTGTGTGTGTGTTTGTCCCACCCTCCTTGGTTCATTTTCTATGAGCTGCTCCTCAAGCATCACTTGGCGTACCCGCTTGAAATTAATACCATCATGTTGGAAATTTTCTTGTCTAAACTGTAGGTTAAATTTTTAATTTTAAAAATAAAACCAAAAAAAGTTATTGCGGTGAAAAGTCAAAATGAACCCTAAAAAATGCGAAAATTTTGGTCAATTTTCTGAAGACTACTACTTCTAAACCAACGATGGTACAACTATACAAATTATACCACTGTGTAGAAAATTTTATTTTCTATTCAACGCATTAACATTTAAACCCAAAAAATTAAATATAAAACATGTAAAAGGGAAAAAATTCAATAAACATTCAAAATATTTTTTAAACTCCACGCGTTTAATTTTCTATAGTTTTTTCTCTATTTCTCAAAAATTAATTATCACACATTTAAAAAAATAATACCACCATGCTTGAAATTTTGTTTTCTACAACACGGTATAATTTTTTATCTTCCAAAGTGTATTAAAAAAAAGTTACGGCGGTGTGAAGTGTAAATGACAAAGTCAAAAAGGCAAAATTAGCACAAAAAACGTGAATATTTTGGTCAATATTCCGCTATCTATTCCTCATAAACCAGCAATGGTACAGCTATAAAAATTTCACTATTGTGTAGAGAATTTTGTGTTCTACAAGAAATATTTTAATTTATACCCAAAAATGATACAAAAAACGTGTAAAATTGGCAAAATTCTCAAATACATCCAAAATTACACTTGAACACCGGGTGACTAAAATTAATTCATTTTTCTACTATTTCTCAGTAACTATTTGTCACACATCAAAATTAATTATACCATCGTGCTAGAAATTTTGTTTTATACAATACGGTATAATTCTCCATTTTCCAAAGTGTATCTGAAGGAAATTACGGCGGTGTAAAGTTAAAAGGACATATTGCCAATTTGACAGCTATTATGCGCACTTGCGATTACACATGAATATACTACTGTGTAGATAATTTTATGTTCTACAAGATAAGCTATAATTTATACCCACAAAAGATACAAAAAACGTGTAAAATTGGCAAAATTCTCAAATACATCCAAAATTACACTTGAACACCGGGCGACTAAAATTATTTCATTTTTCTACTATTTATGAGTAACTATTTGTTATACATGAAAATAAATTATACCATCGTGCTAGAAATTTAGTTTTCTACAATACGGTATAATTTTTAATTTTCCAAAGTGTATCTGAAGGCAGTTACGGCGGTGTAAATTCAAAAGGACATATTGCCAATTTAACAGCTATTATGCGCACTTGCGATTACACATGAATATACTATTGTGTAGATAATTTTGTGTTCTACAAGATAAGTTATAATTTATACCCACAAAAAATACAAAAATGTGTAAAATTGGCAAAATTCTCAAATACATCCAAAATTACACTTGAACACCGGGCGACTAAAATTAATTCATTTTTCTACTATTTATCAGTAACTATTTGTTATACATGAAAATAAATTATACCATCGTGCTAAAAATTTTGCTTTCTACAATACGGTATAATTTTTAATTTTCCAAAGTGTATCTAAAGGAAGTTACGGCGATGTAAAGTCAAAATGTCATGTTGCCAATTTGACAGCTATTATGCGCACTTGCGATTACACATGAATATACACTGATTTAATTTCACTGAAGTCCAATCACAATTTACGCACTTGCGATTACACAGGAATATACTACTGTGTAGAGAATTTTGTGTTTTACAATATAAGCTATAATTTATACTCTAGAAATTTTGTTTTATACAATACGGTATAATTCTCCATTTTCCAAAGTGTATCTGAAGGAAATTACGGCGGTGTAAAGTTAAAAGGACATATTGCCAATTTGACAGCTATTATGCGCACTTGCGATTACACATGAATATACTACTGTGTAGATAATTTTGTGTTCTACAAGATTAGCTATAATTTATACCCACAAAAGATACAAAAAACGTGTAAAATTGGCAAAATTCTCAAATACATCCAAAATTACACTTGAGCACCGGGCGACTAAAATTAAATCATTTTTCTACTATTTATCAGTAACTATTTGTTATACATGAAAATAAATTATACCATCGTGCTAAAAATTTAGCTTTCTACAATACGGTATAATTTTTAATTTTCCAAAGTCTATCTAAAGGAAGTTACGGCGATGTAAAGTCAAAATGTCATGTTGCCAATTTGACAGCTATTATGCGCACTTGCGATTACACATGAATATACACTGATTTAATTTCACTGAAGTCCAATCACAATTTACGCACTTGCGATTACACAGGAATATACTACTGTGTAGAGAATTTTGTGTTCTACAATATAAGCTATAATTTATACCCACAAATGGTACAAAAAACGTGTAAAATTGGCAAAATTCTCAAATACATCCAAAATTACACTTGAACACCGGGCGACTAAAATTAATTCATTTTTCTACTATTTCTCAGTAACTATTTGTTATACATGAAAATAAATTATACCATCGTGCTAGAAATTTTTTTTCTACAATACGGTATAATTTTTAATTTTCCAAAGTGTATCTGAAGGCAGTTACGGCGGTGTAAATTCAAAAGGACATATTGCCAACTTGACAGCTATTATGCGCACAGCAAACAAAATTCCCAGCATGATGGTATTATTTATTTAGATGTGTGATGATTAGTTTTTGATAAATAGAGAAAAAAGTATAGAAAATCGGACGCGTGGAGTTTAAATATAATTTTGAATATAGATTGAAATTTTGTCATGTTTACATCTTTTATGTTCTATTTTTGGATATGAATTATAACTTATCTTGTAGAACAGAAAATTCTCTACACAGTGGTATAATCTGTATTACTTTACCATTTCTGGTTTATGAGGAGTAGATGTAGGAATATTGACCAAAATTTTCGCATTTTTCAGGGTTCATTTTGTCTTTTCACCGCTATAACTTTTTTTGATCTTATGTTTAAAATTTTAAATTTATCCTATCGTGTAGACAAGAAAATTTCCAGCGTAATGGTATAAATTGCTGGCGGGTACATTAAGTGGTTACCGAGTAGCAGCTTGCTGAAAATGTGACCAAGGAGGGTGGGACAGACAAACAGACAGACACACAGACAGAGGATCTCTTTTATATATATAGATATATATCTATATATAGATATATATATATATATATAAAAGAGATCCTCTGTGTGTGTGTGTGTGTGTGTGACCCCAATACTGTTTCGACTTGACGTCTCTACGTCTACCTGTCATCATTGTTTATATATGAGGTGTGCGGTGTGTTTGTGATGTATGATGTATTCGTGCGCTTAGTACAGGTAGTACCTGGCTGAATTCTCTGTAAGATAAGTGTCATCGCTATCTTGATGAACCGGCTAAGGTATTTGCTGATGGGCGCGTGTACGTGTGTGAGCGTGTGTCTGCGTTCTGCCTGCATTGTATTGTCCTGCTTTGTAAATATGAAACATATATTTGAATATGCATGTGATTGTGCATGAATGTATGTGGTGTGTAATGTATATATCAGTGCAATTGAGACATGATGTGTATATTGCGCTATACAAATGACTCAATAAATGAAAATGAAGTGTGTGTGTGTGTGTTTGTCCCACCCTCATTGGTTCATTTTCTATGAGCTGCTACTTGGGCATCACTTGGCGTACCCGCTCAAAATTTATACCATCATATTGTAAATTTTCTTGTCTACACTGTAGGTTAAATTTCTAATTTTAAAAATAAAACCAAAAAAAGTTATTGCGGTGAAAAGACAAAATGACCCCTAAAAAATGCGAAAATTTTAGTCAATTTTCTGAAGACTACTCTTTCTAAACCAGCAATGGTACAACTATACTAATTATACCACTGTGTAGAAAATTTTATTTTCTATTCAACGCACTATAATTTTGGCCAAAAAATTAAATATAAAACATGTAAAAGGGAAAAAAAATTCAATCAACATTCAAAATACTTTTTAAACTCCACGCGTCTGATTTTCTATACTTTTTTCTCTCTTTCTCAAAAACTAATAATCACACATCCAAATAAATAATACCATCATGCTGGGAATTTTCTTGGCTACGACACGGTGTAATTTTTTATTTTTCAAAGTGTATTAAAAAAAAGTTACGGCGGTGTGAAGTGTAAATGACAAAAAGGCAAAAAGGAAAATTTAGCAAAAAAAAGTGAATATTTTGGTAAATATTCCGCTATCTATTCCTCATAAACCAGCTTTGGTACAGCTATAAAAATTATACTATTGTGTAGAAAATTTTATGTTCTACAAGATAAGCTATAATTTATACCCACAAAAGATACAAAAAACGTGTAAAATTGTCAAAATTCTCAAATACATCCAAAATTACACTTGAACATCGGTTGAATAAAATGAATTCATTTTTCTACTATTTATGAGTAACTATTTGTTATACATGAAAATAAATTATACCATCGTGCTAGAAATTTAGTTTTCTACAATACGGTATAATTTTTAATTTTCCAAAGTGTATCTGAAGGAAGTTACGGCGGTGTAAATTCAAAATGTCATGTTGCCAATTTGACAGCTATTATGCGCACTTGCGATTACACATGAATATACACTGATTTAATTTCATCGAAGTCCAATCACAATTGACGCACTTTCGATTACACAGGAAAATACTACTGTGTAGATAATTTTGTGTTCTACAAGATAAGCTATAATTTATACCCACAAATGATACAAAAAACGTGTAAAATTGGCAAAACCCTCAAATACATCCAAAATTACACTTGAACACCGGGCGACTAAAATTTATTCATTTTTCTACTATTTCTCAGTAAATATTTGTTACACATGAAAATAAATTATACCATCGTGCTAGAAATCTTGTTTTCTACAATACGGTATAATCTGTAATTTTGCAAAGTGTATCTGAAGGACGTTTCGGCGGTATAAAAGCAAAAGGACATATTGCCAATTTGACAGCTATTTTGCGCACTTGCGATCACACAGGAATATACTACTGTGTAGATAATTTTGTGTGCTACAAGAAACGTTATAACTTATACCCACAAATGATACAAGAACGTGTAAAATTGGCAAAATTCTCAAATACATCCAAAATTACACTTGAACACCGGGCGACTAAAATTTATTCATTATTCTACTATTTCTCAGTAAATATTTGTTACACATAAAAATAAATTATACCATCGTGCTAGAAATCTTGTCTTCTACAATACGGTATAATCTGTAATTTTGCAAAGTGTATCTGAAGCACGTTTCGGCGGTATAAAAGCAAAAGGACATATTGCCAATTTGACAGCTATTTTGCGCACTTGCGATCACACAGGAATATACTACTGTGTAGATAATTTTGTGTGCTACAAGAAACGTTATAACTTATACCCACAAATGATACAAAAAACGTGTAAAATTGTCAAAATTCTCAAATACATCCAAAATTACACTTGAACATCGGTTGATTAAAATGAATTCATTTTTCTACCTATTTCTCAAGAAATATTTGTCACACATTACAATAAATTATACCATCGTGCTAGACATTTTGTTTTCTACAATACGGTATAATTTTTAATTTTCCAAAGTGTATCTGAAGGAAGTTACGGCGGTGTAAATTCAAAAGGATATATTGCCAATTTGACAGCTATTATGCGCACTTGCGATTACACATGAATATACACTGATTTAATTTCACTGAAGTCCAATCACAATTTACACACTTGCGATTACACAGGAATATACTACTCTGTAGAGAATTTAGTGTTCTACTAGATAAGCTATAATTTATACCCACAAATGATAAAAAAACGTGTAAAATTGGCAAAATTCTCAAATACATCCAAAATTACACTTGAACACCGGGCGACTAAAATTTATTCATTTTTCTACTATTTCTCAGTAAATATTTGTTACACATAAAAATAAATTATACCATCGTGCTAGAAATCTTGTTTTCTACAATACGGTATAATTTGTAATTTTCCAAAGTGTATCTGAAGGACGTTTCGGCGGTGTAAAGTCAAAAGGACATATTGCCAATTTGACAGCTATTATGCGCACTTGCGATCACACAGGAATATACACTGATTTAATTTCACTGAAGTCCAATCACAATTGACGCACTTTCGATTACACAGGAATATACTACTGTGTAGATAATTTTGTGTTCTATAAGATAAGCTATAATTTATACCCACAAATGATACAAAAAACGTGTAATATTGGAAAAATTCTCAAATACATCCAAAATTACACTTGAACACTGGGTGACTAAAATTTATTCATTTTTCTACTATTGCTCAGTAATTATTTGTAACACATAAAAATAAATTATACAATCGTGCTAGAAATCTTGTTTTCTACAATACGGTATAATTTTAAATTTTCCAAAGTGTATCTGAAGGAAGTTACGGCGGTGTAAAGTCAAAAGCACATATTACCAATTTGACAGCTATTATGCGCACTTGCGATTACACATGAATTTACACTGATTTAATTTCACTGAAGTCCAATCACAATTGACGCACTTTTTATTACACAGGAATATACTACTGTGTAGATAATTTTGTGTTCTATAAGATAAGCTATAATTTATACCCACAAATGATACAAAAAACGTGTAATATTGGAAAAATTCTCAAATACATCCAAAATTACACTTGAACACCGGGTGACTAAAATTTATTCATTTTTCTACTATTTCTCAGTAACTATTTGTTACACATAAAAATAAATTATACCATCGTGCTAGAAATTTTGTTTTCTACAATACAGTATAATGTTTAATTTTTAAAGTGTATCTGAAGGAAGTTACGGGGGTGTAAAGTCAAAAGGACATATTGCCAATTTGACAGCTATTATGCGCACTTGCGATTGCACAGGAATATACTACTGTGTAGAGAATTTTGTGTTCTACAATATAAGTTATAATTTATACCCACAAATGGTACAAAAAACGTGTAAAATTGGCAAAATTCTCAAATACATCCAAAATTACACTTGAACACCGGGTGACTAAAATTTATTCATTTTTCTACTATTTCTCAGTAACTATTTGTCACACATTACAATAAATTATACCATCGTGTTAGACATTTTGTTTTCTACAATACGGTATAATTATTCATTTTCCAAAGTATATCTGAAGGAAGTTACGGCGGTGTAAAGTCAAAAGGACATATTGCCAATTTGACAGCTATTATGCGCACTTGCGATTACACAGGAATATACACCGATTAAATTTCACTGAAGCCCAATAACAATTAAGAATGCATCATATTAGCTCCAAGCATGGATGGTGTGGTTTTATTGGGTACAGCTTAATTAATGCTACACTATACTGAATAGAAAGTCTTTATTGTCCTCAATATTTACACATCAAATGTTCCGCACGACGGGCGGGTAAAATGCTACTTGGAACAAAGTAAGCTACTGAATTTTACTGTGTAATTTAATTGGTTTAATTTCAAGCTGCATACGCTTAAGTTGCATAAGGATACGGGTTGTAATATCATGCAATGCCAAGTATATGCATATGCTGTTTTAGAGGAAGCATTAATCTGGAATTATAGAGATGTTTCATTGTTTTGATAGTGTTACACCTCTGAATTACTACACACGAAGGACGGGTGTGAATTTGAGTAGTGTTGAGGGAAAAACATCGTCAATAATTAAAACAAGAATTTACAAATTTGACTTCTCGATTGGTCGTTTTTCATCAATTTTCTTTGTGTTTGTTTCGTGTTTGAGTTCTGAATTATTCCGCACGACGGGCAGCTTTAAATATGAGGCGGGTTGTGGAAAAACATGTTTTCTAAATTGAAACATAAATTTTACATTTAGACTTTTATATTAGCTAAAACTTTCCTGTGGGTTTGTTTTTATTTTTCAATTTGCACTAATTTTTTTATGAATTGAATATTAATTATATTTTATGAACTGTTCCGCACGACGGTCGAATTAAATGTATCTATAAAGAGTGGGTTTAAATGATAGCGAGGTATATGATATTTTGCTAGCAGTAAATATTCTAGCGATAAAAGTAGAATAGCTCTTGAGCAAATGATTTTGGAGAATGATGTGAACCTTTAAATATGTTTTGCGATCTGATGATATATGTATTAGGAATAATACGTAGCAGAATATAGATTGCATACTATAATATCGGCTGTAATATCAAGGGCTGTAATATCGGTGTAATCCAAAAAATAACAACTGTATGAATATGATGCATTAGTGGAAGCATTAACCGGGAATTATGAGATAATATGATAATGGTGTATAATTATATCGCATTATGCAACAAATGTGAATTTAGCTGCCTTACAGTTTGGTCCCGATACTATATTGGCGGGTTGAGAGAAAAGTATTGGTGGGCCGCGTGTTTGGGACCCCTGGGGTAGATAATCTCAGTCTTCTGATTACAAATTATGATCGCATCAGTATATTTTGTGATCACAAACTAATAAGTTAAATCACCTCAGACTAGGCTGAGAGCGGTCAATATTGAATGGTTGGGTTGGGTTGGGTAGGTTTGACTCAGGTTATATTGGGTTTTAATGATAGCGGAAAATATATAAATTTTAACAATATATATTATAGCGGTAAAAGTGAAATAGTACTTAAGCAAATGATATTGGGGAATGATGTTAAGTAATAAATATAGTTTGGAAGCATTCTGATGAAAATATTTCATCATCTTTCATTGTTTATTTCGTGTTTGTGTTCTGAATTATACCACACGACGGGCAGATTTATATATCAGGCGGGTTGAGGGATAATATTTGTCAAAATAAGAACAAAAATATTCACATTTAGACCTTTCTATTGGTTAAGATATTTATAGGTTACATTTTTTGGTTTTCAATTTGTATTCATTATATTTTCTGGATTTGATATGAATTTTATTGTATGAATTGTTCCGCACGACGGGTGGGTTTAAAAAAGTGTTTTTAGATCATTTTTTCAAATGGTTCATTTAAAAAAAGGTAATTTTTTTATAAAAAAAAATGTTCCGCGGGCAGCAACTATAGACAATAGAACGTTCAATTTTCCCTGCAGAATTAATCCATACACAAAACCAATGGATTTGACTTCAAATATGAATTTTATTGTATGAATTGTTCCGCACGACGGGCGGGTTTAAAAAAAGTGTTTCCATTTTTTAGTGCATTTTTTCAAATGGTTCATTTAAAAAAAGGTATTTAAAAAAAATAAAAATGCTCCGCGGGCAGCAACTATAGACAATAGAACGTACAATTTACCCTGTAGATTTAATCCATACACAAAACCAATGGATTTGACTTCAAGATGCAGAACGGATCGTGTTCGAGTTCTGAATTATTCAGCACGACGGGCGGGTTTAAAAATGACTCAGGCAGACTGAGGGGAAATATTTTGTCGAAATAAAAATAATTAAACTTATAATTTTCAATTGATTCATATTTTTATGAGTGTACCTTATTTCATATATTTTTTTCCATATTTTTTTATGAATTGAATATGAATTTCATGTTATGAATTGCTCCGCACAACGGGCGGGTTTTAATGCTATATATATACATAAAGAAGAAATTATCTGTCTGTCTGTGTATGTATGCTTGAATATGAGGTGACATAATTGCGCTGGTTCATGGTTCGCTGGTTCAATGATCAGGGGCTTGAAACGCAAACGAAGCGATGGCTCATTTTTATGAAATAAAAATGTCCCGCGGACAGCAATAAAACGTTCAATTTCACCGTATAGAATGAATTCATATACAAAACTAATGGATTTGACTTCAAGAACCAGAACGGATGGTGTTCAAGTTCTGAATTATTCCTCACGTCGGGCGGGTTTAAATATGAGGTGGGTTGAGTGAAAATATTTTGTCAAAATAAAATTAAAAATAATGAAATTTAGACTTTTTAATTGATTAAGGTCTTCATGAGTTTGCCTTATTTATTTTTAATTTGCAATATTTTTATGAATTGTTCCGCACAACGGGTGGGTTTTAATGCGGTTTTAATGCTATATATATACATAAAGAAGAAATGTTCTGTCTGTCTGTGTATGTATGCTTGAATATGAGGTGATATAATTGCGCTGGTTCATGGTTCGCTGGTTCAATTATCAGGGGCTTCAAACGCAAACGAAGCGATGGCTCATTTTTATGAAATAAAAATGTCCCGCGGGCAGCAATAAAACGTTCAATTTCACCGTGTAGAATGAATTCATATACAAAACTAATGGATTTGACTTCAAGAACCAGAACGGATGGTGTTCGAGTTCTGAATTATTCCTCACGTCGGGCGGGTTTAAATATGAGGCGGGCTGAGTGAAAATATTCTGTCAAAATAAAATTAAAAATAGTGAAATTTAGACTTTTTAATTTATTAAGGTTTTCATGAGTTTGCCTTATTTATTTTTAATTTGCAATATTTTTATGAATTGTTCCGCACAACGGGCGGGTTTTAATGCTAGTATATATATATAAGAGATCCTCTGTCTGTCTGTGTGTTTATCTGTCCCACCCTCCTTGGTCCATTTTCTGCAAGCTGCTACTCAATAACCACTTAAGGTACCCGCTAACAATTTATACCATCACGTTGGAAATTTTCTCGTTTACAATTTTGGTTTATTTTAAATTTTTAAAATTAAAACAAAAAAAGTTACAGCGGTGAAAAGACAAAATGAACCCTGAAAAATTCGACAATTTTGGTCAATATTCCGCCATCTACTCCTTATAAACCATAAATGGTACAGCTACACGAGCTATATCACTGTGTAGAAAATTTTCTGCTCTACTTGTTAGGTTATAATTCAAATTCTAAAATAAAATATAAAATATGTAAAAATGACAAAATTACAATCTACATTCATAATTTCATTTTAACTTAAGGCGACCGATTATATTTACTTTTTTCTCTATTTCTCAACAAATAAATATCACACATCTAAATAAATAATACCATCATGCTGGGAATTTTTTTTCTACACCACGGTATATTTTTTAATTTTCCAAAGTGTATTAAAAAAAATTTACGGCGGTATGAAGTAAAATGACAAAGTAAAAAATGCAAAATTAGCACTGAAAAACGCGAATATTTTGGTCAATGTTCCGCTATCAATTCTTCATAAACCAGCAATGGTACAGCTATAAAAATTCAACTATCGTGTAGATAATCTTGTGTTCTACAAGAAAAGTTATAATTTATACCCACAAATGATACAAAAAACGTGTAAAATTGGCAAAACCCTCAAATACATCCAAAATTACACTTGAACACCGGGCGACTAAAATTTATTCATTTTTCTACTATTTCTCAGTAAATATTTGTTACACATGAAAATAAATTATACCATCGTGCTAGACATTTTGTTTTCTACAATACGGTATAATTTTTAATTTTCCATCGACGAATTTCATCTAATTTCATTTTTTAATTTTCATCGTTTTCAGCTATTATGCGCACTTGCGATTACACATGAATATACACTGATTTAATTTCATCGAAGTCCAATCACAATTGACGCACTTTCGATTACACAGGAAAATACTACTGTGTAGATAATTTTGTGTTCTACAAGAAAAGCTATAATTTATACCCACAAGTGATACAAAAAACGTGTAAAATTGGCAAAATTCTCAAATACATCCAAATTACACTTGAACACCGGGTGACTAAAATTTATTCATTTTTCTACTATTTCTCAGTAACTATTTGTCACACATCAAAATTAATTATACCATCGTGCTAGAAATTGTGTTTTCTACAATACGATATAGTGCTAAATTTTCCAAAGTGTATCTGAAGGAAGTTACGGCGGTGTAAAGTCAAAAGGACATATTGCCAATTTGACAGCTATTATGCGCACTTGCGATTACACAGGAATATACTATTGTGTAGAGAATTTTGTGTTCTACAAGAAAAGGTATAATTTATACCCACAAATGATACAAAAAACGTGTAAAATTGGCAAAATTCTCAATTACATCCAAAACTACACTTGAACACCGGGTGACTAAAATCTATTAATTTTTCTACCCATTTCTCAGGAACTGTTTGTCATACATTAAAATTAATTATACCATCGTGCTAGAAATTTTTTTCTACAATACGGTATCTGACTACCTTGAGTCTGACAATTTGTTTCTTCCTGAGCAGTCTGGCTTCCGTCACTATCACTCTACAGAAACTTCTCTAATATAATATATCTCTATGATTCTATTCTCAAATCTACTCTCTCTGGCAAGGATGTTCTACTTATACAACTAGACTTTTCTGCTGCTTTTGAAACTGTTAATCATCTGCTTCTTATTGATACTCTGTTAGACTTAAGCATTAGAGACACAGCTCTTTCTTTCTTTCGCTCTTATCTTTCTGATAGATCTCAATACGTATCTACCTCTGCTGATTCTTGTAGTGAGGCTTGCCCACACAAACACACACACACACACACACACACACACACACACACACACAAGACTGCCCAGAGAGCTACGCAAATATTATACACTCAGGCAACACCTGTCTACAGTTAAGTCTATCATTCTTTATAAACAGCGCCACTTCATCCGTGCAGTGTTACGCAAGGAATGTCTGTATAATTTGCATGACGCCTATTGAGGCGTGACCTCCGTAACATCAGCGCTGACATAAACTGCACACACGATTGCTGTGATGCCTGCAATGCCATGGCGTCGTCTTGACACCAGCATCCTCCCGTAACTACCATGGCACCAATGAATCCGTTACAATCTGAAAGCTCGGATTACTTAAGTATTTAAGGTTAAATGCCTAAGTGGCAGCTGCTACACGGGAAGAAGCCGAAGCTTATGAACACAAAAGCGTACCCCGTGCAGCTCGCTGCCACCGCAAAACCGACCCTCTCCACGCTATGGCGCCACAAGAACGTAAGACGTATTAGAGAGGGCCACCTCCCCAGAATGCATGACACACAACATGACTGATATCTGATATGATTTGACGCACTACTGCTTCGAGGGTTGATTGTGAGTCTTGAACTTAATCGAGATAAATTGTGAGTCATGCAATAGATACGAGGACGTTTTCATATGTTTGTGTGTGTGTGTATAGATGCGCATGTGTGTGTGCAAAGGCCAAGATTTGTGTCGAGACTCGGTGGTTGACAGACATCATGCTTTATTTTTCAAAATTGACTCAGTTGGCCAATTGCATGGGATCAACCAACCATTTTCCTCTTATTAAGTTACAGCATACATAGCTCAATAAAGAGCGAACTGCATGTAACACACTTGCATACACTCACGCTCGTACATTGTTGTTGTTTGTTATGGCGATTTCGATGATAATATACCTATTGAACTAAACACAGCATAATTATTGGAGAGTATAATTGCATATTCATACCCCAAGTCATATTGTCGGGGAGTATATACACCCACATATCCCCCAGGGTATACGACCACGTGTGTGCTTTGTGAGTTTCCTTGTGAGTTTTTCCATACGCATGGGTGTTTCCACTTGTGCGCACGTTTACGTCGTCACGTGTGTGCATGTATGTGTATGTTTGTGTGTGCTTTTGCATGTGTGTGTTGTTGCTTGTGATCTTGCCGAATTTGTTTTTTTCAATTGTGCGATTCGCTCGCTCACGTGTATGCCTTGTGTTCGTCGTGCAAGGCCACCTCCTCCCCATCTCTCGCTTTCTGCATACACCCTTCCCCATTGCTGCCCTCCCTTACGCATGAGTCTAATAACACATTTACATTTGTTTCGAAGCGCATTAACCTTGAGTTATTCATTCTTGCACTTGGCAAAGTCTTTAAGAGCAAACAGCCTCCATTAGTTCATCTTTATGAAATTTTCTTTGATAGAAAATATATATAAGGGTTGTATTAATAAAAGGGTTGAAGGCTTACGATTTAAAGGTTAAAAAGATAAAAAGACTTAAGTGACAGCTGCTACACGGCAGTGGCGGCGCCCCTGTCGTGCCGTGGGGCTTGGGATCTTCAGCTTTCCCCAAAATATGTTGTAGTATTATTGGTTTTCGGCTTCGGTGTAACCAATAACATTAGCAAACATAATGGATGTGTATTTATGAACACCGACATATAAACAGCGACATATAAACACGAGTTCGCCACAGATGGCCAAACACAGCCACACACCGCCACACACTCCGTCTCTCGTCCCGACACCAAGAGGTCCTTATAAAACGTATTTTGATGTGTGTGTGCGTGTGTGTGTGTGTGTGTGTGTGTTG
Source organism: Sacculina carcini (assembly GCA_916048095.2). Lineage (NCBI taxonomy): Eukaryota > Metazoa > Arthropoda > Thecostraca > Sacculinidae > Sacculina > Sacculina carcini. The sequence goes on from OU696596.1 coordinate 5,356,574, forward strand.
ATGAATGCTTAACAGTAGCAGCTCTCGTAGCCTTGTTTTCGTGGGGAACCTAGCAACTGCGCCTACAAACCATTACGCCTACGCTTCAGACCCAGCAATTTTACTCTTTCTTGTTAGGTTAGGTTAGATTAGGCTATTTACTTTTACATTATACTAACAATCACTCGTCGCATCATCAATCAATCAATCATCAATGAATCAATCGCTGTCGCGTAGTTGCGAAGCTGTCGCTTGTTGCGAAGGTTGACGCGTGCTGCGTAGATTGTCGCATGTTGCGAATAATGTCGCGCGTTGCGAAGATTGTCGCGTGTTGCGAAGACTGCTTGTGCGTCTTAGCACCGGACAAAACGCAGCAGGGAGCAGGCGAATGCTGCAACAACGACAAGTATAGTCGAACGCAGGACAATGCTGTTGGTGAAACTTTGATTTAGCTTCAAGACAGTTTTGCCCGCACAATTCACATAGGGCATCGTCTTTGTCCGATGAGGGCGGAAGAGCCAAGGGCGGAAGAGCTACTCGCTAGCCAACGGCCATCTAGCATTTATTTTTTATTATTTTATATCCTATACTTTTTTATACTATATTCCCATTATTTATTTTCTCTCTTTCCATTATATGCTCTATTACATTACATTATTCATATATGTATATGTGTATGCATGTGTATGTGTATATATGTTCGTGTGTATGTTTCGCGTGCATGTGTTTGTGTGTATGTGTTTGTGTGTATGTGTGTATGGATGTGTTCAATTTTGCAAGCACCCATGTACTTTCTGTCGATTTGTGCTCCATATTTTTGTCCCCATACCGCTCTGTGTACACTTTATTACCCTGCTCCTGCTCGCGCCTTTGTCCTCGAAAGTGCGCTATATTAAATACATGTTGTTGTTGTTGTTGTTGTTGTTGATGAGTTTGGTTTGGCATCGCTAAACGATTGACTACGGCCGTTGGATTCCGTTTGGCGTGTACAGGTACGGTGTACGGTCTGAACGGTGTACGGTGCGCTTGAATAGAGCTTGCGTGTACCACAGCTGATTTCGCCGCGTACGTGAAAACGTGCTGTGTGTGCTGGCTTGTTTCACGTGCTTCTATAAGAGCGACTAAGGCTCGTAATCTCATGCTCTGATTGGACTTTGCAAATAAGTCCTGTTGAATCCCTGGATCTCTCAAACCCTTGCACAGCTGATCTTTCACCTCCGACTCGGCATATGAAGCCTTTTTTTCGGGTAGAGGGGATATGATAGGAGACAGCTGCATTAATTCTAGGGGGTGCCAACCCTGTTGGATTATCGCTCCCCCCTTGGTGTGGCAGTACAGGGAGGAAAGAAGCAGAGGGGTCCGCTCTTAGTCGCCTCTTACGACACGCAGCGGGTACGGCGGCAGTAGTCTTATCCCATGACTGCAGGGTCCCTCATATGAAACCATACGATCGCACGAAGTATTTGGACACTGTACTGTATATCTGCATGATTCCGCTCGACCACGAAGTAGGCTGACAAAATGTTGCACACTCTCATCATGATCTTATTTCACAGTTAGTGATGCAAAAAGCCGTTTTTTTGGTTGCGTTTTTTTTGCAAAAAACCTGTTTTATTTATTTTAATTTTTTTTAGAATTAGCCCCAATTGTCATCGGATGTAGGATTTTAGTATATAGAAACGAGTTTAATTGACGGTTTGTACATATTTACGTGTCTTATTTCAAAGATAATTTGATAATGGTATAAAAAACAAAGAGTTATCAATATTAACTCAGGAGACTGTTTGAACTGCCAATTACTGGCCTCGTATGACCACTCGCATGCCTACTACTGACCAAGCCAACAACTTGCCGGGTCAATCGTTCGCAAGACCAGGGACCATATATACCATTAATTGGCCTCGTGTGACTACGGCTTACGAAGCATGAACTCTCCATAGTCAATATTGCGCAATGATACTCGTCAATACGCATTTAATTGAGCGGAAAGTAGCATGTGCAGAGAGATAGATTTCAGGCAGTGAGGCAGCGCCTCTCTACCACGTTTGTGCTCAAGCACCGAAAGAGTGCCACCTCATCATAAGACTGTAAGCATAGGTTACTTACATTAGGACGGGAGACAAGCATACGGGAGAACTACAATATTGCCCTTTGAACATATTGGCCAAAAACGTCCGCATGCTCCCATACTCTGCAATAGGGCAATATGTTCACTTCGGCCAGCGTAGTGTCAAAGGCGTATCAAGTGCGGTAAGTGCGACTGCGGCTTGTGGCCAATATGTTCACTTTTCACCATAGCATAATTTCAGTGGTTTTCAACACAACGCACGAGTTTCTATACAACAAGTAGCTAGCACCTAACATACTGTGTGGCTAGGCTTAGTCTTGGCTAGTTTAGGTTAGGTCAGGTCAAGTCAATTTAGATTACTGAGCCTAGCCAATAACCCCACAGTATGTGAGGTGCTAGCTACTTGTGTATAAACTCTTGTCTTGTGTTGAAACCCACTGAAATTTCGCCATGGTGAAAAGTGAACATATTGGCCACAAGTCGCAGTCGCACTCACCGCTCTTGATACGCCTTTGACACTACGCTGGCCGAGGTGAACATATTGCCCTATTGCAGAGTATGGGAGCATGCGGAAGTTTTATGTACTGTTTTGTATGTGGTGCTTGGCAGCACTGGAAATTTTTTGGCAATTGACAACTGGTTCATTCGAAAAATTCACGTGGCGCACAGTTGGAAAATAGGTTATCAATCTTCAATCGACTCTTTTTTCACGGCTTTAATTTAAGTCATCGGACAAAAGTTTCCAAACGTCTCAAGTGTGTAGTGTAAACTATAGAGTGATTTCGATGCCTTTATCCGTTCATAACTGCTCGCGCAGAGTGTTAGTTCATTGTGTTCGGTGTGACCACGTATTTATAGTGCTTTTGTGATTATCAGCTTCGTGTTTCGTCAACATTTTCCTGAAACCGTGCAAAGTGGGTGGCATTCCTTGGGATTATCGTCCGATCTTACTCAGTCTCTGCTTGTGTAAGCTCTTTGATACGATGGTGTGCAATCGACTATGCTGGTTCCTGGAACACGGTCGGCTGCTTGATTCAGTTCAGTGCGGATTTCGCCGGGATCATTCGGTCATTGACCAACTGCTTACCCACACACGCGTTCATTAGTTTTTTGTTATAGTTTTTCGTTAGTTTGTAGTTATTTTTGACATCTAAAAGGCGTATGACACTTCATGGCGCCACGGTATCACTGGGGATGTTGTCGGTCCGAACATAATCGCGAATAAATATTAAACATTTATTCGGAACACCCACCTCGATAAAAATACTCAGACGATGCACACACAAATAGGCTGTATTCAACAAACGCAAGCACGATCTGTAAACAAATGCGGAATCAACAAATGGAAATACCGCAAAATACATCTTAATATAAACTTTGTTATCAACAGCAATTGTCAACAACACGTTATCGGAATGTCGAGGTATTAATTAGGGTGACCATATTTCGAATCTCTAAAGAGAGAACACATTTTTTGGACAAATGTATCATTGACCTTCTTTATGACAAATGTAGGAACCCACGGACATTTGAAGGATTTTACTAAATGAACCCGGACAGCCCCCAAAAGAGGACGTATGATCACCCTGCATAAATCGACGGTAAGACGAGTCACATTCAGCACAACTTAAACGGGTACAAGTATAGCAAAATTAGCTGCGTTTAAGTAACTCAGCAGTAATTCGCAACCAACACGTCATTCGGCCAGCTTATCTTTATTCGATGTGACACTTTGTGTTGTTCATGTTGAAAATCGCAGTCAGCTCATGTTTGACGGTACTCAGGATGAATTCACGCTGAGCCCGCGCCAGGCGTTCTCTCTGCGTGTCCTTTCTGCCAACATTAGAATAGGCCGAAGATTATCAATAAATCTACATCCAACAAAGTCAGTGTATACAGAACAACAACTTCTGCAACGAACCTTTGACATAGACCTGAGTCTGCGGACTAAATATTTGTGTTACAAACTAATATATGTTGACTAATATATGTTGTGGACTAATATATGTTGGTGACAAATACATGATATGATGATATGATGATATGATGATATGTTACTTAATATTTGACCAAATACTTGTGTATGTCCAAGGACCATGAGTATTAGACCTTTGACATATATTTAGACTTACCTATAATCTTTTATTCCTGGGGAGTGAGTGAGAAAACCGTTGTCCAGTATCATAAAATCGTAATCCAAGTTGCACATCAGGTATCCCTGCAAGAACAAATGAATAAAAACAGCTGAACAAGCAAGTGAGTTGAGTTGTAGAGAAAAGTAGTGGGTTCAGTGACGAGCTTCTTTCGAGCTTCTTTCACCATTTATCTTATAATCTCTCTATCTTCTCTGTTTAGACACCTGTTTATCGAGATGTTTTCCACTTATCATTCCTGATATTTCTGGCGTTTCTCATCAGCATTTCTACTTTGCTTGCACTTGCCAGAGTACTTTTAAGGGTCTATGTTTACCACTTTCATACTTTCCTAGCCTATAGAACTCTTCAACTACTACATGTGCATTTGTATCTTCTTTTAGACAACATTGATGATGCCTTTGATACTTGCCATATCTGATTTGTCCTTTTCGATTCTATTTTTCATGTCCTTTTCTTCTATGCCAAAAAACGTCACAGATTTATCCATGTCTATAGTTTGTCTGATCAGTTTTGGATGTTTTCTGATTACCTCTTTCACTTATTTTTTCACGTCTTTTTGTTTTGCCACTGCCTCCGCATAGCTTTGCATTTTTTCCTCGTAGTGTTCAGTTTGTTTCAATTTTGGCTCTATTCCCTTCGTTTTGGTTTTGTTAGCCGCAATTTCATACCTGAAAGCTTTGAAAGTTTGGTCTTTACTTTTGATATCCCTCATTAGCCTTCCATTTTGATTTTCCACCTCTTCTAGTGCCTTTTTCATAGTCGTTATCTCCGTTTCAATCTCTTGCAGTTTCTCGATCATTCCATTTAATTTATCCTCGGGATTTACACTATTGTCGTTATGTTTCTCCTCATCATTTTTACCCGTTTTTTTTCTCTGGAAAGGGCTCATATTGCCCCAAACCTGGTGATGTTCAGTGCACGTGCGCCGACAAGTCACAAACACTCGCTGCACACCACAAGGTCACTACAAGGTCACATCTACTTGTTGACAACCACTGCTACTCAACCTTTGTCCAGCACAGTGAATCACAAACTGTGTGTGTGTGTGTGTGTGTCTCCATACTTTTATTAGTCTGTATGGTCGTGCATGTTTCGTTTGGCCATGTGTGACTCCATAGTGACGCGATTTGGAAGTGATCACTGATCGGTCGTCAGGAATTATGAAGTAATAACGATATTATTATTAATTACAGGCAAATCCAGTGGGACATGGGAGGAATGTAGACACTATTACTACTATCTAGGGACCCCATGTATCAGGAGTGCTCAAATATAGGTCACGACTAGGAGTTTAGCAGTCAACGTGAGTGTGTTGCGTTTGAGACTGGTAGTGTTGAGGTTCTAGTGAGTTTCGGTGGCTGGAAAAGTGTTACTGTAATTGTATTTGCGCGTGAAATCGAGTCATGATTCATCTTCATCATTGCTATTTTATTCTGATCGTGATTTCCGTTGATATCTAAACAAGGCGAATCAAGGGATTTTAAGTTGAAAATATTCTACCAATGTTAGTTATTTAATACACACAGCGAGAATAGCTGTATGACGTTAATCACAAACATAAATATTTTCAGAAAATATGCATTCCCTGTCACCTGTGCCATTTTGTCCATTTTTCCATTCCAGCTCAACCGTTCGTCGTACGCCGGCTCATCGTTCGTACAGATGTATATAGGCTCCCAGTGGTGATATTGATCATGCCTTTTACCCACGTGGAAAACGGACATCCCAGTAGTGCCCGTTTGTTTGGCCCACCGACTTGCTTCAGGCACATTGTGGCACTCAGGACATAGGTGCTTGTGGAACAGAATGGCCGAACCTCTGGCCAACATCTCCAGTAGTTGTGTTTTATTTTCAGGTGTCGAATGGCCGGCGACTACTTCAAATATACTGAAGACAAAAACCTTAGGTCGCGACTGACACAGCACTGGTTGGTTGGCATGTATCATGGCCAGGAAATCAACAATTGCGTTTGCACTCGGATATAGCTCCACGTCTGACGGAAACACGAAATGTGTCGTAGCGGATTCACGCGCAATATTACGCGCCACGTTCACCGGATATATTGAGCTGTCGTTGGTCTTGACCGGCGAGATGCTAAGCCATGGAACCGGGCCGTTGCAGTCACATGGCACGTTCATCAGCTGCTGAACTTGATTTGCAGCTGCCGGCACGAATTCAACGTCGAAAAATACATGGAACGTGACCAGCTGTTGGATGGACGGTGGGCCACACTGACGTGCGTAGTTGATTGACTGGATAGCCGCTGGGAAGTTTTCACCAGGCGCGTAAACAGAGAACGACACAGGTCCACGCCAACGCTCCACCAGGGGTGCCAAGTGGCCGAAAAACGAGAAGTCGCCATGAGTTGTGTACGTGACGCTCTCGTTGCACGCAAACAAACGACTTGCAACAGCTACATTGTACATGACCCAGTAGCGAGTACCGCGCATCACTGTGCGTGCTCGCTGTGGAAAATTGACGCATCGCTGCAGCCAAAACAGCGGGCAGTTTGGGTCTGTCACTGGCGAATGGGATCTGCCGTCGCGCAGTTCTCCAGATCGCAACTCCGGCGACAACACATTGCTTGCATTCTGGTTGATGTTGGCGCAGTACTCCATGGAAGGAGTACTCAGCGTGATAAACAGCATAACCGCGTTAACAATCAAGGAGGCGAAAAGCACATATTGCTTAGTCCGTCAGTTCATTTTGGATTGTGGATTCCCCGAATCGTCGGAACAATGACCACCCTGGAACAATCACCAAATTGTAGTTATTGTTCATAATTAGTGCCCTATTCTCGTATCAATGGTACTACATAGAACATTCATGATTTGATAATTTCATTTGATCCATCGTATATTTTTTTTCTTTCTTTCATCTTCCTGACTAAAACTTTTACTTCTTGAATACTTTCATTCCACATTTTTTGGCGCTTCTAGTACATGGGACCACCACAGGGTGGTAATAGTGCTTGCACTCTTCCCATGCTACTGGAGTTGCCTGTAATTAATAATAATAATACTGCAAAGACATGGGTGAGAGTAGCCATCGCTGCGTGAACAGCACCCATGTATCAAAATGTTCAACGCCCTAAGGGAGCACATAGAAAACGAATTACAATCAAGTGTAAATTAAGTCACGATCACGTTACCCTACCTCTAGTTTCCTGAAATCACTGGGCTGGCTACCGTTCAAATTAATGAATCCCCACAAATTATTTAAAACACCACTAATTTTGCTGTTTGGCGTACAAAGCTCTTCGTTCTGCCCATCCTCCTCCTTATCTCAAGACACTTTTCTCTGTTTCTGCACATAATCTTAACAATCGCAAATCCAATTCTCTTCTAGAAATTCGCGCCGTCTCCGAATCTTCCTGGTTGTCAAAATGGTTTCGATTTTATGCTCCTCGTCTCTTCAACCAGCTTCCATCTCATATTGCGACTGCTAACTCTTACAGCTCATTCTTCTCTAAACTGCGTGAACATCTCCTTCGTTATTCCGTGAAACATAACCATGTGTGCATGTTATTTCCAATATTATGTGATCTATTCTATGTCTACGATTGTCATTGTCTTTATATATTCGTCTGTACTTTGTTTTAAAGTGGCCGTTTAAATACAAATAAAAATACAAAATTGATTTAAAGTACATTCTGTGTAGCCTAAATGGTAAAACGGTAGAATTATCCAGTGATGTAAATTGTTCAATCCAGATGGGTTTTCAATTTTCATTTCTTACACAAAGCGTCTAAGTCGACGGTTCTTAACGGGGGTTCCATCGAACTCCAGGGGCTCGGAGAGTTAGTTTCATGGGGTTCGGCGGTTTGGTTCACCCACTCGTATGATTTGTTATGTCAAACTCTGATTGGTTATCATTGGCTGCAGCTAATCACGCCACATCGCTTGGTCTTGATATCTGTGCTGCAAGCAACTCGGTCCACTCAGTAGTAGTCTACTTGTGTGACTGTCTTGATCGTACGTGATTTGTGATTCATCTCATAACACTCATAACTCTCATAACTCCAAACACAAAGGGTTCGATGAGTGCATTTATGAAACTTGTGAAACTTCATTAAATCCATTAAGCCATTCAGCTACTATGCTATCCTGTGTCCAACAAAGCAATATTCAGTGTTTGTAATTTAATTCAATTAATTCATAATTTAAATAATTATTAGCAATAGTTTTCACACGTGCATATTCGTCATGTTTTTATTTCTTCTACATTGGGTCGCTTCTCAGCGGTGATCATCGGCAGCGAAGTTTTCTTTGGAAATATTTGATTGGTTTGTGACGTAGTTGTTTGCGTGTGCATTGTGCATTTGCTCGTGCAATTGCCGTAAGCCGTTGATCGTGGCGAGAGTTGTATATTTGTTATTTTCAATCGATTCATTAGCTCTCATCCTCCCGTCTAAACTATTATTTATCAAGGTCTTTCTCTCTATTTACATCATTTGTACGTTTCCAGTACATGGTGGTAATAGTGCTTGCACTCTTCCCCCATGCTACTGAATTTGCCTGTAACTAATCATAGTAATAATAATTGGTTAAACAACAATTTTCCACTCAAATATGATAAGACTGCCGCGTATATTGCATGCAATTTGTGAGAACCACAAACCACAAACGGCGGGCGGTTATAGCTGCAACTATTATCGGTTTTGTTGAGGAAAATACATGCAAACAGGAGCGTTTAATTGTAAGCATTCCTTCGGCGTGAGCGAGCAATCGAGGTGATCTGAACTCTATGGCCCCATTCTGCATCTGAGCGCGTGAGCGGTATTGTGCTGTGCACAGGTGGAAAACTGCATCCGCCTCTTGATTTGTCGGCAGTGGCGGTACCAGGAGAGTGGAAGAATAGGTGGGCTTGGAGAGGCTGAAGCCCCCCTAAGCCAAACTCTCTGACTCCAAAAAATCCTCACCATGAATATTTCGAGTGTTGGTTTGTCATATTTCGCCAAGCCCGGCATGTTTTCCTTAACACCCCCACCGGAAAATTCTGGTGTCGCCACTGCTTGTTGAAGTCGTCGGGTAAATTAGTGCGGCATTGCTACATTGCATTGGCTGTGCATTACCAATGTGCTGGCTGCACTATTTTTGTATCTTTTGCAACACTGAGTTGAGATTTACATAGAAGTTTCATGCATATTGCATCTGTATTGTCAACGCACTTGAATGCAACGTTGATTTACGCTTGGAATGCGCGACTTATACACGGCTTATAAAAAATGATCGAATGAATAACGAAAATATGCCAATACACACAAACACACATACTCATTCACATATACACAGTCAACACACACGCGACAACCTGAGGAGTGCACACGCACACACACACACACACACATACACACACACATACACATACATACACACACACACAGCAGTCTTGTTCAGTCCTTCACCGGAGAAGGTTGTGTCTGTGGCCCGGCTCCTCAGTTAGGTTAGGTGTGTATTTAAAAGTGCTCGCGAGATTTTGTGAGCGTGTCCGGTCGCGTGTTTACACGTTTACCGTGACACCTGTCATCATCAATCATCGCGGTGGCCGTTACGCAGGACGACTGCGCGTGTAAATACCCCAGTGTGCCAGTGTGTTTATTGTGCCAGTGTTTCCCCTTCTAGTCATACCCACCCTTCTAGTCATCGACCACCCACATTGTGCCAGTGAAATTCGTGTATATTGGATAATGTGTGTATATAGTTTCGTGTAATTGTAGCCTGCAATGACGCAAGAGCTACATCATTTGTCGTGCGCTGTTTGTGACTCTACAAACGGAGTGCGACAGACGCACAATGATGTGGTTCTCTGCAAAGCATGCGACATATTCTGGCGGCGACACCAGGGCAGCGGCGTGCGGGGGAGACAGTGCGACCGTGGAGGCAGCTGCCGTCTCACTCCTCACGACAGATCGTGCGCGCCATGCCGTCTAGCCCGTTGCCAAGCTGTCGGAATTCAGGACGAGCGGGCCCCCAGCGCAGACACGGGATCCGACCCCACGCAGCCGTGTCATCACTGCGGCACTGCCAACAGCATAAGGCGGGTGATTTCCTGCGCGCAATGTGAGCGGTTGTTCCACCTCACTTGCGTGGGAATCACCCGGGCACAAGCCGATGTCTTGCAGGTGTGGCATTGCGGTGCGTGCATGCAGAGCCGCGGTGCGGATGGCGACGTGGACCCGCCAGCCGACGGTAACCACACCACTACTCCGACAGACCTGGCTGCGGCGCTTGCCGAGCTCAGAAAGCAACGCCGAGTGCGTCAGCATGTCCCACGTTCGCTGCGTCATCGGGTGGCAGCCGACCTCGCACAGCACATCACGGCGGCTCTGGAACAGCGCTCCCTCTCGGCCTGGTGAAAGCTGCTGTCATACGCCTTGACGGGTCCGATCAGCTCCGACGCAGCAGCAAGGAAGAAGCGGGGCACACAAAACCGAGTGCGATCACAGCACGACGAAAACGAGGCCAGATCCCGCGGCGTCAGAGCCAAGTGCGCCGATGGAGACATTGGTGCAGCTCTCCGCCTGCTGACATCCAGCGACTGCTTGGCCGGGGACGACGAGGCAGTGACCGCCGAGCTCGAGCGCAAGCACCCGCCTGCCTTGCCGGACGAGCAGCTGCAGATGCATGACGCCGGAACACTGTCGATTTTTGAGGAGCACGAGATCCGCTCCGTCGTGCACTCGATGCCCAAAGGCTCATCGGGAGGACTGGGCGGAATACGGCCGCTACATCTCCGCCAGCTCATCGCGCCACAGACGGCTGAAGCGGGTGCCCAGCTGCGGTTTGTGCAACTGTTGTGCACAGGGTCGCATCCCGGACTTCGTGCTCGGCGCATTCTACAGCGCGCGACTAATCTCATTGCGCAAGAAGTCCGGTGGGCTGCGCCCAGTAGCCGTCGGCAGTGTTTTGCGGCGCCTCGCCAGCAAACTGATCGCTGGCAAAATGACGAGCGCAGTCGCACAGCAGTTGCGCCCCGTTCAGCTCGGAGTGGGGTGCAAGCTGGGCTGCGAAGCGGCCGTGCACGCCACGCGCGCTTTCGTCAATGAGGCTAACGGTCGGCATGGTCACATTCTGTTGAAGCTGGATGTGACCAACGCCTTCAACACCATCAGTCGGCGCGCGCTGCTCGACGAAGTCGCCCGTCGTTTACCCGCAGCATTGCCGCTCGTCTAGCAGGCGTACGGCCAGCCAACCCCACTGTACCACGGCACCACGCGAATCTGGTCCTGTCGCGGTGTACAGCAGGGAGACCCGCTCGGGCCCATCTTGTTCGCCCTCGCCGTCGACCCAGTGGCCCAGTCTCTCCAGTCGCCATTGAACCTGTGGTACCTGGACGACGCCACACTGGCAGGCCCCAGGGAAGTGGTGCTTGCAGACGTCAGCCGCCTGATCCCGGCCCTCGGCAGCATCGGCCTCGAGCTAAACGCCGGCAAATGCGAAGTTGTCAGTCTGGGTCCAGCCACTGACACACGACCAGCAGAGACCGACGACTCGAACGAGGCCGCCACATCACTGCTTGCCTCGGCCACAGTCACGCCGCTCTCCGACCTCCATCTGCTCGGCGCACCAGTGCAGACTGGCGGCATTTCCGAGGCGCTCAACAAAATCCAGCACCAAACGTCCCTGCTGATCCAGCGCTCAGTCAACATCGGCTCGCACCCGGCGCTGTTTTTTCTCAGCAGGTACGCATCGGTTCCGCGGGCAATATATCTACTGAGAGCAGCGCCGGTTTACCAGGCCCGCGAACAAATGGGTGACATCGACGAGCAGCTGATATCGGCCATCAGCGATTGCTGCAATGTCGCCATGTCAGACGCACAGTGGCTGCAGGCTTCTCTTCCGGTCCGCCACGGAGGTATCGGAGCCAGACGGCTGAGCGACGTGGCACTACCTGCCCACATCGCCTCGCTGGAAGCTACCAGAGACTTGGTCTGTCTCATTAACCACCGCACAAGCGGTGACAGACCCTGCTCTCTGGTGGCAGCCATCGAGGAGTTCGTGGACACCATGTGCCCGGACTTCAGCGCGAGCGAGCCACTGCAACAGCGCCACCTAGACGACCGATCTTCCTCCGTCCGCCAACAACATCTCCTCGGAAGCGCGAACCAGCTGTGCCGAGCCCGTCTCCTGGCCGCGGCCGCTCCTCACAGTGGCGCCTGGCTGTCAGCGCTGCCTGTCGCCAGCCTCGGCTTGCTGCTGCCAGACGAAGCCGTCCGAGTCGGCGTGGCGTTGCGACTCGGTGCCGCAGTGCAGGAACCGCACAGGTGTCGCTGCGGTGCCACAACTGACAGGTGGGGCCACCATAGCCTCTCCTGCAGTCGCAATGCCGGCCGCCTGCCACGCCACACGGCGCTGAACAACATCATTCGCCGCAGTTTGGCGTCGGCAGGAATCGCCGCGGTGCTGGAGCCACGAGGCCTTGACCGCGGCGACGGCCGCCGACCGGACGGAATCACCGTGTTCCCGGTGCGGCACGGCAAGTCACTGCTCTGGGATGTGACCTGCGTCAACACGTTCTGTGACACACATCTGCTGGACGGCGCGGTCACTCCCGGGGCAGCAGCGCAGGCGGCGGAAGTCCGAAAGCGGCGGCGCTACTCAGAACTGTGCCAGCGGTACGATTTCGTGCCGCTGGCCATCGAGACCACCGGCGTGATGGGGGCGCCCCTGGACGACTTCGTGAAGCTCCTGGGCGGCAGAATAAGTGAGCGTTCAGGGGAGCCGCGAGAGACGGCCTGGCTTCGACAGCGAATAAGCCTGGCCGTCATTCGTGGCAACGCCGCCTCCATTGTTTTATAGTAGTATTGTGAATATGTGTACGTGTTTGTAAATATATTTGTGTGTCTCAAAAAAAAAAAAAAAAACACACACACAGACGCGCAGATACATACAGACACGAACATGACATACTGAACCAATGCCACCTAGACTACAGGCCCTTCCACGAAAGTATGACGTCATCGCTACGTCACAGTGGTTCGTGTATTGTTTCAACTGTGAGCATGGCAGTTGCACGTTAGCGAGCGCACGTGGTTAGTGTTCTCGCGTGTTTAGTGTTTTATCGCGTGCTATTCTTGGCGATAATTGACGTATTTAGTGAGTTTCACTTCAGTGTGGTTTAGAGTGAAGTGCGAATTTGTCAGATTTCGTGTCAAGTGTGATTTGCGCATCCATTTTGTGTTCATCACTCGGATGATTCTGCATATCATCATCCTGGACATTTTGCTGCGGTCAGAGTTTTCGGTTAAGTGGATATATTCAGTAAAATATGTACATCTCTTCGTATGTAAGTAGTTTTGTATTAATTAAATGCTAATGTTAAATAATGTATCACTATATTGATATTAACGTCAACTGATGTTTGCACAGTCTAGTGTTTGGGTATCGATTTTCGTCTAGCTGGATAACATTTGGATGACGTTTTTGTAATGATTATATTATAGGTTTCACTTAATTCACTTGCGGTACGGTTATATCATTGTAGTGAGATTCGTTTCAGTATGTGTGGGCTTAAGCGTCTTGTATTTGCTGGCTTGGAATTATCCCTAGTGTTCGCAAGGTGCTGACGAGGATTGTAGATATCACGTGGCGGATATCGAGGGTCTAGGCTAAATGTGTAAGGATTCGATAACATTGAAAACGCTAATTCTTAAAAAACGCTTAAGTAACGAACAAAAACGTTTCTATATTTTTCATAGAGTATAGGTTAGGTTAGTTTTAGCGTTCTAATGAACTGTGCTGCCTTTGCAGGAGGCGAGGGACTGGAAGAAATTCTTTAAATGAATTTTTCTCAATGTAATGTTCTTGAATCCTTACAAATTTAGCGTCAACCGATATCGAGTGTTGTGTGGGTGAGTGGTGCTTTCTTGTGAGACAGTGAAACCCCACGCGCATCTCTCTTTCAGTACACGTGTATCTGTTTCTGTGTGCGTCCTGCATTTTAGTGAATGTTGATGTTCACATCCCCATTAATAATTTAAGTAATAACTAGGGCTATTAAAAAGTATCCTAAAAACAGAAAATAATAACCTAAAATATACATGTTCTCCTTCGCAAAGGCTAAATTATGTGTGTGCGTGAGCATAGTACATGTATGTGAGTGTCCACGTCTACATGTACGAATAATTTGCTGACTGCATTATTATAAGGGGGCACTGATTCGTCTCATGAGTTCAAGCGTGGGAAAATGACACCGTCTCACGCTGCAAGCATCACATGATACTCCCTGTCTCGTGCGTATTGACAAGTGTTACTGCGCAGTATCGAGTATAAAGAGCTCAGACGTTACATTATCCCACGCTCCAAACATGTACTCAGGCTCATGTGAATTTCTCAATATGATAAGAAGTAATCCAGCGTATCCAAAAGCATATACATTAGCCAGTGCCATTAGGGAATTTTCGACTGTAGGTAGGCAAAGGGAAATTGCTCTTTTTCACGTTTTGCAACAGCTCAATGACCACGGAATCATGTTTAATACCTCGCATTGTGTTAACAACCATAAACTAGATTCAGTTGTAGAAAAAATTGTGTGGGCGAGTGTGAATGTACTTCTTAATAATTATTGTTCCGATCAAAATTCATGTATTTGTGCCAAAAATTTCAAACGAAAACTGTCTACGTTGTCGCGTGTGTAATCGTTGTATGTGTGTGATTTGCCTGTGTGGTTTTATAATATATTAAATTGTTAAGCTTACAATTGATTTTAACTGTGCAGAAGTGTATTAAGTATGATAAAGTGTGTATTATTGAAAACCAGAGCGATGATAGGCTTCCTGCACTAGAAAAACTGAGTGATTGCGGTGTTATGCTTGTTTACTTGTACTGTTCTAAACATCGTAATTTACAATTAATTGCTGAAAATTTTTGTGCACCTCTGTAAATGTTCTTCTGAACAATAGTTGTTGTGACAGAAATTTATCTACGATTAATTAGAGAAATTGAAGCGAAAACGTTCCGCATTGTATCGTGTATGGTCGTTGCATGTTTGTTTTTTTACTGTTTATGCCTGTTTGGGCTTATAATATATTCAGTTATTCTATTTGCAATTGTATTTGAAGCTTCTTATGTTGGTAACATGATTTTCAAACTTAATTGAGCCGGAATGCAAGTCAAACACCCGCACTAAGCACAATTTCTAATAACAACGCATATCGCCCGTACGAGTGAAGCCACCGCAATCGATGACGTCATACTTTCGTGAAAGGGCCTGTATCTAGGTGGCGTTGACTGAACCATCGGGGCTACGACCATTTACGCCAACGTACCAACTGATCCAACGCTCACTGCGATGCGATGAACACCGAGCGATAGCCACGATACTACAGGCCGTGAGTGAATCTGACAGTGGCGTATCTAGAGGCCGAGAACCATTGAGACACGCTCATTCACACACAGTTCACATATACACTAGCACAAGGGTTCTTAGCCTGGATCCTAAGGGGTGTGATGACTCCTGTAATTCTTCAAACAAAAAATATGTTTAGTCTATGCATGATATTTTTCCTGAAAAACGCAAGCTTGCCTAATTCTCTTAAAGGAGTTGTATGAATGAATATTAAAAAAAGTTTTGTTATTACGTCGTTTGTATTTTTATATTTTCGCTGATCTATCAATAATTCAGGGGGTGTGAGGATTGACTGCTGTTTCGAAAGGGATGCGAACATTGAGAAAGGTTGAGAACCACTGGTCTAGCAAGTTACACACACACAGACAGACAAGCATACAGCTCCCATTGTGTTCTACAGAACCACCACAGTTGCAATAGGAGCGGTTCGCCCCGAGTGATATCTGATCGTTTTAGGAGGCGACGCAAGAGCTATTGTAAATGTTGAATTATCGCTGTATCTGAATCGAATTTCTCAGTATACTATTTTATATTCTCTGATTTAATCTCAAATAGTTGAATGAAGGCAGAATCGATTGAAAATAATTATTTCCGATCAGATAACTGTAAGCAGGCACTATTATAAGGTGTTCGTCAGCTATATCGACATTTGAACTTGCTAATTATCTCGCAGTCGTGTTTAAATGCGCAGTCTTTTGCAGCTATGTGACCCACAAGCATATATGGTGAGGTGGGCAAAAACGGTATCGCCCTGAGCAACTCAACAGAACCGTAGCAACTCTCCCGGTCGGGGAGGTGGGGGGGGGCGAGTCTTGAGGGTCCCGTTGCATGACACGTTATAATATATAATGTATAATAAGTCTCCAGAAGACCGAGGGGCTGCTCGTAACCGCATTTTCCCCAAGTCGGACCTCAAATATAATGGTGCATTATATATAATGGGATCCCTAATTATTATCTTCGGAGTGGCCCCATAGGGCCTTGCTTTGGCTCTGGTCCCGGGCAGCAGATCGCCTAGCTACGCCACTGTCCGTCTAATATAATTCGCTTTTCACTTCGGCCCATGATCTCCTTGCAAAGGGTCTCCTGATCTCCTGGCCCTCACTCTGAAAACGTTGGCAGCCCGTGAACTAGACTGTCAAGGCAGACGTCGGTGTCCTTGGTTCTTAATTACAACAATCCAGTTAGCATATCTAGCAGACTAAGCAATGTTCGCGCACCGCTGGCGCGTCGTCTACAACACAACCAAGCATGCGTATGTGGAGCGCACTTTGCGTGTCTGCATGTAACCGAACAACAATGGTTTATAACTTGTCTTGGTGTGCATTGAAGCTAGTCAGAGGCGCACACCAGAACACGACGCTCTCTTTCCGAAATCAAAATTGATCACAAGAGCTTTAATTGTTTCTCTACTCGTCAGACATCAGTGGCGGATCCAGAGTGCAATTTTGGGAGGGGCTGAATTAATTTTGGGGGGCGATCAGTCATGTACATGCATCATTATGGAACGTCTTTGCGATAATGCTTATATGAACTAATTCTACACAGATTTTTCCTTGACCTCTTAGTGAACCTTATGGTTTTGTGGAGTTGATGGAAACATTTGGTGGGAGGGTGTAGCTCCACGAGCCCCCCCCCCCCCCCCTGCATCCGCCAGTGTCAGACATCTCATCAAAACTCAGTCAGGGGGTGTTCAACAGTGCATACTTATATTGTACTGGCTACTGCAGAAATTATTGAACAGAATGAGGTAATGATTGATATCAACCCACCTGAATATCAACATTCTAACAGTTTGAGTGGAAGAATTCGCTAATATGGGTTTCAATGATTGTATTCAAATATCCATTCCTGAACTGGCTACTGATGACGCTATCAGACTGCAGGGCCGATGCAAGGTCTTATGGGTTCCCCGAAGACCAAACTGAGTGCCCCATTATGAGTAAAGCACCGTTATAATAAAGGCCCGACTTTGGGAAAATGCAGTTACGAACAAATAATTAGCTAATCCCTCGGCCTCCACTAAGCTGGGGAATTGTATGCAATACGTTAAGATCATTATTAATATCATGCGTGAAATAACGGGGCCACTCAGCACTTGTCTCCACGTCCGGGGGATTTGGGAGGCGGTTGCTACAACTCTGTCATACTGATTCATACCGTCTGCGGTTGGGCTCAAGTGATCAAAATGTTGTGGCTGGTGTGTATTTTAGTAGATGTTTATATAATCGTCATTGTTTTAATTTGGTGTAATCCAGATGTGCACCATCAATTTCTAATACGTTTATTTTTTGCACCAGCAATTGCTTATTTGTTCAGTGTACGCGTCAAACCGCGTGAAATGGTTCAAGTGTATGTTACAAACGCACACACGCACACATATCGCTTCATTTGTGTCGAGTATATCTAGCGCCAATATATCTTGGTGTATCTAGTTACGTATGTATCTGAATACATATCTGGGTTAATGGTTAAAGGTTATAGGCCTAAATAATAGCTGCTACACGGAAATAAGTAGAAGCTTATGAACAGGTACCGCAGAGTCGACCTTCTCCACGTTAGGGCGCCACAAGGACGAAAGACGTATTAGAGAGGGTCACCTCCCCAGAATGCATGACACAACACATGCCTGATATCTGGTACCCATTTACCGCAGGGAGGACAGGGGCTGTTGGATTATAGAGTTCGCCCATGAAATTCTGCTCCGCCGGGTTTTGAACCACAAATCTCCCGATTGTGAGGCGGGTGTGCTACCACTACATCACGGAGTCCACCTGGGTGTCGCATCTAGATAGATAGGCATATATAACAGGGGTTCTCAACCTTTTTCAGTGTTCGCACTGTGTTGAAATCAGCAGTCAGTTTTCGCACTTCCTGGATTCTTGATAACTATGCTGAAGAAACAAAATACAAGCGACGTAATAAAAAAAGAGTTTTTGTATTCAATATTCATTCAAACAACTTGGATTTCTTTTAATTTTCCTTCAATTTTTACAGGAAAAATATGAAGGATAGGCAAAAATCAATATTTTTTTACTTTTTACAGGAAACTTCGCACCTCCTAGGAACCACGCTCGCATCTCCTAGGGGGTGCGAGCAACCCGATTGAGAACCACTCATCTAGAGACTTATCTAAGTGGAGTTTGTATAGCCCAGGCATAAGCGGAGTGAGAGAGCGGAGCGGGTGATACATCAAACGTATACGGAGTGTAGTAATTGTGGACAGGTATATTGACTGGTGCAATGTTGTGTGGTGCATATAGGATTGATATTGACGTATTAATGAATATTGCAGGTGAAGTAGTTGTTGGTCTGTTGGTAGCGAGATATTGATGACCGTTGATGTTGATGACAAAAGTCGATGCGTGGTCTTATGGACTCCGTAGTATAGTGGTTTGCACACATGCCTCACAAGCGGGAGGTCCGTGGTTCGAAACCCGGCGGAACAGAATTTCTAGGGCGAATTATATAATCCAGAAGTCCCTGTTCACCCAGCAGTAAATGGTACCAGATATCAGTCATGTGTTGTGACATGCATTCTGGGGAGGTGTCCCTCTCTAATATGTCTTCCGTCCTTGTGGCGTCATAGCGTGGAGAGGGTTGGTTCTGCGGTGGTAGCGAGATGCACATCACACACATCTGTGTGTTCATAAGCTTCGGCTTCTTCCCGTGTAGCAGCTGTCACTTAGACTTTTAGCCTTTATGACCCGCCGCGCCGAAGGCCATACTGGAGGCTCCCATTATATGTAAAGCACTATTATAATAGAAGTCCAACAATGGGAAAATGCAATTACAGTGAGCCGCTTGGTCTCCATTAAGCTGAGGACTTTTATGCGTTACTTTATGAGTAAGTCAAATATCATAAGCGAGGCAACATGCCCTCAACACTCGGGTTTCCCGGCCGGGAGGTTCAGGGGGCGGCGGTTGCCGTGGTTCTGGTTGATGGCAAAGACCATACCAATATGCAGGTTAGTGATATAATCAGGAAGGTGAACGTTGCGCTAAAATTAAACACCCAGATAATCATAGTATAAACAAAATCCGTGACCACAAAGTGCAAACTTGGATTGTAGAAGGGAGCCAGCATGTGCAAAGCTCAAGTAACACGTAAATATGCATGCCCTGCAGTGGCGTCGCCAGGATCTTCCGTTTGGGGGGGGGGGGGGGGGGCTGGGAGGACCAAGACATATGTGCGAAGGATTGGCGAAACACATTTTAACTACATTCGAAATGTTCATGGTCAGGATTTTCTTGGAGGGGGGGATGAGGTTTCCTGACCCATTTTAGGGGCTTCAGTCCCTCCGAGCCTTCCCTTGGCACCGCCACTGATGTCCTGGATTATCACTGTCCTAGGAATTGACAATCGAGTACTCGTCGGGTGTCATCATCCATCTGGTGTGTTCTCAAGAAGAAAGGTATAGACATATTGACTAAGCTTCGTAGTCCCTACAGTGTCTGCTGAGTTCAGTGTGCTCGTGACTTTGTGATGTAGAGCTGTAGCCACGGCCCCACGCAAACGAGTGTTGAGGGGCCCGATTGCCTCACGCATGATATATTTAAATAACTCGTAAAGTAGAGCATAAAAATCCTGAAAGTCCCCAGGAGTCCGAGGAGTAGCTCGTAATAACTCCAAAGTCGGACCTCTATTATGATGGTGATTTATATATAATGGGGGCCCCTAGTATGGCCATCGGGAAGCATAAGACCTTGCATCGGTGTTGCGGTGAATGGTCTTCCAGTCATTTCCCCATTGAATATACGATGTTTATAGTGAAATACATTGCCAAGCATCTGTTCCAGATTGAATTTGGTTACTTCGTGGCTTAATTTGAGTGTTGCACAGAATATATTTAGTTGCTGAATGTTGGATATCGTCGCGATATCTGACTACCATATGAAGTTGCAGTCTATATTACACGCACTCACCACACCAAGTCATACATCATGCTGTTCACTCAATTGGCATACACAGACATACATGCACACACACACACACACACATGCATTGCACACACAGTGACACACGATTCTGCTCCAATGCTGCAGTCAGCGGTATGTCCGTGTGTTAGTCGGGTTCTTTAACGCAGAGGCGTGTGCAGAGCCAACACTGACGAACAATATCTATGCTATTAGGAATATCATTGAATAATAACACATTTTCTTTAAATATGTTCTCAATTGTTTTTACAATTTTAAAATCAAATACGGGCGTAATTGAAGCAAACGAAAATTCCGCGGAACCACACCAACTGTGGACCCCGGTGTGTGGAATATCTAATTTCTTGATAAATGGGTCAATAAGACTCCGATGGTGACCTTTGATGAGGTGAAGTGACCTAAATACCTTTGATAAGGTGAGGTGACCTGAATAATAATACCTAAGTAATAAGACCTAAATAATAAGACTTAAGTAATAATTTGCCGATATAACTCAGTGTTTATTCTTACAAGCTGTTGCTTTTTATTAAAGTCCTTTATATTTCTAGCGTCAAGAAAGCCTGCCAATGGTGGAACAACACCACATTTGGAGGTTAGCCATGCACATATGGTTGAGGAAACATTCTGGGTTGATGCGGATATAGCTGTCGACGCGGTCAACAGAACATCTTCATCATATTTATCGTTTGCCTCAGCTGGGGGTGGTGAATATAGCGAAATCAACGCCAAGCTTTTTTTCTGTTGGTTATTAGCACAATCATGGACCAAGTAACTTTTAGTTCATGCCTTGGCGATTCGTTTTTGTACCCACTATACCAGAAGTTGACAACCCAAAATGTTGAAAGAGTCATATATTGGAGAAAAAAATATATGTCTGGAGACGCAAAATATTAAAAGCCTTACATAAGCTTATAATGAAGGCAACACATTCTGTAGGCATCTATATTAGCCTACTATCAACATGACTCAGTTGGCTACAAACACATATTTACCTCCCCCATATTTTTTCATTTAGAATTTTTTTTTGAAAAAGCTCCAGGTAGCTACTAGGCAGCGCTTAGGAACCGCATACTGCTCCAGAGCCGCGGGTTTCCAACCGCCGCAATATAACAATAAAATCAACACTTTGAATTTACGAGCCTATTTTGATCTTAATTTATTATTACTTTACCTAAGCATGAGTTAGATAGTTTGCTCTTTAGTCACCTGCAATAGACAGTGGGGCGTTTTCCCAGAAATGTTCAAAATCCAAATAAACCTGGAGCACAAGAACAAAACCAAATTCTCAAACGAAACATAATCTAGCACCTACCGCCCACACCAGCAAGACATACACCGCGGTCACAATTGTATAGCTTAAACGCACACACACACTCACACACCAACACTCGGCTACGCTCTATGTGCAACGTATATGCAACGATTGCATACTGAGACAACGCCACCTAGATAGAGGCCCTTTCACGAAAGTATGACGTCATCGATTGCGGTCGCTTCACTCGTACGGGCGATACGCGTTGTTATTAGAAATTGCGCTTAGTGCGGGTGTTTGACTTGCATTCCGGCTCAATTAAGTTTGAAAATCATGCTACCAACATAAGAAGCTTCAAATACAATTGCAAATAGAATAACTGAATATATTATAATCCCACACGGGCATAAAACAGTAAAAAAACAAACATGCAACGACCATACACGATACAATGCGGAATGTTTTCGCTTCCATTGTTTCTGATTAATCGTAAATGAATTTGTCACAACAATTATTGTTCAGAAGGACATTCACAGCGGTGTACACAATTTTTCTGCCAACAAATTGTAAATCACGATGTTGAGAACAGTACAAGTAAACAAGCATAACACCGCAATCACTCAGTTTTTCTAGTGCATGAAACATATCATCGCGCTGGTTTCCAATAATACACAATTTATCATATGTTACAACGTAGGTTCTCAGAATCTGGAAACGCAGGTTCTCAATCACAACCTTTAATACACAATCACACAATATTCATACACTCGTAGTTTTCGTAATCACAACGTAAACAAAAACCCACTCTCTCAGCCGAAACTCTACAATACCATATGTGCGCAACGTTTGTCGCCCAATATTTTATATGGAGTTGTCAGCTCCATAACACCTCCCCCTATGATTGGAAGACGTAGTCTTCGCACGGCCAGTACCGACGGCGTTGTCGAGTACGCTGCGACCGCCTCAGACTACCACCATCACTCGAACCCGCCGCAGTGCTTGCCGTACTTTCCTCCGCAACTGGCTCTGAAGTCGTGGCCGTGTGTTCTGATGAATCACCAGAACTTTCTGTTATGCACGTCTCGCCCGGCTCCGTATCGTGAGGCGAAACGTGACGTTGTCGCAACTGGTCAACGTGTCGTCTCCAGTAAGGGCCTCTCGGTAGAACCTTCACGACGTAAGTACACGAGCCTGTATTTTTCAGCACAACGGCTTGAACCCACCGAGGATCCCGATCGCGCCTAGGGCCACAGTACACTGCATAGACGGGGTCTTCATTGATGTAATGATGAGGATCTCCCGAAGACCGCAGACGTACAGTTTGATTCTGCCTTTTCACCAACGCAGTTTGTTGACGCTGAGCCGTGTGGACCGGAGAAGGCAGCAACGTGTCGACCAGCGTACGCATCTGACCCCCATTGAGAAGTTCGCTGGGAGAGTAGCCGCTTGTCGTGGGAGTGCGCCGAAACTGCATTAGGAATTCTTGAAGAGCCAACAACGGCGGAAGCGTGGACTTGCGCATCGCACGTTTGAACGTTTGGATCAAGTGCTCTGCTGCCCCATTGGTGGATGGGTGGTAAGGGGCACCCGTAAGGTGAGTAACACCCCTCTCGGAGCACCACCTTCCGAACTCCTCCCCCGTGAAGCACGTTGCGTTGTCGGACACTATAGTGTGTGGATAGCCGAAATGAGCAAAATCTTGCTCCAGTAGTTCTGTCGTAGTTTTGGTAGAAATCGACTGAGTTGGATGAATGCAGGGGTATTTGGTGTAGGCGTCCGTAACTACTAGCCAGTTATGTCCGAGAAAATTTATAGCATGGTCCACATGTAACCTGCTCCATGGTTTTTCCGGAAGCACCCACGGATGGTTTGTGAGCTTTGTAGGTAAGTTACGATGTTCAGCGCAGGACTCACAACTGCGGCACTTCTCCTCGATGTCCCTGTCTATATTCGGCCAGTAGACCGCTGTGCGCGCCAACTGTTTCATTCGCTGGGCACCGAAATGACCAATGTGTAATATTTGTAGTACCGCTTTCCGTAGATCTCTTGGGATTACAACTCTGGAACCATACAGCAGCACTCCGTTCAAGACGGACAATGAATCAGCAATGTTACGATAGTACTTCACCTCCTCTGTATCTAGAGCAGCCGGGGGCCAACCTTCTCGACAAAACCGCATCACCGCAGCGATTGATGCCTCCTTTTCCGAAGATTTACGTAAGGTAGTGGCGTTTACCGTCTTGAGCTGTTGATCGAGAGTCTGTATCGTACATACGGTGTCAAAGTCGTTCTCCGTCTCAGCGGTATCGAAATCCGGATCAGACTCTGAAGGTAACCTACTCAGTGCATCTGCAATACCGTGTTGTCTGGTGTTGCGGTACTCAATATCGTATTGATGCTGGTTGAGTAGTAATTCCCACCTTGCCAGACGATTGGCTGCCAGTTTTGGGGTGAATTTTTGAGGCCCGAAAAGACTCAGCAGAGGTCGATGGTCTGTCACCAATATGAATCGTTCCCGTATGACAAACTTTTTCGGGTTGAACTGATCCTCCATGAAAGCAGTGATCTCGCTCACCGTCAGCTCATTTATGTCTTTTGGAGGACTTTTCTGTCGAGCCAAATTGGACAGTAGCTTGAATGTGGACGGCGATTGATTGATTAGAAAAACCTGCGCTTGCCTGCCTTCAGCAATGGAGTGTGCACCAAGAAATGTCTGAAATCTGGACCAATAGTCCGACCATAACTCCGCACTAGCGTCAAACGCCGCAAAATTAGGCACAGCCGCAGTATTACCAGCATTTTGTGAAACCCCTGATGTCAGCAGTGCTTGTGTAAGCAGTGTCATCTGTTGTTGCTGTTGTAACAGCTGTTCCTGCATCAACTTCAGTACCTCCTGTAGATCGGCCATCTCGCTATCGGTAATATTGCCCTTTACGTAAGTACAATATTTTAGCGAAATTGACAGAGCAGTAATTGAAATGCACGTTGAAAAATTACGTTGTATGTAGAAACACGCAAAAGTAAATGCAGAACCAACAAAACACGTCGAAAAACTTCAGAAACAAATCAGCAAATTTCCAGATTTTTACACATCCAGAAATCCCATCCTCGTCGCCATTTGTTACAACGTAGGTTCTCAGAATCTGGAAACGCAGGTTCTCAATCACAATCACAACCACAATCACACAATATTCATACACTCGTAGTTTTCGTAATCACAACGTAAACAAAAACCCACTCTCTCAGCCGAAACTCTACAATACCATATGTGCGCAACGTTTGTCGCCCAATATTTTATATGGAGTTGTCAGCTCCATAACATCATACTTAATATATTTCTGCACAGATAAAATCAAAGCAAAACAATATTATCAACATGAAAATAATACGCCAATCTTCGGCGACCAATTTCTCTCGAATACGAAAATTTTTCGGATGACATGGTTTCACTTCGCGCAGCCAAAATTTTTTACATGAATGACAATCCTGTTTTAGAGAAAATACATCAATAACCCGCAATATATACGATCACTGGATGATGGGAATATGAAATACCAGCGTCACATATACGAAAGATAAGACGTTCAGCAATATCTTTGAAATATCACGAAAATATTCCGCAGAACACGTAAAATGTTTCAAGTCAATAGTGCATGACGGATTAAATCAATATTGCCTGATGACATCAATATAAATAAATATTATTCGATTTGATAATGTGCAATCACAAATCCTTCTCACAATACGTCGTTATCTCACAGAGCGCATATGCTGTGTGATACACAGCCAAAACGTCTCTAGTCAAACTGAGCATATTCCCGTATGACATCCATCAATCCAACCATCTCATGAAATGCTCTAAAACAAAGAACTGTCATCCATAGCTGAATCAGTCATCGAATTAACATTTATCAACCTGAGTATTATACGGTGTCATTACATTACGAATAGTCCACCAACGCAATATTATTTAAATAAAATGAGCAGTATCTTAAGATAAATCAGGATTATTTGTAGCACCCAATGATTTTAGAGCCAACAACGCGAAATCATTCCCAACATTCAGCACAAGTTTAATATGTTGTCCTTCAATATCCGACGGACGAACAGCTTTGAGCGACAAACCGTACAATGATCAATAAATTCGAACATGAATACATTGGATTTTGTGTCTATTCTCCATGAAGCACAAACAATTTGAAGTAATACCTGATATAAGCGTGATTCACACAATCTCTATGATGTTGATATGATTGAATGTGATCCGGTGTGCTTGGATATTTCCATGTCACGCTTTATAGTAGTTCTTGCTTTTCTGGGAATGAGAACATGCTGAATTTAGACTATCAGTCGTAATTCCTTTTGCACCTTGGAACCAGCTCCAGGAATTTCCTAATAACATATAATGAACACAAACAAGAAAACATCAATAGCTCTGCGATGAAATAAACCTTTCATATTAGCTGAAGTAACTGCTGAAATGATTTATTTTGATTAATATTAATTGTTGTTTTAAGCGCGCACCGTATTTTGATTATAAGACACGTCTCGCTATGAACCAATCTACAGCGCAGCCGAACCGAGCCGAATTCGAACCGCGAGCCTCTGAAACAAGATTCCATCGCCTTAGCCACTACCCGAGAGCTGAAGTGATATGTGATATATTGTCGCTAATGAGTTTTAAACACCAATAATATAAATATCTTAAAATCAGTAACCTCAATTTAAACAATCAATTTCGACTAAAAGCGAAACACTAGCAGCTACACAGCTAAACAGTGCCCACCTCTGTTGATTTATAACTATTGTGGTACGCAAATATATAACTACGTTGATAAGACATGTTAACGAAGCAAAGACCTCATGAGAAACGAGCAGATGTACATATTTTACTCAACCTATGAACGAAACCAAACCTTTGACCGCAGCAAAATGTCCAGGATGATGACATGCAGAATCATCCGAGTGAGGATCACAAAATGGCTGCGCAAATCACACTTGATATGAAATCTGACAAACTCGCACTTCACTCTAAACCACACTGAAGTGAAAATCACTATACACGTCAATTATCGCCAAGAATAGCACGCGATAAAACACTAAACACACGAGAGCACTACCCACGTGCGCTCGCTACCATGCAACTGCCATGCTGACAGTTGAAAAACTTGTCCGCACAGTGTGACGTGACGATGACGTCATACTTTCGTGGAAGGGCCTGTATCTAGGTGGCTTTGACTGAGACGCATACGTGGAATTCAATCACACACACACGCGCGCACACACACACGCGCGCACACACACACACACACACATACATACAGATACAGTGTGCAATTCGTAAAGCGATGAATAGGCACATGTTTATGCTTGGCAGCTATGCAGATTCCGGAAAGCCAAGTGGCGTAGCTATCATATCTGCCGCGCGGGGCGTTATTAGCCTCGAGGGACTGTGCGTTTCAACACTACTGTGTAAGGGAATGAGCAAGTTCACATGTGTCGATATAGCTGACAAGATTAACTCCATATAATAATGCATGCTTCCAATCACCTAATTAGTGAAGATGATTGATTTTCAATCCATCTTGTCTTCATTTACCTTTACTTCATTCAAATGATATTTGTCTTTAGCCCCTCCTTAATTTAGCCCCTCCTAAAATTGCACTCTGGATCCGCCACTGGAAATGTGACTCTGATATTCAGTGGCGGCACCAAGGCGGGGGACTGAAGTCTCCCAAAAATATGTCAAGCCCTCCTGTGCCCTCCAAAAATCATAATCATGGACAAATCAGATCAATTTATTACCACTAAAATTTCTTACAAATGAATCCCTGTAATTTTGGTTCAAGTTCGAGGGCTGAATCTGCCTACCCCAGTCCCTTATTATTATAACATGCAGTCAGCGATCGAGTGTAGTTCTTCATGCTTCGCCAAGTCCCACAACTTTTTTCCTAGCCCCCACAACTTTTTCCTTAGCCCCTCTCAGCCCCCACATCGAAAGGATCCTGGCGCCGCCACTGCCGATATTACGATAATTCAACGTCTTCAGCAGCTCATGTGCCGCTCCATAATACGTACCGCCCAATTAGGAAAATCCTCCATAAAACGCTGCCCACAGATACGCCACTGGGAATGCTGGCTATTTTGAGCGCTCGACATATCTGTGAATACATGCATTTCACATACATCGTTCAGAAACTGGTCTAGCAG
This sequence comes from Sacculina carcini, assembly GCA_916048095.2. NCBI lineage: Eukaryota > Metazoa > Arthropoda > Thecostraca > Sacculinidae > Sacculina > Sacculina carcini. The sequence continues at coordinate 5,384,526 of OU696596.1, forward strand.
ATGAGTTTTGAAACATCAGCGACTAGATGCTTTAGAATTAGCATCAGACTTGGGTTTCCAGTCAAGTACAGTGAGTTTCTTAAGTTTCTTAAGTTATATTTTAATCAGAGATCTCTCCTTTCTTGGTGTGTCCTCTTCAGCGCTCTCTCTTCTACATTCTTATCTTACTGATCGTTCCTACTCGGTGCAATTCAATTCCACTACTTCTAAGCAGACTCCTCCACTTTCCGGTGTGTCACAAGGTTCTATTCTAGCCCCGCTTCTATTCAATCTGTACATGTCTTCTCTATGTCCTATTCTCCATCGCTATTCTGTCCAGTTCCACGTCTACGCAGACGATATACAAATAATTATTCCTCTTCCCTTCCCCCATGCTTCGTTCTTATCAGACATTATCTCTGATATTTCTTCCTGGTGTGCCTCTCGCAGTCTCCTTCTTAACACTTCCAAATCAGAATTCTTCATTCTACATCCTCCTCGCTTAACACCTCCGCTGCTCCCTTTACCCCTATCTCAAAGTGTTCGTGATCTCGGAGTCATTCTGGATTCGTCACTTTCTTTTTCTGCAAATATTTCCGCTGTTGCTCGCACTTGTCATCTCATTCTACGTTCGCTATATCCTGTCCGCCCTTTTCTCGACCGTCCCTCAGCTTTTTAACTGATTCATTGTTTCATCTTTTCAAGAATCAACTACTGCAATTCTTTATATTTCCATGTACCTCGCTCCTCTCTGAAAATCCTGCAACATGTCATTAATAAATCTTGTCGTTTCGTGTTTTCTCCTTCCCACTTTCGTCATACCTCACCCTATCTCTACAATATTCGATGGCTTCCGATCATACCTCGCATCCACTTTAAAATTTGCTGTCTTGTTTATAAACTTTTGCATGACCCTCGGCAACCTACATACCTTTCGCAGCTTCTTACACTCTCTAATAACTTTCTTTCCCGTCATCCTCTTCCTTTATCCTGTCGTCGAGCCCTCAATGAATCTACCTGGTCTAGTAAATCCTTCCCTTTCTATGCTCCACGTTTGTACAACTCTCTTCCCTCCCATGTTATCTCCTCCATATCCTTATCATCGTTTTCCTCTTCTCTGCGCAATCATCTCTTTTATAAATCTTTTTATCATGACTCTCACTCTCTTACTCCTTACGCTTCGCTCTGAGCTGTCATACCGTACCCGTCTCGCGTGATATATTTACTAGAAGTTTTCTTGTTGTTTTTTATGCTCTTTCTTACTGCCATGTTTCAATTTGGCGGTGTGTGTGCATGAGTATGTTTGTGTGCGTGTGTGTGTGTGTGTTTGTGTGAGTGTGTGTGCTTGTGGGTGTGTGTATTGTCCGCATGTTTGTTTTCCCTAAGCGGCGTGTCTTACTTATTTGTTTATATTTTTGCCCCAAGATTTCTCTTTTCGCGCGTGTGTTTTAATGTGCGCTATACAAATAAACGTTAATAATAATAATAATAATATTACTCACATATTGCTGACTAAAATAAAGGAAAAATGTACATCTCCACCGCTCCTAAAACAAACGATGAGTACACGTGATGTCTAGGTGGCTCTAACCTTGATGGATTTACACCAATATGTGATAGTTCAGCGCTTCTTTCCTTCTTCGCTTCGGCTGCTTTTCCCGTTTCGCTTCCAGCTTTTCCAGCTTTTCCTGGTCTACCGTTGCAGTGCGCAATGCAGCGTTGACGCTGAAAGCAGCGTATTTGCGGCAGCAGCATCGCCGTTCGAAAAATACAGCACAGTTGCGAGATACGTTATGAAGAATGTCAATCAAAACAACAAACACACGACCGACAACAGTGGCAGAGCAGCACGAACACAAACAGCAATGACCTCCACCACGCTCTCTTGCTACCATCCACTCTCCCCGTCTGTGAGAGACAGGTCCCCAGTGTGTTCTGCAAGACGATGACCCTGAGTCCCGCTGGTCTACTCTTTTAATTCCGTTGAAAACAAAACAAATGTAATTCAACGGAGGTGCCAACCCTGCTGGATTATCGCTCTTTCTCGTGGATATGACACGGAGGAGAAGGGAAAGACAAAACAGAGAGAAAGCTGGTCTGATTTTGGTTGCTTCTTACACGACACGCAGCGAGTACGGCAACAGTGTTCTTATTCCCAACCTCACAGGCACCTCATTACCCCGACCGCTAGCATATCCCGCGTGCCTTTTGTATGCAACATGCTGCGGCTGTCTAAGGCCGATCGAGTACAGGCAGTGGCGTAGTATAGGTGGAGGGGAGGAGAGGCTTGGTCCGCTCCGGGTGGCACGTTTTAAGGGAGGCACAAAAGCGGCTAAAGACGTTGAATTATAGCCATATCTGAGTCGTATTTCTGAGAATACTTTTTCCTATTTGCTCTTTAGTCTTAGATAATAAGAACTGAATGAAGTCAAGATCGATTGAAAATTGATGTGCTCCGATTAGGTGACTCGAAGCATGTAATATTCTAAGAGGTTCGTCTGCTAAGCTGTATCGACACACGAACTTGCTAATTCTTTTAGAATCATGTTGAAGAGCACAGGCTCTTCCAGCTGTGAGACACGAAAGCATGCATGGTGGGGAGTGGCAAGAAATTACAGCCCCGGGCGGCTGATAGCTTAGTTACGCCACTGATTACAGGCGTGTTTGTGCGTCTATCACCAGTGGCATCGAATCAGGTCGTTCCTAAATTGCTGGTAATGGTTATCCGAGTGGGTGAGTGTCGATTACCTGGTATCGTTTTCGGCGGCTAAACTATTTAGATCAGTGGTTCCAACATGCTCAATTATTATTATTATTATTAATTACAGGCAAATCCAGTAGCATGGGGGAAGAGTGCAAGCACTATTCCACCCAAAGGTGGCCCCATGCACCGGAAGCGCCCAAAAGATTCAGAGAGAAAGAGAGTTCGGAAAGAAAAAAATTATAGAAAGAGGGTTGGAAAAGAAAATAATGAATAAATAACAATAAATAATAAACCATCATCCGATAACACTTCACAATATCACTCCGCCCACGTTCCTCAATAAATATCAACAATCAACAATAAATATGTGATTCAGTAAATATCAACCATAAATATATAAGAATAAATATGAATAAATAAGTAATGAATAACAATCAAGAACAATAAATATGATTAAATAAGAAACACCCAACAATAAATTAAATATGATTCAATAAACAACAACAACACCAATAAATATGATTCAATAAATATTTGTTTGTATTGTTTCAATGTTTGTATTATTTTCAAATTAGAAGGCAGTTCACTCATCCCTGCATTATTGATAGCAATAGGAAAATGATCAAAGTACCAACAACGTGATATATCTTTGCACTGGATTTAATAGGATTAAACATATTCGTCGATGAAGAAGTATAAAGCATAGGTAAACATATTCGATTTTTCACAGGTATCGTTGCACCCTTCAGGAACCAAGTTCGCACCCGAGGGTTACGAGCACCCCGGTGAAGAACCGCTGATTCAGTCAATGAAATTCTCCTCGAGTAGTGTGAATGTTATGATAGTTCTGAATCAACACGTGTTAAGCGAACGAACAATTCCGTATGGCGGCTTCAGAATTTCTACGGGGAGGGGGGGGGCTACTGAAAAAGATCTATATTCCAAATCTGTCAAATGAGCACACTTCAATTGAGCTTTATTGCTGAAATAAGTGAGTTTTTCATTGAAAATTTGAACGTTTTATGACAAACATATTTTGATATACCTTTTTAGGCACAAACCAAACCATTATACACTTGCACAGGAAACAGATTTGTTGAATTTAAGTGCTCAAACTGTATAAAACCTATGAAATATGAGCAACAACATACGAAATGTTCAGTCAAAATCTTTGGGGGGTTCAGCCCTTGGCGCCCCACTGCCTCCACACGTTCATTTAACAATATGACCACACACACATACAAGCGAATGTCACAATCATCGTGGCGAGTGTATATTTATTCAATGACCGATTATACAATTATATCAAGGACTGCTAAATACAGCACGTGAACGGAAGGATGTCGGAGGCGATTACTTACATTGGTCGAGAGAAGCATTCTCATTGCTTCACATAATTAAGGTTTTACACGCGCCGAGCTAGATACAACACCTCTGTTTAATGAAGAGCGAGATAATTATCACAAGCTCTGCCTACACCGCGAATTAAACAGGCCTCCGCTCGCTGACTCAGAGACCGGGGCATTACGGGTGTACGGGTGGGGCGTACACGTCCTGTATTTAGTAGTCGTTGAATTATGTATAAAACTGTATAGCGATTACTTATTGATATGTGCTCAACACAAATGAAACGCCATCTGATCAGCTCTAGCGTATCTTTTGATGGAAATACATTGCAAAGAATAGCACGTGCTTTCAAATAGGCTCTTATCTACTTATCTCGTGTTCACGTGTACATGACATTCCAGATGGCTAGATGAATTTGGCCTGGTCCCAGCGAATTGATGTGTTTGTATGATCCTGGGTGTTTTCCCGTGCACGTTGTGGTTGGAGGATTATGAAAATGCGGCTTTATGACGTAATCATTCTAGTATTTTCCGTGTGTGTGTGTGATTATTAGGGCTGTCAAAAGTTAATAAAGTTACTTTTTCACCTAAAGGTCACTTTTTCATAAGCTACCTAAAACTGCATGAAAAAGTTGTGTACGATAATTATTAAAGAAGTTATTAGGTTACCAAAAGTTACATTTTCATCGTTAGGTTACTTTTTTGCTTTTAAGGTTACTTTTTTATCGTCAGGTTACCTTTTGTTATTTTTCTTGTTATTAGGTAAGTTTACAACGAAGTTTGGTGACTTTTTGCAGATAAGAGACACAAAAACGGTATATATGAGGATAAAATAGGAAAAGAGATGGAATATCAGTCTGTGTTTTGTGCTCGGCGTGTAAGGACGTGTTTCGTGGTGCTCGTAGTGTGTCATTAAGTTTCGCTAAACTCCAGTAGACAGTGAGCCGGTGCGGCAATGGCGTATGCAGCAGAAATGATGGAGGCCATGAAAGAGTGTTTATCAAATGATGAGCTACTCAATATGATTAGGCAGAAGATTGTCGAGCCTGCTGTGAAAGCTGCAGTCGCAGAGGCAGTGCAGGCAAAAGAGCATGAGATTGCGATCCTGAAAGAAGATCTGAACTCTGCACTGGACAGAATCGACAGTATTGAACAGCACTCCAGGCGAAAAAATCTTTGCATCTCAGGCCTGATGGAAGAGAAATCTGAAGATGCCAACAAGCTCCTGCAAGATGTTGCCAAGAGAATGAAGGTGGACATATGTGCTGATGACGTGGAATCGGTACACCGAATTGGCAAACCTGTCACAGGCAAATCCAGACCACTCCTGATCTGCTTTGAAAAACTCAGAAAGCGAAATGATTTTTACAGGGCCCGGACATTTTTGAAGGCGGCTGCGGACGCCGCTGGAAATCGCTCTGGGCCCATATTTGTTAACGATCATTTGACGAGAAAAAACAGCAAGCTGATGTATGACTTGAGGCAAATGAGAAGAGCTGGAAAAATTCACGCGGTATGGACTGACATGGGATTGGTGAAAATTCGAGTAACTGAATACGCCCGTGCTGTTACGGTATTATCAATGGATGATGTCCTTCGCCACACTGGACCAGCCGGAGCAATGACCGAAGAAACAGATTCTATTCAGTTGTGTCAGGCAGAACGCACGGCTGAGTGGAAAAATGTCAGCCGCAATGTTACAACCACGACAAACAAAGTGAACCGACCCAACACCAGATTCAGTCAATCAAACAGGCGGTAGTTCAACTAGCTACAACCAATATACCTCACCTCACACAGGTCACACCTGCCACACAGTGAGTGTACACACTTGCCTTGACGTCGTATTGTCGTGCGTTTGTTTACGTCCTGTAATCTTAACCTAGTTGTATTGTTGTTTACGTATTGTATGCCAATTGTCTGTATATACTTGAAAATGTGTTCTTTTTTTCGCTTCACTCACCTATTCGCCGCTGACCGGTGGAATGTTTGTGCACCCACATCGCAACTCTTGTTTTTGTTCTAACTACATAGACTTATATAGACTGATATTTTCTTTTTTTCATTGTAATTCATCCATCTATTTTTTTAATATTTATCCCTGGGCTTATTGTTTGCTTTTTTGTGATCATTAGTATGAATTATTTGGATGATGAGCTGGGGATAGAACTGGAGCCCGAAAGTAATTTTTTCACACAACATTTGGATCTCGGTGACAAAAAGATATATGAACAATGCACATACAAGATTCCTTCCACCATTGTGAAAAACTCATTGGAGTTGGCCATATTGCAAGTCAATATAAGATCGCTGAAGCAAAACTTTGAAAAACTGAAATACTTACTCTCCAGTTCAATAATGTTTGATATTATCCTATTATCAGAGACTTGGATTGATGACTGTTCATCTAAATTTTTCCAGATTGATGACTATGATTTAGTGACCGCTTCGCCGGAAAAAGAAAGAACGAGGGGTAAAGGATCTGCTATTTATGTGAGCAAAAAATATAATTACATGGTCAGTGACAAGTACTCAAGTGGCACAGAGATTGCATTTCAGGCAGTTACTATTGAGCTGTTTAACCCAAATAAAAGAAATATAGTTTTTATCTCCGTTTACAGGTCTCCCTCTTATCAGTCTTCCCTTTTTATGAATTTTTTAGACACATCACATTTTGACACATTGTTTAATGATAAACTAGTAGTTATTGGCGGTGATTTTAACATTGATATCTTGGATAATTCGCAAACAGATTTTATTGATCTCATGGCTTCTAAAGGATTCTACCCAACAATCAATAAGCCGACTCGTATAACACAGACATGTTCCACTCTGATCGACAACATATTCATCAACAACGCGTCTCTAGTCTCTTCCAGTGGCATAATAACACATGATATCAGTGATCACCTGCCAACTTTTTGCACTCTGACGTACAATACTGTTTCACCCACAACATCGCATCAAAATAGAAGATTATTCAATTTTAAACATGCTGACAAATTGATACAACAAGTCAGAGTTGAGATGGACAAGTTCTATGAGATATCAGAAGCCGAAGAATGTGCCAACTTCCTACTACAAACATGTGTAACTCAAATCGACAAATTATCAAATACTAAAAAGAGCCTGAGGAAACAGCCTCAACAGCCGTGGATTGACAAAAAACTCTTAGCAGACATCAATCTAAAAAACAAATTACATCTCAAATACGTCAAGAAAGGTAAAAAAGAAGACTTTCAAATATTTAAAAAATTTCGCAATAGATTAAAAAGCGAAATACAATTGGCAAAACAGAAATACTACCTTGAGCAACTAAAACGTCATCAATGCAATAAACGAATGATGTGGAACACATTACTAACCATAACTAACGTGAAAAAACGAAAGGAGATTTTACCGTCCTGTTTTATTCACAATGATGTTTTACATGAATGCCCAACAGACATTGCTGAAGAATTCAACATGTATTTTACTAACGTTAATCTTAATATAGCAAGAAATATGCCGCTTACCAACGTACACCATAGGATGTTTCTCGATCATTTAAAGACGTGTGAAAGCAACAAATTCGTGTTTCAAACTATTCCAAATCTTGTCGTACACTCCATAATAACTCAACTGAAGAGTGGCAAGAGCGCACATGACGGTCTCACAGGTGAAATTCTAAAACTAATTGCCTCGTCATTCCTCACCGAAATTACACACATGATTAACTTATGTATCACACAATCATGCTTTCCGAGTTCTTTCAAAATTGCGCGTGTTATTCCAATTTTCAAACAAGGTAACAAGCAAAACTTTATTAACTACAGACCTATATCAATTTTAACGCCTATGTCTAAAGTACTAGAGAGAATTTTATATAATCAACTCATGGATTTTTTTACTACACATGATCTTCTATTTGACTTTCAATTTGGTTTTAGAAAACAACGATCTACATACATGCCAATCGGTCTTTTAACTCAACTAATTAACAAAGCACGTGGTTCTAACTCAATCGCGCTCACAATTTTCCTTGACATAAAAAAAGCTTTTGATTGTGTAGATCACGCTATCCTGCTGGACAAACTCCGCTTCTACAACTTGGCCGATTCAACAATAAAGCTTCTCAAGGCATTCCTGTCAAATCGCCTGCAATTTCTTGATTTTAATGGTTGTTGTTCAAGTACAAAAGAAGTCAAAATGGGAGTACCTCAGGGTTCAATTTTGGGACCATTACTGTTTTTAATCTATGTTAATGACCTTTTTAAATGTAGCACTTCATCGCAATTTTTAATGTTTGCTGACGACACTGCTGTTTTTATCTCAGCCTCTACACAAGATGAATTGACGAGTAAAGCCAACAATCTTTTAAGTAACATATCAGATTGGTTCAAAGCAAATAGACTACGGTTAAACACTTCTAAGACGAAATATCAAATATATAATTTCACCAAAAATGACCTGAGTGATTTAAGCATATCAATTGACAATGCTCGAATTGATCACTCGCCAGTGGTGAAATATCTGGGGGTGATGTTGGATAATGACCTCAAATTCCGTGCTCATATCAAGTATACAACTTCAATAATTAACAGGCACATTGGAATTATTTCGAAGGCTCGTAAGTTTTTAACCTCTGAACACGCGCTTTTATTATACAATGCCTTAATTCAACCTTTCTTATCGTATTGTAATTTAAATTGGGCATTGGGGTATCCTACCCATTACAATCCCTTAATTGTTGCGCAAAAGAGAATCATGAGGATTATCGACATGGCTCCATATGGTTCACATACAAGCCCAATTTTTAAAAAATATAAGGTACAAAAATTTCGTGATCTCGTCAAATCAAACTGTATGGTTTTAATGCATAGTTTTTTAACCAATTCACTTCCCCCATGTATTTCTCACTATTTTATTTTGAAACTCAATACAAGAAACCTAAGAGAAAAACATCATTTTGAGGAGCTAAGAGTAAATAACAATTATGAAGAACATTGCATGTTTATCAAGGCACCCAAGTACTGGAATCAGATAGTTGCCAAAAATATTCCGTCTCTCGTGAATGTTCCTCCTACTAAACGTAAACTCAAACAAGTTACGAACAAGCTGATTATGGACAATTACTGATTAGTGACTCAGTGATCTGGTTGATGGTGACAATGATGACAATGTTGATGGTAATGATAGCTGATAGCACCAATGTTCATAGTTGATTGTGAAAATATCACGTGTACTTAGCTCGGTTCATTTCCTCGGCTCATCATCTCCATATTTTTATTATTTTTTGTTATTTATTTTTATTAATTTGATCTGTATTGATCTACTTTTGTTTTGGTTGACCAAAAATTGAAACGACGACTTTTTCTTTTCTTTACTTCACAATTGTTCCTAGTTGCATGATTTAGAATTATTATAAATTAATTCAGTGGTTGAGACAGGATTCTTCCTTACACCCTGAAAATATCATTTTTGCAACTGTTTTTTTTTTTGTGTGATGTTCTTCTTGTTCTGGTTCGAGTGTGAAATAAACTTTCTTCTTCAAAAAAAAAAAAAAAAAAAAAAAAAAAAAAAAAAAAAAAAAAAATATTAGGTCTGAAGATCAAGAAATGTCAACATTTCTGCTGTTAGGATTTAGCAATTGATATTCATCTTAATATCCGTGCTACTCGATATTTATACGTTTTTGGGTACACAGGATAGTGTAATTCCATTTTAGGAAATGTCCACGAACCAGAGGGTGTCGTGAGATGTTTGGAGCGTGGTATAGTTCGATGTGTGAGCTCTCTATACCAGATACTGCACTGTAGCACTTGACAGTACGTATTTACTTTAACAGGAATTTGCACGTGATTTTCAGGGCGTGAGATAGCGCCATTATCCCACGTTTGACATATGGGAGGACGGAGGGCATTCACACATGCAGTGTTTACGCTCACACAATATACAAACTGTAGTACGTGCTATTTGATAAAAAGTTCCATTGAAAAAATATAAAGAACATTATTGCGACCATTACTAAAAATATTTACATTTGCAATTAGTGTATTCTGCATTTGTATGAGCTTTCCAATTAAAATTATATTTTGATGGTTATGCTCCTTTTTTCGATGTTAGCTAAATTATGTTAAGTCACTTTTGGTTGTTTGTTGTAAAAATGGTACCAGATCGGAGAGGGTGGAAAAGAGCACCAACTCGGAAAGATGATAAAAAAGAAGGACTGGTGTATTCTCTTCCTTCAGAACTGCAAACAGTAATTGACCATTTTTGAAGGAGGTTATTTTTAGGTTACATTTTTATTGGTTATTAGGTTACTTTAAGTAGTAAGCCTCACCACTTTGTTACCTATGACGTCACACTCCCCCCTTGCCCCCCCCTATGAAGTCACTCCCCTCTGACGTCACTCTGACGTCACTCTTAACCTAACCTAACCTAACTTTTTTTCTCTATATTTTATTTTGTATTTTTTTTTTTTTTTTTTTTATATTTTTTTATTTCGTTCTATACCTAACCTAACTTTTTATTTATTCCATACCTAACCTAACTTCTATATTATATACCTAACCTAACTTTTTTCTGTATACCTAACCTAACTTTTTTATTATATACCTAACCTAACTTCTTTATTCTATACCTAACCCGACCCAGCCCAACTTTTATTTTTTTTATTTCTTATTCTTCCTTTCTTATTATATTTATTATTTATTCTATGCCCAACCTAACTTTTTTTCTGTATTATATACCTAACCTAACTTTTGTCTTTATTATATACCTAACCCAACTTTTTTTCTTCATTATATACCTAACCCGACCCAATCCAACTTTTATTTTTTTATTTCTTATTCTTCCTTTCTTATTATATTTATTCTTTATTCTATGCCCAACCTAACTTTTTTTTCTGTATTATATACCTAAACTAACTTTTTTCTTTATTATATGCCTAAACCAACTTTTTTTCTTTATTATATACCCAACCCGACCTAACCCGACCCAACCCAACTTTTATTTTTTTTTATTTCTTATTCTTCCTTTCTTATTATATTTATTCTTTATTCAATGCCCAACTTTTATTTTTTTATTTCTTATTCTTCCTTTCTTATTATATCTATTCTTTATTCTACGCCCAACCTAACTTTTTTCCTTTATTTCTATTTTATGTCACGATACTCATTATATCGGGATCGCCAAGTCGATGTTTGGCAGAGACGAGAATATAATAATTTTCAATCATACTTGAAATATATATAAAAAAGGGTTTGAATAAATCGGTCGCAAAGACAATGTTCCAATATTCATGTTGTATTCAAACACGTTGAAGTTCTTGATAGTACAATGTCCCGGTAATCAAATTTCCATCATCATCACACAACTTATACATCAAAATTGATCGACGTTTGTATATGGAATCAATTTTGAACGTTTCGTTGCTAAATGTCTGTCGATATCCTTTTTCAAATAGAGTTTTCGGAATAAATATTCGCACATGATCGCCTACACGAAGCTTTGGTGTTTGCTTTTTGCGCGTCAATGTGTTGGCCAAGTGTTGATTTGATAAAGTTACAGCGCGAGATGCCATACCGATTGATCTATGTACAGTTCTGTTATACAAATTCACCAATTGAGGTAGATTTTTGACAAAGTGTTTTGTGTTGTTTTCGGTTATAAACTTGTGTATCAGCGAGAGCAGAGTACGGAAAAATCGTTCAATTATCCATGCCTTCCGTATGATTGTAGATGTCGTATAATGATAGATGTTGTGCTCTTTCATTACACGTTGAAATTCTCGCCCTGTAAATTCACCACCATGTTCGCTCACTATTTGCATCGGTGTGCAATTGTAGGTGAGAATATGGTTCATTGCTTTGGCCACGGCCGGTCCCCGTTTACTATGTAATGCACGCACATATGCTTGTCTGCTTAAACACGTCAATTACACCCAACAAATAACGTACTTGTGTGTTATGCCCACGCAGACGTGAAACATCGCACAAATCAACTTGCCATGTATCATTTAGTCCAGTGGAGGTGTATGCATTGTGTACGAAGCGCTTACGTACTGGACGATGGAGTTGTTTGGTTCTTTGCGACCAAATCAGCCTACTATCCATTTGCGTGGGATATTTTCCGATCGTTGATCAACTGTCGAAACTCGCTGCCCGTGAATATTCGGAGCAACTTCTCGCGGTAAATTCAACGACTCAATCAATTGTCGCAGCTGTGCCCACCCTGTTGGCTCAGGAACACTTTTACGACGTCGAACGATATAGTTTACCACGTCGACAATATTGCTCCGAGGAATTTGTGCGTGATTGAGATAAATGATACCGGTGTTGTTGTCCCATCTCAGCACATTACTCAATTGGGAAAGCACGAATTGTGCGTGTTTTTTATAGCTGGATGGTACAAGCTGGAGCCATTTATCAGTCTCTACAGACGGAGCAGGAGCGGTGGCCTGTTCAGGGCGCCAGGCGTTCATGTACTCGATCCGTTTCGCTTCGGCATTCCCTGTAGACTTGTTGAGAATTTGTTCTAGAGAGGGTGTGGGTGCGGCTATGGTTCGACCTTGCATTTCATCATATGTGGCTTGCGATATGAGAACCATTCGTTGGAAGGCGCTCATTACTTTGCAGACAGTATACAGCTTATAACCGATGCAACCACGGGTATAAGGGCGGATAAAAATTTTCCGCTTTGCACCAACACTCTTTGTTTTTTCTTCAGTGACGGACGTTTGTCACCCAATTTACGCAGTATTTTCTTGTATTTGGATAGGCGACGCTTTTGTTCTTTTTCCAAAGGGACGCGGTCTTGCAGCAGGTTATGACAAATTTCACAAATAGCCCGTATCAGAGCAGGGTCGTACGTGTTGAGAACGGCTTTTTGTTGACGGTGTGTGAGACGCGGAAGTGATTCGATTGTCGGCCAACAGCGTTGCAACGTCGACGACATGTTGACAAATGATTCACTTTTTCAAATATATGTGCTATTTATACCTCAAAGCGGGAAGATATACTGTTATGGGTTGTTCCAACACATTGCTACGCACACGTAGTCTGTTGTCAGTTTGTTGACGCAAATCCACAAGCAAATGACCGTACATTTTCTTCATTACGTCTCTATAAACATCCATAATGAATCTGATATTATCTGGCATGTACTGCTGAGCAAATGCGCGCAGTGGTGTTTGATCTCGAAAATTACGGAAAAATACATAATAATTTGTATTTAGACTGATTGTGCGGTAGTTGGACGACTTGAGAAACGTGTTTTGGGTGACAAATAGTACACTCATGTTGTCGTGACGCGACGTTTTCGTAAACATGTCACGTACAACAGGCCCTTCCACAGCATCCAGTAAGTCGTCGATAATGACCATGCAACCATTACCGTGTTTATGTTTATGTTTATCGTTGAATTTCCTCATGCGATGGCACTCCGTACCGCATCTCGTTAACTAAATCCTTATTTATATGATCGGGCGCTGCAGTTCCGTGGCAATACAGTACATAATCGGGGCTTCGGGTGAGCACTTGGTCCGCCCGTGTCAGCATGTCGACTATAAATTGACTCTTGCCGGACCCTGAAGGACCGGACAAGATCATTGTGAACGGTGTAACAAGACGTGGGTCAAACGTTTCCATACTCGCCGTACCGATGAAACTGATCTTCGTTTAACTATAAGGGTATTATATAAAGGATTTGCTGATGTGAGACCGGTTTTGCGCTGAGCATCACTAGCCAAACACCCTCGGCGCTTAATCGGATCATATAACAATCCCACAATTACCAGCTCTGCAATTAAACATTCAACATGACTGATAATGAGCAATAGTGAAAGAAGCAGCAATATTATATGCGTCACCATCTCGGTGATTATCAATTGAATGACACGTTTACACGTCAACACTTGTATATTAAAGCCTACACACACACAAACACACACACACACACACACGTCGGCGCGTGCCGGGGCTCTCGAAAACCGGTTCAACATACGCATACACATACACACACACACACACCGAAACATGTGTACACACTAACACAGCTAACACACTAGCACAATTAACACACTAACACAGCCGACACTTTTATATTATAAACCAATACATCTAGCACAACTAACACACCTAGCACAACTAACACTGGTAACACAACAAATAAATAGCAATAAATAACGATGATGATGATGTCGGTCGGTCGGTCGGTCAGTCGATGAAGCCATACGGGAAGGTACGATAATCGGGAAGGACCCTGCGTTTACTGGACACTAACCTATTAATTTTTTCCCCTCCCACCGTAATTATCTTAAAATCTGCAGTCTTTTTAAATTGTCGAAAGGGGACTTTGATTGTGGAGCCAGGCGCCTCTAACAAGGATCGGAAAGCGTCCAAGGAAATAAGCTGCTGCGTGTCGTGTGTTTGTGTGATACCGCGCATTTTTATTATAGTCTTGGTGCCCCCGTCTGGTGTGTGTACAGTAAAAGCGTAATTTTTGGGAGACAGACAGACTATATGAGAAATATAGCTGCCTGCCCCGAAACAAGTCAGTTCGTCAGTCATGTCGCCGAGAAAATGTGATGTGTGTATGCGCGGCATTTCTGGTGATGCTTTGTAAATGACTGAATCTGCGTCACAGTATATTAGCTGAAAAGGATTAAGGAGTTGCAGGAAAGAGTAAAGATAAAGTCGGGCTTGGCATGTGACAAAAGCAGCAAGGATGATGTTAGTTTTAAGCGGACCGGCCACAGTCTTGTCTTGTGGATGGGAATACGTCAGCCTCCATACATCGTGCATTGTGCTGTCCCCCTCACTATCGTCAGCCACCGATATGAGGTCACACGCGGAGACCTCCATGACGGGATCCTCCAGCAGATCGTAAACACGACGCATGGAAGTGACGTATTCAGTCTGCCCCAGGTTTGCGCGCTGAGCCAACTTGCCCCACTGGCTGTTGAGGCACAATTTGGCCACAGATCTCAGGCCCGGATTCCTCTCAATGGTCGGCAGGGTTATACCCTCACGCGCTTCGAGAGTCTGTCGGTAGTCGTGTCGGTCGTCGTCAGTCTGCACGTGAGCGGGATAACCCTCGGCGCCGATCTTGAGGGCGTAAAACTTGTTTACATATTGTGCAAACAATCCGCCTGCCTCGCCGTCGTTGAGCTGTGTGGTGTTGGCAAAGTGCCAAAACTCGTGGATGGAAGTGAGCCGATATCCCAACCCCAAAGCTTTTGCTACTTCCAGCGACACCCAGCTGGAAGTGAGACTGCGCTCCTCGTCCGAATGGTGACACGGCGGCGACCTCGTGGTGAAGTTGCCACCGATACCCTGCTCGGCACATGTTCTACACAGAGTGAACATGAGGCGGTCGTTGATGCGTGCGGGAAGGACGGGAACGTGAAGATTCTGTGGAGGGAGAATGGTGCAATAAATGATGCCGAAATATTTGTGAAAATCTGTGATGGGAGGACGGAAAATGTGAGAAGGATGACCAAGGGGAAATTTGCCGTTTTTAAGGATGTAAGGATACAAGGAGCACACATCAACGTACTCGATCCGCTCGTCACCAGCACATTCGGCGTAGTGACGAAACACCTCTGTTCGCCCTCCGTAGAACGCGTCCCGAACATTCATCGGCGGCAAGACTTGCACTGCTTCGGCGCGACAACATTGGTCGTCATCGTCTCGAAGTAGTGCATCAAATTCACACTCCCAGATGGTGATGAGAGTTGTGTCGGGTCGGGCTCGCAGTATCGCCAGACGAGCCATGGTAGCATCGTATAGATGGCGCGTTGATGGAGCCCCACTGTTCATCACATAGCGACAGTTTTTGCTGGCGCCGTTTGAGCACATCCCAGAATGCCGATGACCATGAAAATAGCAACCGAGAAACTCGAAAAGCAGGTGCTGGTCTCCCACTTTGGCATAGCCGTCCACTTTGTACGACCCAATACGCACCTCACCAGAGTTCAATGCGTGCTGGATATTGATGTCGCGAGACGACGCCTCCAGTTCCAGCCACTGGATCGATTTCTTCTAGTAGTTGCCACATGGTCGGTAGTGCTCATGGCTCGGTATCAACGCGACGCTGTCTTTGCGCAAAAACTTTTGACGCCACACTTCATGACACGCAGATGGAAGCGTGATGCTCTG